>CM050519.1:88453261-88570761 GCA_027563665.1 Antrozous pallidus
ATATTAGTTCAGTTACTTAGAATAAAGTTATATTTTTACGTAGGTTATATTTTTATGTCTGCATATTAATAGTTCTCCTTAAGAAAATAGCATAATTTGGTTTTTAAAATTATTTCTTATACCTTATTTTAGGGAATAAATGATTTTTAAAACCGTAGTTTTGAACAATATTCAGGATAAATTATGAGTGTAAAAGTGCATCAAGCCCCAGTCTTTCTCTAAAATATTAATTTTTTTAATACAAAGGCAGACATTGCAATCACTGCGATGTGACCGCCCCATCCTGCTGGTCAGCATCAGCAGAAACAGAGGCTCACTCCCCTAGATTTCTGAATTATGACCACAACACCCTTTCTTGGGTCAAGGTTTTTAACATTTCAAGTTCAGTTGCACTATAGTATTAAGAATTTCTTATCTGGCTAGATTCATGGTGGAAATTCAGGAGGCAAGGCGAGTGTGTCGACAGCCACCACTCAGAGAGGAGAAAGGAGAAACAGGAGCAGGTGTCATGAAGAACATACTTCTCCACCCCCAGCTCCCCCAGCTCCCAGAAGGTGAAAGACAAGCAGGTGGAACTGGGGTTCAGTCTATCACAGAAGATAAAGAGCGGCTTAAAAATCAAGTCACTGCCCCAGCTGTAAATGATGGCTTTCACAAGAGGGGAGGAGGAGTTGGGCCACTCTGTACGTCCTTCTCTGGGTGAACTATTTGGGGAAAAACACCGCTTTTGCACAGCATTAGTTTCATAAGAACATTTACGTAACCATTCTTTCAGAAAACATTTATTGAGTCCTCTATATGCCGGATATTATGCTAAGCACTAACATACACTGATGAATAAAATAGATGCGTCAAGCTTACCCACCATCAATTCATTGGCAAAAAGACCAGTAATTCTTACTGCAGTGGCTCCCTCCACTACAGATAACCCATGAATAAAAAGGTGTGATCAATCTAACCAGCCACTGTCCCCCTGGAAGCCATTAATGAGGTGGAGAGAGCTCCCCCTTCCAGAGAGAAGCCTGTGGGGCCCACTTCTGTGGAGTAAGATGGAAGTGCAAGAGAAAAAGCACAAAAGCTCCTTTCCCCTCATCCTCCCCTTCCCTTCTCTGCTCCTCCCACCCTCTTCTCCTGCTCTTCCTAAAGTTCATCCATAAATAATCTTCAATTTAGCCTCTGTCTCCACAGAGTTAAGTAAAAGATGAATAATTTATTGTTGCATTTTTCCGAGCATCTGAATAATTGAAAGCAGAATGAAAATATTTCCCTGGAAAGCTGGTGGCATGTTTTCATTCACCATCGCTGTTCATTGCCATTATCATCGGTCATTTATGATATTTAGTGCACTCCAAGCACACACGTGTATATGTAAATCCTGTAAAATTCCCACAGCTCTACAAAGGGCAGATTGTTTTCCTGCGTGAACTGATGAAGGAAAACGGGGGCCAAGGCTATTTATGTGATTTGCCTAGAGTGGCGCCGTTGATAACACCCAGAGCCCGGATTCCGTCTCCCGTGCCATAAACCGTGCCCCAGCCTCCAAATTAGCTGCCGTGACTCTAGCTTACATCTCTCAGATGACAGCTGCCTGCAGGAGGAACCACTGGATTTCTCTTCTTTCCCTTGTGTTTATCCCCAAAATAAATCAAGACAGAAGTTCTATTAAAGAGTGGCATCCGAATATGAGAATGAGGGAAGACACCAACTTGATACAATTTTAAAGCCTATTATACTTATTATTTTTTAAAATATATTTTATTGATATTTTACAGAGAAGAAGGGAGAGGGATAGAGAGTCAGAAACATCGAGGAGAAAGAAACATCGATCAGCTGCCTTCTGCACACCCCCCACTGGGGATGTGTCCTCAGCCAAGGTGCTTGCCCTTGACCGGAATGGAACCCAGGACCTTTCAGTCCACAGGCCGATGCTCTACCGGTTTCGGCCAGCCTATTTTTAGATGAAAAGTTTCAACATAAATCTATGCTGCTTCTACCATTTCCTAAGGGAAAACCTCTAGGAGGACCCGGCAGAGAGAGGTCGCCTCTACAGGTAAACCTGGGACAGTCATTAGCCATGGAAAGCTATTTGTTGACCCAGAACGCTGGAGCAATAAAGGGGGCTGTGTGTCAGAGCACAGGGGTACTTCCAAACCAGAGCTCAGGTGGGAAGATTCAGAACCCCAGAGCCTGCACACGGATTACAATCAGTCACACCAAGACAGCCTGTAGGTAGGAAAAGCAACGGCCCATGGAGTCCCCCCAGCACACGCCCACCCCAGTCACTGTCACCACTGCCCTTCTCAGCAGCAAAAGCCATGAAGGGAAGAAGCTGCAGAGCCCCATGTGGGAGAAAGCCACGCGTGCCGGTCTCATGAATTTGAGCATTCCAGGTGTCCCCAGTTATGTTCTATTCCTTCTGAGTATCAGGGTTAGCCTCCAGTATTTCCAATTTACCAGGCTTGCTGCTTTGTCAGGCCCTTTGAACAAGGAAAGGGGAAGCTACGCTTCTGTAGGAACTAGACATTCCTCACAACACTTGAACAGTCACCTCAGTCCTCGTGTCGTTCTAATTGTAAAATCTACGCTATTCTGTTCGTACCATCCTGCAGGGCCCTTGTATCGTAGGATTGTTTCTTGGGCTCAGTGTCATTTATTGTCAGTCACAAGCACTCCTTATTCTCAGAACTGAATGTGCTGAAAAAGTCTCATGGGGCCCACCTTTTGTTAAGATAGAAGAAAATAGGATTGTGTTTGGAAAGTGCCTGGCGTGATCCCGCGGAAAGATTCTATGGAGACATTGGTATGAATATAGAGATGCTATTGTAGTTTCATTGATGCAGAAGATACATACTAGTTGCTGTTTGATAATTGCATTAACTTTCTTTCTTTAAACTTTATGGAGATCTAATTGACATGTAACCCTGTGTAAGTTTGATGTGTAGAACTTGCTGACCTGATACCCTTATATACTACAAAATAGGTGCCATCTTAGCTTTCGCTAACACCTCCACCACATTGCATAACCACCATTTCTTCTTCGTGGTGAAAACACAAAAGATATACTATTTTAGCAACTTTCAACAATAGTACAGTGTTATTGCTATACATTAGATCCCAGAACTTATCCATCTTATAATTGCAAGTTTGTCTTCTTTGCCCAATCTCCTTTTCCCCCGACTCCCAGTCCCTGGTAACTGCAATTCTAGCCTCTGTTTCTATGCGTTTGGCTTTTTGTGATTCCACATATGAGATCTTTGTATGACTTGTCTCACTTAGCATAATGCCCTCAACGTCCATTCATGTTGATGAAAACAGCAGGATGTCCTTCTTCCTCATGACTGAATAATCTATAACAACAAAAGTGTAATATGCTAATTAGGCCAGACATCCTTCCGGACGACCTTCCAGATGAAGCCAGGACTGTGAGGGAAGCCCAGGTCCCAGGGTGCCAGAGAGAAGCCAGTTCCAGAAGCCAGTGCCAGCAGCCAGGGGAAGGAAGGTCTACTCTTGCACAAATTCTGTTCATCGGACCTCTAGAATTAACATATAGGTCTGTATATAGCATCTTTCTTATTCATTCATCCACTGATGAGTACTCAGGCTGTTTCCACTTCTTGGCCATTGTGAATAATGCTGCAATGAATATGGAAGTGCAGTCATCACTTCTGTTCTCGTTTCCTTTGGAAATTTACCTAAAGGTGGAATTGCTGGACCAAATAATGGTTCTGTTTTTAAATTTCTGAGGCACCTCCATACTGCTTTCCACAGTAGCTGCATTAATTTACATTCTCTTCAACAGTGCGTGAGGGTTCCTTTTTCTCCACATCCTCCCAAACACTTGTTATCTGTTGTCTTTTTTACAAAGGCCATTCTGAGAGGCATGGGGTGCTGTCTCACTGTGGTTTGGGTCTGCTGCATTCACTTTCGTTTGGGAAATTGCTTCCTTTGAGTCCCTGAAATGTATGTGAGGGTCTAGTAATCATCAATGTGCATATGGAATGAAGCTAAAGCAAGAGAATGACCAATGTCACTTAACCTCATTTTCTTATATCCTAGCACAGTGATGGGGACAGAAGAGGTGCTTGGAAAGTTTAAATGAATGAAGGCAGCTTATTTCCTTAAGGTTCATGGAATGATTTAGAAAAACAAATCTGTGAGTAACACAGGTTCTATGAAAAGGGTGACAGTGTGCTCCTTCCAACCAATAGCAACACCTCACCAAAGGAGATCCACCTGGCAACAACCATGATCCCAACACCTCTGAAAGGTGGGTGACAGTTCACCACAGAAGGCTCCTGAGTAAGCAAAGCCAGAGCCCCACCCAGTTCTCCTCGAGTCGCCAGCGCAGCATCTGTCCAGCTATGCTGACCTCGGAAACTTGCTGGGCAGGGTTTTCTGATGCTGCCAGCAGTTTAGTCTCATTAGAGACACAGTAACTGTGATCAAAGTTCAAGTGGGATCAGAGACAAACAGTTTGAAGCATAACACTAAAGGAGTGGTTGTGGCTTCCAATTATTTCCAACGAGTTGGGATAAAAACCCACGAATCCTACAGTGGGTCATGAACAGAAGAGAAGCAGGAAGCAGAGAGTGAGAGGCTTTCTGGGGGAACAAAGGCAGGAAGGGGGGAAGGCAGGCAGTGATGTGCTAGTCTGTGGACATCTTTCATCTCCTGAAGACAGCGTGTGTCTTGCAATTCCCCTAAGCAGGCAACCCGACTTCTCATTGATGTACATCTGCATTCGTTCTCAAACTATGGACACTATATAATAACAATTATATTTTCCTTACTTAAAGGCAGATGTTTAGGTCATACAATAGCTCAACGAATTTGAAAATATGCTGTTTGGTCAACTCTGTAAATTGTTGTAGTGGCTGGCTGTTACAATTATTTTTTTCTAATGTACGATACAGTTCATTGAAATCTTATCCTCTTCATGAGATTTTTTTTTCAACTTTTTATTCCCCTGAAGCTTATAAACATAAAGGAAGGGACAAAGGGGAGTGTGTGTTATGGCTACCTTGTATTTGAAGAAAATGTTAGTAAAGTAACGGACACATTTAAATGATTCCTCAAAGAAACCCATTCTCCTGGAAGTAGAAAGAGAATCTTCTTCATTTTGTACCTGGGAAATTTGCTAACTGTGAAGAGTCAAAAGCAGAAATGAGGCCCCATTTCCAAGTTCAAAGATTGTTCATGGGAATTTATTCGTTGCCCGGTGACTATGGCAGGCACTCCAAGTGGTCTACCCAGCAGCCAGTCTCTTTTCTTACCAGGAGAGCCCCAGTTGCACCTGAAGTGATAACACGCACAAGTAAAAACTACATTTCCCAGCATCTATTGCAGTCAGTTGGGTCAATGAACCATGCGCATAAGTCACTGCATGGGATTCAAGAAACATTGGCTTGTGCCTTATTGTCCTTCCTGCTTTCTCCCTCCTCTTGACCAGGCAGTGAATGTGACCGCCGAGGTTGCAGCAGCCATCCTATAGGAGCCAAATATAAGACCAGATGCTAAGGATGACAAAGTACAAAGATAGAAGGAGCTGGAACAGTGAGAATACAGGGGGTTCTTCCTATAAGTCTGGATTTACCCCCATATGGGGTAGAAAAAACTAAGCTCTTCACTTGTTTAAGATGTAGATATGTGTGTTTCTCTTATGGATTAAATGAATGCCCTAAATAAAAAGGAGTGTCCACACGCCATTCCTCAGTAAATCAGAGAGACTAGAAAAACAATTTGCTATTAATTATTTTTGTCATCTCTGGTCTTAGTGTCTGCTGGTTAACATGGGAAACTGCCTATCTTATAGAGTCCGGGTTCTCTGACAGGTGCCCATTCTTCACTTGTTCACCACCACATGCTGGCTCCTTCCCAACAGTCTGAGCACTCAGAGCTTTGCTGCGATTATGTGTTTGCCTCATGCTCCAGAAATCAGCATTGTTTCTCCTCGGGATTTACCCCAGAGGACTCTGTTTGCCTTTAGTATTTTGTTCTTTAGCAGAACATTCTGACCTGTCTTGAATGAACATCAGATTTATACCTGACAAGTTGCCCAATCACTGCTCAAGACCAAGGATTTTTCTTGTCCTGGTTCAGAATTTCTGTCCTGGTTCAGAAGCAATATTTTCTGGTAGTTACCTGACACAGTGTGACATCCTCCTGGTGACAAGACAATCACCCTGCCACTGAGTTTTGCCACAGACCTTGAGCTTTTTCCACTTCCACTTAGTGGGCTTTATAGAAAGGAGTTGGGTATAAAAAAATATTACAACAGGTGATGGTACAAAAAAAGATAGCACATAGCCAACAATCCACACCTTAAATAGTGGCGGGTGATTTATTGAGATATCAGTGAGTCTGTGTACTCTCTGTTCTCTCCCTGCATGAATCTCACCCCAACATAAATTCCTGAGAATTGAGGGGTTTGCTCTGCAGAAAGTAGAGGATTTCTATTTCTGCTCTACTCCAGTCCTCTGACTTCCTGTTACAACTTTTTAGGGGCTTCAATAAACTGTCCTGAAGGGAGGAAAGAAAGGACTTGGCCTTTGAAGGCCTCCCACAGGGTGAGATTTCATAACCAATGAGATGGAGGGGGTGGTAGTTGTCCTGTGAGTAGCCTGGGGACTTGGTGGGACCTCAGAGAGTTGGCTGTGACATGGCCCTAGAGAGGGTGCCTCCTTGAGGCATAGATGCCCTAGCTTCACCAGGGACCTCCAAAGCCATGTCTGGCAGCAAGCAGCAGAGTCCCCAGACCTGAAAGTAAGAGAGAAACTAGATAATGAACCGATGGCATTTGTACTCAACACTGGGGTCTCGCCTCAGTGCTTCTGGGCCTGGAAAGACACCAAGACCTTTGCACAGCACAGATGTGGCTTAAGGGACAAGCTCCAGTACGGACTCGGGTTTCGATTCAAGTCAGTCTGATGTTGCCATCAAGTTGTCTCAAACAACAGAGAAAAGTGACCAGCCCTCCCTTCTACTTCTGGGACTGAGATTCTCACCCTACAACATTGTTTCTAGAGGAAGTGAAAGATCTGCAAATACAAATCTCACAGTTGAGTCCCTTACAACCTGGCCCTTTTTAGCTTTACTGTGTCTCATCAAGTGACTAGGGATCACCTTGATATCACTTAGAGTCTGGATTAGTTAACAATAATTACTTACCCCTTAGCTAATAGGAAGTACCATTTGACCTTTAAAATAACGTCAGTGTTTTAGTACCCACAATTCTGATTAAGAAACGTACATTTATCAAAGTTGGAAATTCAGAGAAAAGTAGCAATGGCAATAATCTGTATGATTTATTGAGGTTGCCAGCCAACTATCAAGATGAAAAACAAATACATTTGCTGTGAAACATAATTTGTCATACTGATTAGAATTAAGAATTTTGAAATGGAGAAAGAAGGGAAAATGAGGGGGAGGGGGAAACCGGCTGTGTCTCACCTCAAAAGAATTTTAAAAAAAATTATTGGAACTCAATGTGTTAAAACAGAGCAGTCTCAATTTCTATAAAGCAAGCTAAATGAATCTGTTATTACCTCCACCATGTCTGATGGGACAAGAAACAGGAAGAAAAAAATGATAATCCTCATACCAAGTTTATGGCCCTTACAAAATCAAATGTGCATTAAATGCAATAGATAGTGGGAGTGTATAATTGTTTGTATCCAAGAAGGGCAGCTCTATTGAACGTAGACTCATTTCCAATGAAAGATATTTTAAGTGTTGTTGCTTACAATTGGATTAACTGAATTAGAAAGAAAATGAAATTTGGTTTGGAACCAGCACTCCTTCTTGGCTTCCTGATTAACACTGAACTTGCTTTGTTCACTGCGAGGCTGGGAACATTGGCCCATTTAGTCTCAAGACTGGGACTCACCCAACACCAACTTCCCCCAGCACCCTCTGGTAACAGTTACAGTATTTTATAATGCCAGCTGGCCGGTAACCACAGAAACCAGGGCAGGGATTAGAAAACATCAAAACCGTCTCAAATATGACTGCAATTCTGAAGCTGTCTGAGCCTCTGGAATTTTCCTTGGCAGTTTGCAGGGATCAGGACCTGCACTTCCTGGGTGAGAGTTCAAGAAGATGCATGGCAGAAAGCCTGGTCGGATCATGTCTCTTATAGCCAGTTTCTCCTTCAGAGCCAAACCTGTTCCATCAGTGAAACAGAAACCCCAGCATGGTGCACACGAGAAACAAAGCCATGTTTACCTAAGAAGAGCTAGAATTTTGGCCTCGGGGTATCTGGTAAACATTGGGGGCAGAATTTAAGATCCAGTTGTGCTATGGGGAAAAAGAAAAAAAAGGAGATATATGTATTACTATATGTAATACTTTAAACAATAAAATAAAAATTTTAAAACTAGAAATAAATAAGATCCAGTTGTGCTATGGCTAAGCTAGGTTCTTCAAGATGAGAACTAGAGGTTATATTAGGGAAGACGGCAGATAAATATGAAATGATTGAGGTGGTAGGAAACTTCTAGAAGTTAAGGTAGAAGGACACTGAAATTTTCCTGAGTAAAGATTTCCTTTGGTGAGGATACCTTTGGAAGTGCTACTGTGCGATTTTCAATGGTCCCAGGCCAGAATATAATACCTCTCTATCTTTCTCTACACACACACACACACACACACACACACACACACACACACACACACACATCAAGTCCCTCTAAGTTGTGTTGATTTACAGGCCTCAGGGGAGACAGGAAATAGTTAATCTGCTGATTTTAGGGCAGATTTGTGCATGGCACTCAGTCAAGAGTGCCATATTATTTCCATAGCTGGGCTAATTCCAGGCCTTGGTGAAGTTGGGAGTGCCAGGGGTAGGGGGTGGAAGGGCCAGGGAAGAAGAGCAGCCCTGGAGGAGTCAGGTGGGGGTGGGGGGGCTGCTGCCCTCTCTGGCCCCTAGCAGGAGAACAAAAGGCCTGTGTGTATTGTTACTGGTCTCTCACGTTCCAGTCAACTGAGTTGGAGGTTGATAATTAAACTTATGGGAACTATTCTCTCTTAGTGTTAATGGCAACTCTAAATTATTCCACCTTGGCAGCCACATCAAAGATAGGAAAGCATAGAACAGAAAGATGCCAAGTTTATGTCTAAGCTAAGCATGCATGTTGAGAGATAAGCAGGTTGCAAGAACTCAGGGCAGGCAGGGCAAGGTGAAAGTTTATCCCAAAGCACACCCCCCACCCTCTAACTTCTGCTGCTGCGTGCCAGCTTCTATTAATCTTTACCTCCCATTCTCATTACAGACCACCACTTTCTCCACCCTCACTTATTGGCTGCCATGAAGTTGCTTTCCTTGGGTAAACTGTCCAATCATTCCTTGCGCACCCCTACCTCCCAGGTCCTTGGAACTTCACTTGATTAAACAAATCTAGTGAGAGCTAAGGGTGATGATTTCAAATCCTCATATGTTCTTTGCCTCACAGTTATTTCCTTGATTGGGTGAGATTTTATTTTCTTTTTCCTAAGGTATGTTGTCACTCTCCTGGCTTTTTATAGTATTGTGGGAACAATGACCTCATTCTCTCCAGTTGATAATCGTGGCATACTTTTTATAACTTGAAAAGGCATCTGCGTATTGATAGGGAGGGTTAAAATTAGCTATAACGCAAGTGCTAGCTACCGCATGTCTCGCCTTATCTCGTAGAGCAAAATGAGTAACATAGAAAATACGTGAAGTGCGTGGCTCAGTCTTTGCAAATGATAATCTGTGTTCCGGTTGGGATCTTTGTCTTCTGTGTATGCTTTATTTCACAGCTGAAAACTTAAAACAAAGAACCCAGGGTGGCTGCACATCTAAACAGAACTAAAGTGGAGAGGAAATAAAGGTCCTGTAATGAAGAGTACACATGTAATTCAAAACCATCATATCTGACAGTTGACTAAAAATGTGAAGAGTGACAAGCTGGTCTTTTTCTATGGAGATGGCACAGATCTGCCCCTGATGTGCAAACCTCAGTCACATTTCCTGTGGGACCCTCCTCTGCTTAGACATCACAAAAATTCCACTCGCAAGATGCAGTTTCAATCCTACACAAGAGGAAGGATGATCAATGAACTCATGGAGCCTGATAATATAAGAAACCTGAAAATTGAATAATTATAATAATTTCAGACAATAGCACTAGTATGTCTAAACTCATGTGTAATATAACTTGCTCCTAACTGAGTAAAAAAGCAATACATGTAACATGTGTTCTGTTGATTATGAGTTCGTGCTGCTAGGATGGTGAGTTGCAAATTGTGATAAATTCCATAATGAAATGAGGATCGGACTTGGCGCAATATTGCAATTGTCTATTCACTTATCTGACTCCCTGAATGAATCAAAACATCCTTATAAGACCGACTGCCTATTATTTTTATCTCCTCAGTATCCCATACAGAGCCTGGCACACACAGGCACTTGATAAAAGTTTATTGTCATTCAGATGGCCCACATTAATGAAAGGCACATCCCATAATTCTTAATCCAGCCAGTGTTCTTTTTAAATGTTTGAACCCCATGCTTCTCCTATTGTAAACGTGCAAATGCCATGTGGGGGGATTTAGTCTAATCAGCACTGAACACATTAGGGAAACATATTTTAAGCTATTAGAGAGCGTCCCGTTACTCTCTCCCTGTCCCATCTCACCACTGGCCTGGCGTGCAGGGCACTGTACTGGCAGCGAAGAGAAGGTATACAGAGGGCGGCATTAAGCCACTGAGCAAGTGACCTGCCAGGGTCCAAAGGCTCTGAAAGGTAGGTGGGGTTAGAAGACAAATTTTCCCAGCTGCGCAAATCTAATTATGTCCAGGCTTCCTCACCTGTCCAGAGGGGCAGCTGCCCCTGAGGAGCAAACACACACCCTCAGGGCCCTCTGTGTAGGGCCAACACTAGAGGGGGGTGGGGGGCTGGGAATAAAGACAGAGAGAAGAAGAGACAGAGCCCTAAACTTCACCCTTGTGCAAAAATGATCTTATAATATGTGCCATTCACTCAAGAACCACGCTTTCTTGCATAACGTGTGTGAGACTTTGTCTGGGCTTATCAAATGCTTTAAAGCGAATCACAGGAGCTGCTACCTTCAGGACACAAAGACCTGAGTAAGGGAGGCAAGGGCTATGCCCCAAGGACCACACAGCCAGGCAAGCAGTGAGCTCAGCCACAGGAGGGCCCCCGGTGAACTCTTGCTCCCCCATCGTCCCCTCCTCTGGACGATGCTCCCAGTTGCTCCCCTATTATCCAGAATCTACACAGCAGGCAGAGTGTTCTGTATAAAGTACAAATACACCCCTTTGCTTTTTGCCCTTATTTAATTAATATCCTGCAATAATAAAACCCAGGTCCATCTCCATCATCTCTACGGGGCTGCCCTCACTCTATTTCTCCAGCCCCTTGCTCACCAGTTTTCTCTGACTCTCGCCCTGCCCATGCCATCTTCTCTGGGTTTCTCAGGTTCTTTGAACTTCCCTCCGATCTCGAGGACCAGACACATCCCACCTTCCTGGAACACTCTTCTCCCAGAGGTTCTCCTGGCTTTTCCATTCACTGAGGTCTCAGTATAAATGCCCTTTTCAAACAAGTCTCCACAAGCTTTAGTATCTCCATGACACTCCTCATTATCTGGAATTGTTGACTATTAATCTGTTAATTGTTTGTTTATGTGTCTGTCTCTCCCTGCACTGGGAGGCAAGCTCCCTAAGATAAGGAACCAGGTCAGTCTTGTTTACCCTCTGCCTCATAGGGGGCTGGTGATTTATAGAGACTCAACAGCTATTTCCTAAGTTAATGAGCGGATCTTCTTCCTCTTCTGTCTTCATTTGCTCAGTTCCTTTTTGTGTAATTCCATTTCATCTCCAGTGGAAAGTTTCACAGAATCAACAGCTGCTTACACAATCATCAGGAATCTCTTTATTTATGGATCACCTTCCAAGCAACCTCCAAAGTTAAGTATATATTTTTTAAAAAGAGTTAATGAATTATGGAAAAATGTTTAACATGTGGGTACAATTGTAAAGATTCGCCCTAGCCAATTTGGCTCAGTGGATAGACAGACCATCAGCCTGTGGACTGAAGGGTCTCAGGTTCAATTTCAGTCAAGGGCACATACCTCGATCCCTGGTTAGGGCTTCTGGAGGAGGCAACCAATAGATATTTGATGTTACTCTCTGTGTGTGTCTCTCCCTCTCCCTTCCACCCACTCTAAAAGTCAATGGAAAAATATTCTGGAGTGAGGATTAACAACAACAAAATTATAAAGACTCAGTGTCCTTTTATCTATCATTCATCTCTAAATGACTCATAGCTTTTGTTTCCTTACTTGTCCATTGGTTATTTCCAAGATACTAGAAATAATAGCCCCCAGTGTCTTAGGTATTATTATCCACACTCCGGTGGCCTCCAGTCCTTACTCCCTGCACTGTATCTTTTCACTTCTCGGCCATCTCTTTTCTGTCACCTACAATGCACCAGGCCCTGAGAATAAAAGGGTGGCTTATAAATGGTCCCTGGCCTCAGGAAGTGCAGGCCACTAGAGAAGACGGGCATGTGAACCATTGTGGGACACGTAGGCGTGTGGGCAGTGGATTAAGAGATGCGAAGTGAGCAGCAGGCATGAAGCAGCGCATGCACTCAGACACAATCCTGCATCTTACCTAGGATATTGCTGGACTGGAGCAAGAAGCTGCATCATGACATGGAAAAAAATCTCTGAGTTTTTTCCCATGGGAAAAGTGACCAATCAGGGTGTTCATTTTCCACTCTAAGGGATTCTAATAAAGCCATAGTCCATTAGCAGAATGAGTTTAATTTCTTCAGTCTTTTTAACTGAAGCTAAATCCTATTAAGGCCAAGAGTGTGTTTTCTAAAGTCTCTGAAGAAACCTCCTTGCAGACAATAAAATAAGCCAAGGTGGGTGATTGTTGTTGTTGGATGTGCAGTTTGCTGCCATTTTTCTCATCCCTCTGTTTTCCGCCAGCCCTTTGAGTTCGGGAAAAGCTAGTATGCATAAATGGACTAATTCCAATAACGAAAAATTGTAAAGGTTTTATAGGGACTAATAAATAAATAGACATTCCAAGGCATCATCAGAGACTTCTAACTACCTAAACTCTTCTTGATGTTCTTAGCCTCTTGTCAGGAATAAATTCACAAGGAAAGGAAATGAAGAGCTGTCACATTTTTTTTGGCCATACTTTTTGAATTTTTCTCCAATTATTTCATACAGTAAGTTCCTGAAGCCAGTTAATTCTTTAGATGAAAGTGTGTTTGGTTTTTGGATGTTATTACTCAGTGGGTGATGTGGGTTTCTTTACAATCTCTTTTCCCTTAATGGCACGCTATGAAATGCTGGCTTTCCTGAGAGAAACCAGTGTTTAAGACAACCTCAGCAAAAAGGCAATTTATGGGCCTGGTGGAAAGGCAATGTGTCCAATGAAACCTGTAACACCCAACAAATGCAAAGTGCCTGGTTCCATTTACCCCTAGCATTTTCTTTTCTGCTAGCTAAGGGGAGAAATGGTGAGAATGGGAAATATGAAAACAAGTAGTAAAGAAAGAATTGTAACTCATGATGCTAGAAAAAAAGAGGGACTTTGACACCAGTGAAATACCTATAGATTTATCAAACTCAAAAGGTTTTGGCTGTTGATCAGAGAGTGGGGTGATATGAAAAGACAAGGGAGGGGAGTAAGGAGGAAGTAACTTCTACTGTGTGTCTTCCATGGGCCCAGCGGTGACCTTGACATATTCATTCATAATCCTATTTATTATCTGGCACAACTTTGAATCACAATCAGATGGTATTGCTGGAATTGAACCTATAAGAAAGTTAAACTCAATGAGTTCAGTAACTTGAGCTGAGCTGTGTGAGAGATGGGATTAGATTCCAGCCTGAGCCTGAAGCCTATGACCTTTCCGCGTCATGACGCAGCTTCTTGCTCAGGGACATCCTAGGTAAGACCTTTCCGCGTCATGACGCAGCTTCTTGCACAGGGACATCCTAGGTAAGATGCAGGATTTAAGTTGGACTTTGGACTGAAGGGAACCAGAGGAAATGTAAGAAATGCACTGATTTGTATCCTAGTATTTATTTATTGGAATTTTAAGTTAGTCATAAACCGCTAAATCTGGGGGAAAATGGAGTGTTGTAATCTACTATGTAGATTTATATTCAATTCCACTTATTGGGTGCCACACACTGAGGCTCACAAAGGCACATTCCTTTTCTCATTAAAACAGTGATTCATTCCACAAAACCAACAACCACAGCAGTGCCTTATCTTTGACAACCAATCCTCGGGCGCCTTGAGTGCCTAAAAGAAAGGGCAGCTGAGTGCTCAACTAGTGCCCCAGACATAAATGACCATAGGGGACATAACTGGTGGGATTGTGGGGTGGAGGAGCTCCTTGGTGGGAAGTGAGACCTGGGAAGGATATGGGGAGAAGACCAACATGTCATCAGGTGCAGACGCTTGGTGTTTATTCAGCTTTGGTTCCTAATGATGCTTCAGGGTTTATACTTAGGAAGACAAACAGACCCTGGAGTGTGTTTTCAGAAGGCGCTTCCCCGACTGTTTTGCTTGACAGTGAAGGAAAGTGGGTAACAGACCAATGTGCTTGAGGAGATGAAAAGCCCTTGATTAGCAGCCAAGAAGCCTCCTAATGAAATGATATTTCCCTCCAGGGAGTTCAAGTGGCTCATAGAACCTAGTGCTTTCTGTGGAAAGTGCTTGTGTTTGTTTGGTGCGCTCTGCCGTGCACTTCATCAACGTTGACGCAGAGAGAAAGATGGCCCCCAAACAGATGAATTTGCACGGCCCTTACGGAGCGAAGCAAAAAGTTTTGTCTGCGTCCCACACCTGGGTGTCGACGGGGATGATTTACTGTGTGCACATCCCCGGAGGAACTCCTCATAAGCCTTAGGTCTGCAGAGCGGGACGCCATATGTTTTAGCCTGAAAACAGCTTAACAAGTCTTCATTTTATCTCCTAAAATCGTGGGGAGAATGTAAGCGTGTATTGTGAGCAAAAACTATGCCCCAAACCAAATAAAGAAGCTAATTCTTGGAAAAATGAATAACCTCTGATGATTTTTGCAGAGGTGAGTAAGCTATTAGACTATGATTTTTATTCTATTATCGTTTAAATGTACATATAAGAGATTACAGTTTTGGCGATGACGTCATAAAAATGTGTGCATATAAAATGCCTTCATTTTGAGATGAGAAACCCACTATTACTATGAGTAGGAAATGAATAGAAACTACTTTAATGCTGTGGGAGAGTTTCAAGGGCACCCAAGGGCAAGAATGCATTTGGAGTCAGAGACTAGCAATCTCTCCCCTCTTCCCCCAACTCAGTGTCTCCCTTTCTCTCTAAAAAGCTTATTCCCCACTCTTCATTACTGGGTAGGATTTCTTCAACCACCAGAGAATTTCCAGTTGTGCACCTCACTCATCAAGAGAATGCCTGCCTGTCACTGGCTCGATTCCTGGTCAGGGCACATCCTAAGGTTTCCAGCCCAATACCCAGTAGGGTGCATGCAAGAACAGCAGATCAATGTTTCTATCTGTCTACCCATCTCCCTTCCCCTCTAAAAATCAATAAAAATGTATTATTATTTTTTTAAATAGAGAGAATCAGTTTGAGAATCTTTTAGCTTCAACTTTAGACTCAAAATAGACACATTTTATTTCATTAAAACATTGTGATTTGCTCCACAAACTCAACAACCAAGACAGTGTCCTATCATCTTTTGACAACTCAGCGTAGTTTAACCCACATGACTATAAGAAAACATCATCTTAATGCTAAATGGGTATCCAGATGTCAAGGGCAACAGCAAGTGTGATCTTGCCTCTCTGTAGACAGTGGTCATTTCCCAAGCAGTTAGCTGTAGCCAGGGGTTTAGGTTCACCTTGGGGGGGGGAATATGCTGCTATGCCGTTTGAACACTATGCATTTAGAGGAGCACAGCCACTCCCCCTCCCCCCCCAAAAAAATGATGAGGTAAGAAAATTCAATATGTCTACCTCAAAAACTGACACAATTAAAGAGACTTCATTTCAAATGGGACTACTGCATTTTGTAGCTAAACTTCAAAACAACAAATCCGTTAGTCTTTTTCATAGGCTCTGTGAACTGTCTCTGCCCTCCACACCCCCCGCAACATGCACACACACACAAACCCTCGCTGATGAATGACTATTCACCTTCAAAACTCAGCTCACATCTCTACTCTCTCTGGGATGCCTTCCTCAACTCCCCCCTCTTCACTTCAAAATTTCTAATTGTGCATACTTGAAAAAAGCACTTGTCACACTTTTTAGTGCTTACCAATTTAAAGACTACAATGGATGATTGTGTATTTAGTATTTTATTTCAAAGACTATTTTCTGAAACTCTTATGTAAAGATAAGTCTCAGTAGTACCCTGGTTACTCTTTAAGTAACCTAAGAATAACATCTGAAAATGATAGATATAGAGATAGATTTATTTTTTTAAAAAAAATCAATTTGGTGCTTACTGAAAACCTTACCAAAAGCCCTAAATACGTCAATTATACCTCAATTAAAAAGAGAGCAAGTGTCAACCTCTGAACCAGGAGGTCATGGTTTGATTCGGGTCAAGGGCACATGCCCAGGTTGCAAGCTCACTCCCCAGTAGGGGGCATGCAAGAGGAAGCCAATCAACTATTCTCTCTCATCATTGATGTTCCTATCTGTCTCTCCCTCTCCTTTCCTCTCTAAAATCAATAAAAATATATTTTTGAAAGAGAATGAATTAGTGAGAGCAAGAAAAAAAAAATCCTAGACACACAATAAAGTCTCCATAGTTTTGCCTTCAGCTTTGAAAATACAAAAATTAAATAAATAAAATAAATAAGTAAATAAATAAATAAATAAGGGATTTTCCTTATTTCCTCCTTAGAGCTGTCCCAGGTTCCTAGGAGTCAGCTCCACTAAAAAGGAATGTTCTCGCACACTCTCTGTGTCTGTACTAGATGTCTGATGGTATGGTAATACTACACGAGTACTTCTAAGACAGCCTTTGAGAACTTTGATAAATACAATATAGAGAAAGAAATTCTAACACTTGTTTTATATCTCATAAAAAAGTTAAGTTGACATATTTCTCCATGGAAGTGGACACAAGCTATATCTCATTAAGGTATTCCTTATATGTCCCCCCTTTCCACGCCCATGAGAAAGAATTACACAGCTGCCTTCGTCTGTCACCATGCAGGCAGCTAGCCCAGGCATACTCAGAGTACACATTTGGGGTGTGGTAAGAATCCTATGTATGAACTAAAAAGGGCCAACATCATGCCTCAGAAGATACCAGAATAACCTACTTCCTGGTTCTACACATCATGTCCTTTTAAAAAGACATAAACTTTTTTCTAAACGACTTTGAAAAAGTTATTTTATTTCTTTTAGTTTCCATTTGTTCATCCATAAAATTAACTTCATGATACTGGATTCCTGGATGGTTGTGGTGTTTGACATTATTTATCTGAATCCCCAAATACATAGGAAGCGTCATTTCCCTCCCTGTGCTCTTCAAGTTCACAATGGTACTCAGGTAGGAAGCCAGGCCTAGGGCCACATGTGTAGGTACACTCCCAGGAAACAGGCATTCTACACCCATCTGTGCACAACACTCACTCAGTGTTCATGCTTGGCAGTTTATGTCCCCGACCACCCCCCTCACCATCCCCTAAGGAGGGGATGCCTACCAGAACCCAGAGGCCCAACAGAGTGGCGATTGCTTGGTGGTAAATAATGTAAAGCACTGTTTTTATATTAATACAAACGAACAACAAAGGGAAGCCACAAAGACACTGCACATTAATAAAAGACTGCTTTCACTTCTCACCAGACCCCCAAGGTCTCTGGTCTCTGCCCTTAGGGTCTTGGGTGGACCTGGGGAGCACCACGTGTGAAACATCTGAAAGAGCTGTGAGTGGAACAGGGTAGCTTAGATGCTAGATCCTGATAACCCACGAATTCAACCTGAAATGCAACTCAAATGTGGAAATCCACTCCTCTTTGCAAGATTTTTTCTGACACTTAAGGAAATCTCTGGAAAGCTACAGCAACACTGAAACCAAGGAACACGACACTATATAGTCAAAATAACCAAATGACCTGCGTTTTCTAGAACAGACCCAAATTAAAATGTTTGCTACTTTTGTCCCCACAAATAGAGTTGTCATTGTTAGACCATGTGCTCCATTTGTTGGTTGGTTTTGAATGTGACAACTTTGGTCATTTTACACCCATGACAGATGGATGGATACCATCCTCAATTAGACAGAATGCTACTGGACTCTGCAAACTTCAGCTGGAACCAAAAGGTGACAATGAGGTTGATGAACTTACGGCAATGGACGCAAAACACTACTTTTTAACATTTTGTGTTCCAGCCTGCCAGAGTGATAGCATATATGTACGGTAGCTCCCCGCGCCCCTTATCCATAGGGATACATTCCAAGACCCCCAGTGGATATCTGAAACCGTGGACAACACCATACCCTAATCAACTTTGGCAACTCTGCCAGAAATGTGGTGGCGGCTTCTTCATCCGCAGACTCAGACTCTCTGGGAAGGTTTATATGTCATGGTCCAAACCTATTCCTGAATCTGTGTGACCATCCTTTACTTGCAGTAATTGCCTTGGTGTCACTCATTTCAGGGGATCTCTTGCTTAAGTCTTCACATAGGCTCAGTGCTTTCTGGAGCAACATGTTGTGATCAATTGTTATGCAAGGGTCTCTGTTAGACACTGAGCTTTTCCCAACACTGAGCTTTTTTCTACAGAATGTCATTTAAAAATGGAAATGAAAGTGAGGATGAGTCATGAAGATCCCATAAAGGACAACTGCAAGCTATTGAATATTTGTAATCTCTTGTATATATATATATATATATATATATATATATATATATATATAATATATGAAGAGAAGAAGGGAGAGAAAGATACATTAACTTGTTACTCCACTGACTTATTTATACATTCATTGGTTGATTTTTTGTATGTACTCTGACTGGGGATTGAACCCATAATCTTGGCATATCAGGGAGGATGTTCTAACCAACTGAGATACCCAAACAGGGCAAGAAAACATCTTTAAAAACATGTGCTTGTAAATAAAATTGTAAATACCAATTCATGGTCTTTATGGTAGTTTAAGATAGATTTTTTCATTTCTGAGAAAATACAGGCTCTCTTGAGTTCAGCAATGAGCATGTTAAAGGCAACATACAAAAGGAGAAGGGTTCGCCGCCTCAGCTCTGAGCAGATTTTGGTAAATGCTCTAAGGTACATCCGGACCCCACGCAATAGGACTAGTGTCTTCCAAACTGTATGATAAGCACAACTCAGTGGTTTTCAGCACAGGTGGCTGGCCAGGTATCCAATGTTCCTCAAAGGAGAGAGGGCAGGTTTTCCATAGAACTCATAAATCAAAGGCATAAAGTTCTTCTTCTGATGTGCAAGAATAGAGTTATCCTTTCAAGCAAACATTTTCTAAAGCCAATGATGCCAGGCTATCAAAGAGAGAGCTAAATGCTGTCATTTGCTTGAGTGTCTTCAACAACCATGAAGAAACTATACTCTTTCTAACTGCTTTTTCATAAAGATGTTAGACTCTATATATGGGATAAGCCATGGAACAGAATCTTAAACTTCCAATAATACCTCAGCATCTCTCTCAAGGTTGTTGTGACAATCTGGGACACGTGGACAATTAGGGAGTCACGTGTTTTTCCCAGCTCGGTCATTACCAATTGGACAGCCCACATGAAAGCCACTTTTAGAATCTCTCCGTGTTTAAAGAGGAAATGGTGACTCACGCCTGAGAAGCAGAATGAGGAGGTCTCATTGGCATCTTTCTCCTCTGCTCCACACTTAGACCATGAAGGAGCCTCATTTCATAACAAACCAGAGGCCGAGTCTAAATTAGTATCCCCACAATCTTGCAGAATTGAAGGCTTGTGCAGTTGTAGTCCTTGCCAAGATGGTGTGGATCCAAAGCAATGTAGAAAGCCTTGTGCCACTGACAGCAGATTGTCTTTTCCAGTTGTTCATGTAATTTTAACAACCATATGCTTGTCTTCTGTTTTCTGGCAATCCAGATCTGCTCTTTATTTCTTTTTTGGTCTCAATAGAAATTAAGTGGTTTTGGCCATCAGCATCTCTGCCTGTCTTCTTTCAGTCTCCTATGAAGAGTACCAGATGGAGTAAGACTTTATAGCTTCAACACAGTCATTGGCATTGAAAAAATGGGCTTATAACTTCCCATTTTTATAGGCAAAGACTCAGGCTGCCCCCAGGAGAGCATGGTATACTGGGCTACTGTCTTATTCTACAATGAGGGGAGAAGCATCAAAGATTTCATTTCAAGAACAGTAGCAGAGACAGGAGAAGATTTAGGGAGGAGAAAGAATTTCAAAGAATATGAATGACCAATTTTCTCACACTGGACATAACTTATTTTATTATGGGAATGCTACCAAAAAAGGGGGGAGGAGTGACAGGAGGGATAGTGGTAAATGATAATCCAACCCAACCAGTTTGAGCAGTCTATTCAGAATATCACTTTGAATTCATGAATTCTTTATTTACCAATTGAACAGAAATAAGGAAGAAGGACTTTTCCATTAAGGAAGATCCTGCTTCAAAATACAATGGGTTGTCTAATAAAATCTCAAGCCAGAATGCCTAGTGGCCATGGGGAAGCTCAGTGGCCCCATCATGTAGTGGCTGCTCTCTGGAGTGGCAACAGAAGCAATAGCAGGTGCCAAGATGCAGGGACCTATACTGGATCCTGCATTGGAAGGAGCGTCTCTGTCACTCTCACAGATGGAAAAACACCGGTCATAAAGAGAAGGTTCACATGTCACTATTATGATTGAAGGGCATTACCTCCCCCCCCCAAAAAAAAAAAGTGAAAAAAAAATGTTTCCAGACCAGCCAGCATCAGTCAAGTCACTGTAATACAAATGTGTCACTCTTATTAACTCATCCTATATAATAAAAGAGAAATATGCAAATTTGACCATACCTTCGCTCCTGATTGGCTATGCTACCAGCCAATCAGGAGCAGAGGCAGGGCCAAGTGGCGCAAGCACTGGGCCCAGGGGTGGAGATTAAATGGCAGTGGCAGTGAGCACCCAGCCCCTGGGCGCTGTGAGGGAAGTGGCAGTGAGCGCCCAGCCCCTGGGGCCAGGTGGTCACAGGCAGCCAGGGCTGAGCTGAGCAGGGCGATGGCTGGGTGCTCAAGGCCTAAAGCCTCACTAGAGGCTTTAGGCCTTGGGCAGGCTGGGGTGAGCTATCAATTGGACATCCCCTGAGGGCTCCCAGTATGTGAGAGGGGGCAGGTTGGGTTGAGGGACCACACCCCCCAGTGCACAAATTTTGTGCACTGGGCCCCTAGTTTGATATAAATAAGCCAAAGTGGTGAAAATAGCACAGTAGATATTTTACTTTGCTTCATCTGTGGCATCCAAAGGTCTCAAGCAACTTTAACACATACAGATGTGTTATCTGTATGAAGGAAGCATGGAACTGTGCCCCATGGATTTAATAACCAGAGAAAAGATTCAAACTGTTGTCAGGATATGCATATATAGGACATTTATGTGTCCTAGATATAAAGGACATTTGTCCTTATATACAGGACATTAAAAAATTATGTTTAATTTTGATGCATGAGAATCTTCATTTTTGAAACAATTTTCCATTTGAATTTCTCTTTGCTTTCAGCTTGATTTCCTAGTTTTAAAACCAGAGTCACTGAAGTTATTGAGATGAAAGAAATGTCCAAAACACAATTTAAGATGGTGTGTCACAGTAGAATTTCAGGGGTTCAAAATCCGCCCCCCCTGCATTTATTCCCACTTGTCTTTTTATTCCATGATATTAGGAGATGTGTGGTTAAAGGCAGGTTGATTGTTACCCACAAGACACCTAACTTCCTTGGAATGCCCTTGAAGACCTGAATCATCATGGGGACCATTAAACTTGACCTGACTTATAGAGTCTTTATGAAAAAAATGTCATAGCTACATCTTCTCTGCCTCCATTCAAATGTACCCATATAATTTGGGGGTACCTCAGGCTAGAACCTAAAGCAGAGTTCCCGAGGTCTCTGAAGTTGACCAAATTTTCTGGACTTCCCCAATCCCAAATCATGACTTGAAGACAAATGTTGGCCTTCTTAAATCTCCAGATAGTCCAGTCCCAGCGTGAGGCCAGCAGGAATGAGAGAAGCTGGTGGAATGCCAGAGCCTGCTAGCTCTAAAATGAAAGAGGAGTCAACTGTTCTTTGATGAAATTAGCATCAAAAACGACAGTAGAAAAATCCTTTCCCTTGTGTAAGAGACATCACTTTTCCTAGATATCCTAGTCATTGTTGAGCCAATTTCCGCCTGATGAACAAGTCTTAGATGTGAGCTCCCGTGGTTTAGCCATCATCCCAGGGCCCCAGGGTACAACTGACTGCTCCGGAATGACATGTTGCTAAAAAGTCTGTGGGGCTTAAGCTGTCACATTCTTTAAGGAGTCAAGGTTACCATAACCGTCACTCGGGCAGCTCCAGGAAGGACAGCAGGGTGGAGGGGAATTTCACACATGCCATGCATTGCTTTCTCATCCTGTGAGCTCTGGCTTGGGACTTGCTGCTGTTGGGAAGAGGAAAGGAAATGTGTCTGGACCATACAAACACAGGGACCCCAGGTCCTGTGGGAATGGACTCTGAGCTATAATTGCTCACCGTGACTCACACGTTCGGTTTGATCCTATGGGACCAGCTCTTCAGCGCTCAGCGGTCACCTCCACTCTGGGCAGAGTGAGAACTTGGTGGGCCAATCCAAAAGATACTGAAGGTGTTTCCAAAGGGAAACCAAATCAGATCATTTCTTCCAACCCCAGACAAAGTGACTTACCTCACTGTTTACTTCGTAGGGGAGAACAAAATTAGATCATTTTTCTTATCTTAGAACAAATTATTTCTTGTTAATCCTGGCTCAAATATGTGGTGGTAAAAGTAATTAAAATAATATCAACAGTGCATCTATTATTAAATACAAAATGAGTGTAAGTTTATGGGACAGAATTTCTCTAGTTGTTTGGGCCCGTGCTTCCTTTCGTTATAAAATGTCATCTGCAGCCCACTCCTGCCACACTGAAGATCTTCACTGGGAACATGACCCCACAGTGAGTCTTTTTTGTTTTTTTCTGAGCATCCTCATCAAACAAAAATGTTCTGTCAAACTTCGCTTTCTCTAGTTTTTATTTGACAAATAGGTTCTTTCTTCAAATTAAATATTATATATTACATTTCTCAAACACAAATGTCCTTGGAGATTCTGAATTATGACCCCCACATCCCCCTCTTCCATCCCACCCCCAAACTTTCCTGGTTTTCAATTACACGCTGGGGGAGAAGGCACATGGCAGTTGAACTTGATGGATGTTGCACTCAGCAGAGGCCCACTCGTCTCATTGTTGGTGGAGCGCTTACTCTCTACCTCACAGAATAAAAGTAGGCCAATTTCTCAATCTTGCTTCAGGCTTTACCAATGAAATTGCTCTCTAAAGAGCAATGCCCATTCATTTTCCTTAAACAACTGGTGTTCCCAGTCATTTTCTTAAAATATATTTTATTGGTTTTTTACAGAGAGGAAGGCAGAGGGATAGTTAGAAACATCGAGAGAGAAACATTGATCAACTGCCAATGTACATGCCCTTGACCCAAATCGAACCCAGGACCCCTCAGTCTGCAGGCTGATGCTCCATCCACTGAGCCAAACTGGCAGGGCCCCAGTCATTTTTTAATGTCATATTTCTAAAACTGCAATGTATTATGTAGTAAAATTCACCCTTTTTAAGTGTACAGTTATATGAATTTTTAAAAATGCATGCAACCATGTAACTCCCACCACAGTAGGACACAGAACATTTCCATCACTCCAGATGGGTTTCTCATGTCACTTTGTACTCAGAGCCCCCTCCCTGCCTCCAGACCCTGGTCACCTCTAATGTGCTTTCTGTCCCTAGAGTTTGGTCTTTCCAGAATGTTCTATTAATAGGAACAAGTAATGTATAGCCTCTGTGTCTGTTTTCTTTCACTAGCATCCTATACTAGTATTTGAGAGTCACCCATGTTACTGGATATATCCGTAGTGTGTTTTTTTCCTTCTTATTGCCAAGTGGCATTCCAATGAATGGATGTACCATTGTTTATATATCCCTCCTCCAACGGATGGATATTTGTATTAATTCCAGGTTTTAATGATTCTGGAAAAAGCCCATCTAAACATTCACGTACAGGCTTTTGTGTGTACTTATTTTCATTTCATTTGGGTAAATACCAAGGAGTGGGGTTCCTGGGTGGCACGCGGTTTATGTTTCACTGTATCAGGAAGAGCCCAGCTGTCTGCCCAAGTGGCTCTGCCATTTTGCACTCCTGCTAGCAGTGAATGAAAGCTACTGTTGCTCTATAGGTTTGCCAGCATCTGCTATTATCGGGTGTCTTCTTAAAAATTTTTAGTCATCTTAATGTGTGTCATGGTGTTGATACCATTGTAATTAGCTAGTTATTATGACATTTATTTTTTAAAAAATAAGACCAAAGGATCAAAGGGAAGGCCAGATATTATAGGCATGTCATTTGGGCAGCTTCACCCAGAATCCACCAGGCTATTATTCCCTGTAAAATACAGGAGGAAGGGATCCAATAAAGAAGAGATGGGTTTATGTCCAGTAAAGTTGGGGTGACATAAGGAAGGTACTTGCCTGTCAGTCACATCCGGGAACAAAACTCATCGGCTAGAATGGGTGTGGCCACTGCAAGAGTGTGAAAATTTGGGAATACTTAATCTCCTAAAAAAAATTTTTAAAAAAGGAATTTGCTCTCTTGTTGCTCGTTGGCTCTTGGCCCCCTTGTGCTCGCCCTTATGGCTTATGGCCATTCGAACCCCACACACAGTGGACAGATGGGCTGTAGTGAGAAACACAGGTTAAGCTCTCCTGATGCCGAACTGGGCTGTGCAGACATGGAAAGAAAGCTCTGGACACTGGCTCTGATTTTAGCTCTGCTAAAACCCCAACTACACTTCTTCCATGGCAAGACAAAGAGAAATGGGGCTTTGGAAACTCAGGGGTACAATGCCACAGAAATAATGCTTTCTGTGATGCCTCATCCACCTGGGCAAGTGTCAGAAAATTCTTTTCTTTTTCTGAGAAATCCACCCCAGCTAACAACTGTAACAGTATCTCCTCATGGTTTTAATTTGCATTTCCCTAGTGACTAATAATGAGTATTTACCACGCTCTTATTTGGCATCTGCATCTCTTCTTTGATTAAGTGTCGGTTCAAAAAAAATTTAAAGGGTTGTTTGCATTATTATTATTGAGTTGTGAGTTATATGTTTTCGGGTACTAGTCTATTGTCAGATACATATTTTGCAAATGTTGAGTCCCTGTCCAGGACTTCCTATTCATTTTCTTAGCAGTCCAAACTACAGATGTTTTTCATTCTTATTAAGTCCAGTATTAATTTTCCCTTTTATCAATATGTACAAAGAAAGAATTCTCAAAGAAACACATGGAATTGCACATAAAATGGGGCCAGTAATTCATATCCTGAGAAAACAGAGAGGAAGGCAGAGAGATAGTTAGAAACATGCATTATCCCAAGAATAATGCATTTTCCCCTCCAGCCTAGTTGGACTGGACAGGAAGAGAAGATCAGAATGGAACTAAAAGGGTTTTATATTGCTCAGAGAGCTTACAGACATGTCTTTAGGGGAAATTAATAGCAGGGGCCACAGACCACATATGCAAGAAACTAGCATTACTATTCTTTTGAATACAGGCATGTGGCCACACAAGAGAGATACTTATGGAAGAACCACACCAAAATCCAACCGGATTCCACCTAGCATGAATGAGAGATGGTTTTGGTCTACAAATAAATAGATGTTTAATACCTTGGCCTTCTCTTTGACCCATTCATACGAAGTTACCTTTCCTTCTCAGAGTGTTTCTATAATACAGGAAGACTTGACTTTTATTTCTTTATCTAAACAGTATGCTTAGAATGAACAGGTCCTATTCACCCATAAAATACCAACTCGACCAATAAGCTACCAGCCCAGAACCTCCTGATCTATCTTCGCCACCAGTGGCCTGCGCTGCAGCTGAGCCCTGGTGTGAAACTGCTCACAGCCGCTCTTCTCCCTCCCCCCATTTCTCCCAGGGGAAACCACTCCCACTCCCACCAGATTGTCTCCTATCTAATGTCTGTCTCCTGGCCACCCACCCACCCACCGATGCTCTCTCAATGCCCTGCTGGTGCCAGCACCCCCCCCCCCCCGCCCCCGCTAGGACCCTGCCCCTCAGGAGTCCTTCTTTGATCAAACCTAATACCTAATGCTTCTAGGAAGCCACTTAAGATTTCTTGTTTCACCTCCCAGGCACGACACTCTCATTTGTGCAAACTGCCTTATTTTAGGATGCTGTGGCTTTTTGTTTGCATTTTAGGCTTTTGGACGGGTGCTCTCTATTGAACAAAACTCAGAAGTCAATCCCACCAAAAAATAACTCCTGGCAGCGCTATAAACAAGTTACAGCACAGGAGGGAGCATGAGAAGAGGCTCCTGCCCCCTTCCCCTCCCCCCGCACTCCTTCCCTGTCCCTCCTATGCCTCTTACCTAGGGAATGCTCAGTGCTCCATAGATTTTTCTTTAGAACAGTGACCGCAGGATACACGGATATTGTAAATATCCCCCCCCCAAAAAAAATACCCTGATCCCTTGCAGGCTCCCTACCTGACCCTGGCGCCAGCGTCCAAGTCCCCAGATGTCATTAAGGACATGAATCTTGGGTAAAAACAGCTGAACTTTTCCATCACCTGCCTCAGCCACAGCTGAAGACTCTTTTGGAAGTTCGTAGAGCCTTTCTCATCTTTGATATGCCCTCTTTCTCTGCCCAGAGCCAGTGATAGAGCGCAAACCAGAGGTTGTATCTGGGTTATCTTGGGCATCTGCCTTCTGAATTTGTCTTCTGACTCAGTTCAATTCTGAAAGTTTAAAAACCCTTTTTTCATAAGGAAGCATGAGCCCGCTGAGGCAGACTCACAATGTAAGTGGAGACATGTTAACACCATGTAGCACTGGGACCATGAAGATCCTCAAAGCTTGGCGGAGAGAGAAAGCAATGCCTCATGGCAGACAGTGGTACTTTTGAAGGACCACGTGACATGTGATGGCCCACACAGCAGAACCTGGGAGTGGGAGAATTAACACTGCCCATCAACGCCATGTGGTCCCTGAGCAGACACATTTGTGACCACATGTGAGGTAACTCCTGGTAATTCTGAGACCCTTGAGGTGAGCTATTCGAGATAAGAGGTTCTCCATCAAGATGAGGCGAGGGAAGTCTGGATGGTTCCTCTTACCAGGTCTTCACCAGTTTCCCTACAACACAGAGCCTGGCCAAGCTTGCACACTTAATGAATTCATTCCAGGGGAGAGAAGGAAGTGTGCAATCCCGGGATGCAAGAGCGAGAGAAAAGAAACGAGGAAGGGAAGGAGGACAAGAAAACACAAGGTGAATGATTACTAAGCTGGCCAGTTTCTCATGAAATATGTTTCTCAGGTCTCATGGAGCCAACCACTACAGTTCAGCTGTGCTGGCTCCTCCCTCTCTCTTTGTTCTCTAGGGTTGTGTTAATTCCCCATACTCCCAGCTTCTCCTACATGAGCCCTCTGGATAGCCTCTGAGGAAGCCAGAGTGTCTGTGGGTTGAGTTGGGCCGATCTGCGTGATGAATTGATGTAGCACCAACCCCACTGAGTATATAGTGGCTTATCCCTCTTAAGACCATCGGAGAGGAAACTGGGGGTGACGAGGTGAGCTGGCAGAGGAATGGCACAGCGCTGGCTAGGGTTATGGCTGGGACTGCTCCAGCTGGGAAGCCAGGCAGACAACTAAGGTCGAGATGGGTGGATGTGGTCAACCAGACCAGGAGCACATGTTGTGGGGTCCTGCCCAAGCGCCACTATGTCACAGGTTAGGAAGATGTGAGGAGGTTCTGGTTGCATCCAGGGGTTGTCAGTTTTAAGTAACAGCCCTAAGAAAAATGTCATCAACTTGAATTAGCATCAAATGGCAAACATAAAGAAAAATGCAGGATTTCATTTGGGATTAATACAGACTCTTAAACTAAATAGAGGAGCTGTGAGAGATCATCTTGAATGGAAAAATAAATCTTCAAATGGAAAGTTAGGAGCCTCAAAACACCACAAAAGAATCCAGAATTCCTCTTTTTCTCAATGCAATGGGTTTGTTTGTTTGTTTGTTTGTTGATAAAGAAGCTGTACCTTTGGAAGATAGTCTGTGTAGTCTTAGAGTAATTTAGATAACTTCTCTCTTAGCTCCTTTTCATATTTACCATGTTATATTGTAATACTTTTATGATGATTTCACAGAGATTTATAGGCCTTTCAAAAGAAATATCTCAACATGTCTCAAAGAGTTCTATTTGAATGGAACAATCTGGCCACAGGAATGTTAACAATGATATTAGGGGTCATGCTCATAAGTCTAAAGAAGAACCCTCTCCCTCAACTTCATTAGCATGAAAGCGATTCCAGAAAGCAATAAGCAGATACCCTCTTTGCACACAGTTGATGAAGGATTGCATGAGAACTTTTCTCATCCTTGGCTTTTTTCCTGAGGTTTTTGAAATTCTGAAGTAGAAAAAGTATTTATTCTAAGAGCTTTGAAACAAATAGCCTCTCTGTTTCGAAAATGTGGCCAACACTTGAGCCTAAAAATCAACAGTTTCAAAAACATTCTTCAGGTTGAGCTACTCTGGCTCACCTTCACTCCTTGGCCCAAAGTGAATGGCACTGCAATTTCTAGGAGAGACTTTGGCCTTCATCTATGTTTGGACCTGCATTTTTCTGGGCACATTTGGTGAACTCTGTTTATGTGAAATTCAACCAAGTAAATTAACAATTTTCTAAATATAAACAAGATAGATTTATGTACTTTTTTTCTCACATAGACGTTAGAACTCACCAGCAGTTCCATATTGATTGTCTAATATACTATGAACAGAAGCGAGGCTCTGCCCGACTGGTGTAGCTCAGTAGTTGAGTGCTAGCCTATGAACCAGGAGATCACGGTTCGATTCCCAGTCAGGGCACATGCCCAGGTCGCAGGCTCAGGGTGTGAAGGAGGCAGCCAACCAATGATTCTTTCTCATCATTGATGTTTCTCTCTCTCCCTCTCCCTTCCTCTCTGAAGTGAATAAAAGTATATTTTTTAAAAAAGTGAGGCCCTCAGCATAGGCAAGGGATATAATATGAATAATGTAAGATCTCTTTTTTAAATAACCTATGGGTAAGATAGACCCATAACCAAATATCCATCAGTAAAGGGGTAATTGGCTGTCATTCCAAGTGTTGCTTGAACTATAGGCATCATACGGTGCAGAAACAGAAGGAGCCTGGCCATCGCTGCAAACGGAGTAAACTGGAGTCGAGAGATCCTGGTGACTCCTTATATCACAAAGTCGGTTTGGGGCAAAAATGCATCTTTTTAAACTCCAACTGCTCACATAATTTCTTCTTTACCTCTGCAATTTTAAGCAATAAAAGTGTGATTTGTCCAAAGAGGAAGCTGAGTAGAAGGATCATGGGTGTGCTAGAGCTGCACTCCCTTGGTTTTGGTTTGAATCAACTCTCCCACTGCTGGCTGTGTAAGCTGGGCAAGTTGTGAGACCCTCTGAGGCTCCGTGTCCAGGTCTGTATGATAGAGACAATGCCACACCCACCTTGTAGGTTCAATGTAAAGGTTAAATAAGTGGCTTCTGTAAAGCACTTAGTGGTAGGTACATAGTAAGCACTTAATAAATATTTGTTTCTCATTATTAAAATGATTTTAATAAGCTTCAACAACAATTTTGTGACATGTTTACCCTTGTAATCCCTAATGTTTTTTTCTCTACCACCTGGCCTTCCCATCACTGGCTTTGATCTGCTCTGATCAGGGCCCTAGCACTGTAGCTGCTACTTCAAAACAGGAATTAAAGCAGAGGCACAAGGAGATGCTGAGGACTGTGAATGCGGGACTGTCTGGGGCCTCACTGTGCAGTTAGATTCATTGGATCTGTATGGATTTGGACACATTAACTTTCCAGCTTCTTTAGCGAAGCGCTCCATGATTATTCTTTCTAACAAATGAGACAGCAACTCGTGATTCAAGGTCCAAGTACGTAGCTATCGCCCTTCCCCTGAATCTTCTTCTCAGAGCCATGCTGGAGGCCTGGGTCATTGCTCATCAGACCCTCGCTTAGGTTCCCCAGTTAAGCTTGGTTGTCAGAACGAGAGACTTCAGCTCTGGGTAAGTCAGGAGACTTCATATTTGCTTTTGAGTTTATAATGGACAGTTTATGGAACTCCTTCCTGGCAGGAGGCTGGATTGTGTTTCTTCAGAAATTCCTCATCTTGGGAAAGCAAGTCTCCCACCTTCAAGGGAGTTTTTCAAACATTGGAATGTTAACTCCTGTGCCATTTGCTGTTTTCTGGGTGGAGGCGAACTGACCAAGGGGTTTCTCTAGTACTTAGTGCTCATTAGCTGAATACTGCAGCCAAAATAAAAAAATTTTTCAAAGTTGGCAAAAACACAAACAAGAAAAATTCATTTTTGAGCAATGCTCATATAAATTTTCATTTGAATTTTCACTTAGGTAAGCACATTCTAATGTTCTATTTTTTCTTTCCTATTTAATTCATTGGGATGACGTTGTTTAATAAAATTATACATGTTTCAGGTGTACAATTCTATATTACATCATCTGTATATTATACTGTGTGATCACCATCCCAAGTCAAGTCTCCTTCCATCACCATTTATCCCTCCTATACCCTCTTCTAATTTCTTTCAGCCTCCTGTCCCTCTGGTAATGACCATATTGTTGTATGAAATTATTAGTGGTTTGGTTTTTGAGGGTTGTTTTTTTTCTCTGCATAATCCCTTCACCTTCTCACCCAGCCCTGCAACCCCTATACTCTGATAGCGCTCAATCTGTTCTCTGTATCTATGAGTCTGTGTCTATTTTCTTTGTTAGTTTATTTTGTTCATTGAATTCCACATATGAGTGAGATCATATGGTAGTTATCTTTCTCTGATTTGCTTATTTCACTTAGTGTAATACTCTCCAGTCCATCCATGCTGTTGCAAAGGATAAGATTTCCTTCTTTTTCATGGCAGAGTAGTATTCCTCTGTGTAAATGTACCTCAGCTTTTTATCCACTGATGGGCACTTGGGCTGCTTCCAAATCTTGGCTACTATAAATAATGCTATTATGAATTAGTGTTTTGGGTTTCTACAGCATGGCTGTATCAATAAATCAGCAAACAGTAAGTGTTGGCAAGGCTGTAGAGAAAAGGGAACCCTCAGACAATGCTGGTGGAAATGCAGATTGGTGTAGCCACTGTGGAAAGCAGAATGGAGTTGCCTCAAAAAATTAAAGATAGAACTGCCTCATTACCTAGTGATTCCAATTCTGGGAATTTATCTGAAGAAATACATTCTAATGTTCTGCTGGAAAATTCTTTTTCTGTCGTAGTCTAGATTCCTCTGAGAAAATGTCAATGGCTCACCTGAATGTAAGATGATATAGTTTCATTCTTTTTCTACCAAAGTCGATATAATTTGGAATGCCATTCAAATGGAAATACTTTGTTTTTCTTGATCAAGTGGTTCAGTGAAGGACTTAAAAATTATTTATGTGCTTTCTGGATCAAATTTAAGAATAATTATTTCTATTACAATTATAGTGTTGAATTTTATTACATTTTGGTTTTTTATTAATTGCAAAAAGATTAGTTGAGAATTAATGTTAATTAAAAGTTAGCCCTCACTGGTTTGGCTCAGTAGATAGAATGTAGGCCCACAGGTTTGATTCTGATCAAGGGCACATACCTGGCTCATTGCAGGTTTGATTCCCTGGCCCTAGTTGGGGCATGTGCAGGAGGCAGCCAATTGATGTGTCTCTCTTACATCGATATTTCTTTCTCTCTCTCTCCACTTTCAACTCTTTCTAAAAAATCAACTTAAAATCATAGGAGAATGTCCTCAGGTGAGGATTAACAACAACAAAAATTTAAACATTAATGTTAAATATTAATTGAATTAAATGCCCCGAGTAAATCCTTATAAAAGCCTACGAATTAAATTCTATAGTTCCCATTTAACATATGGTAAAACATGAAAGATGAATTTCCACGGCCATACAGTTTTAAACATGGATAATCTTTTTGTTATTTCATATGTATTATTAGTAATACTAATTACTAGTACATTCATGTTAGTAGCAATCTACTACTCAAAACATTTCTTTTCCCAACCATTTTATTTTTAAAAAGTGTGCTCAAGGCATATATTAATTATATGGTTTAGTAGCCCTAATTGCTTCACTTTTTACATTTGAAAGGATTTAATTAGGCAAACTTAAAAGCCCAGTACAAGATGACCATCCCAGAAGCAGTGCTCATGATGCTGTTTAATTAATGTGAATGACCGGTTTCCGCGATGCTGACACTGTGCTGGACTTTCGGGAACAAAGGGGACGGTGACCTTCCCAGGAAAAGAATGTGGAATAAGCCGAGCGGTTGCTTATCAGCCCTGTTCTTGTAGCGCTGCCAACCAGACGTGTTCACGTTGGCTGGACACGGTCTGCAGGCGGTGGCTCTACTCAGGGTGTTGGAGATAAAACTATGACTTCACTTGCTATGGATAACTTGTCTTTGTTCTTTGGTATTAGCCATTTTAAGACCAAGTACGAGGACAATGTATTAAAAAAAAAAAACACACTTTTTAGCCTGCACAGTAGCACTTTCAATTCTTTGTAACAGTTAGACAAGATCTTATAAATATCAGATGTGCTAAACTCTGCTATTATGAGAAGGAAAGAATTTTTTCAAAGAAGTAAAGACAAGTTTCAAAAAGAATTAAACCTCAGCATTGCACTTGAATTCAAAGTAATGGTTATTGATAAAGAGTTTCATTTAGTCAGAAATGATTCCCAACTGAGATCTTGAAAACGGGTTACAATGATTATAAGATTGACTATATTTATAACCGGAAAACATCAATAATAGCGATAATATTTTTAAAAATTATTGAGCAGCTAAACTCTGTGCTATAACCTTTGCAGAAAATGTTTCTTTTAATCTGTAGCCCTGTTAGTTAGATGTTCTGATTGGTTCCAATATAGAGATGAGGAAATTGAGGCCCAACTTCACATTCTTCCTTCTTTTCAGCTCTAGTTGGACACCCAGGGAATTTGTATTTATTGTTTGGTTGGTTGGTTGGTGTGTTTTCAAGCACCAATAACATGGCAGCATGTAGTGAAAAGAGCAAAACTTTGGGAGTCAAAAAATCTACTTTTTAGTCTAGATTCTGTCTTTGTTATCATTCTATGCCCAACACCTATCCTAATACCTATGACATAATAAATACTTAATAAGCCTTTCTGGAATGAATGAATGAATGAATGAATGAGTGGCTTCCAACTCAGTGTATGATTTTGGCCAAGTGGTTTAAACCTTTTAGGCTCCACTTCTTTCTATCCCTTTTCTATTTCATACCTCCCCCGTTTCCAAAAATGATTTCAGATATCATAATAAAGATACAACTTCAGGAGACTTTTCCAGGAAGGATAAAAGGTCCAAAGAGAGTGACTTTAAAAGGAAGAAAACTAGACCCCAAATCAAGGATTGGAATAGCTGCTTCTCCTGGAGTTCAGTTGAATGTTACTGTAGAAACAGAGCATCTGCTGGCAACCCCCTCCCCACATCTGCCAGCTCTTCTGCCATGATCACCCAGAGTAGTCTGCTCCTGCGAGGAGTAAGTATAAGTGAAGCAGAGGAATGCCCAAAATATCAGCTTTGCTGTCTCATTATTTTTTTAATATTTTAATCTTTATTGTTCAGTTTATTAATTACATTGTTCCCCGTTTTTTCCCCCTATAGTTTCCCCTCATCTGGTACCCATCCCACCCTCCGCCCTCACCCACCCCCCACTGTCCTCTCCCATAGTTGCATGATTTTTGTCCAGTCTCTTGCTGCACCTCCAACACCCCTTTTCTCCCCAAGAATTGTCAGTCCATTCCCTCTCTATGCCCTTATATTCACCAGTTTATCCTGTTCATCTGATTTTTAATTAACGTGATTTTTAGATTCATTTGTTGATAGATGTGTATTTGTTGTACATAATTTTTATTTTTACCTTTTTCTTCTTCCTCTTCTTAAAGAATATCTTTCAGCATTTCATATAATATTGGTTTGGTGGTGATGAATTCCTTTAGCTTTTTCTTAGCTTATTTTTGATCATTAAATCATTCCAGTTCTAGATGATTATGTCAGATCCATTTTAAAGCCTGTGATCAAAAATCTGTTTAGCAAGACAACTGGAGGTAGGGGGAAAAAGCCTTCTTTCTCTCATGAGATCTGAAATATCCTATTAAAGGAAGGACTTAGAAAGACTTGAAGAGGCAGGTTTAAAAGAGCAGAAAGGACCAAGTCACAGCCAACTGTGAGTGCCAACATGGCAGCACCAAGCAGCCCCGCCCCTCCCTCCCAGAAGGGTTACAGGGAGGGCGAGAGACCAGGAGAGAAAGAACAGAAAGTGTCCAGTCCGTCGCACTCACACCACTTCACGTGATCACCATCTGTTTGCTGTGGGTGCAGACCCAGCAGTCTGATAAGAAAAGAATCTGAGCATAATGGTGAGAAAGGTAAATAATTAACCATGTTACTGACGCACAGCATTGATCTGAGAAATCAGGTTTGGCCTCAAAAATAATAAGTCTTCATCCCAGAAGTTTTTCTTCAGCCCTGGACGTCAGTGTCTTTTTACTCTTACTGCAGGAGCCATGCCCTCTTTAAGGGGGACCAGGCTGCACTTCGGACATCAGGGGGCCTTTGCTAATACACTGAGGATCTCTGCCTATTTCTTCAGTTTTATGGTGATGTTTGTTCAGCTGCTTCCTCCCATAACTGCTTTCTGTTTGCAGATTCAAAATCAGCCATTGGTGATTCAAAGACCTGTTTGGCAAAATTGTGCTCTATCACCTCCCCAGGCCCTCCTCAGCGCCCTGCACTTCCTGCTTCTATGTGGTCACCCTGCAGGTTTATTAACTGGGAAATTCCCAATAGTTTCATGGCTCCTCCTGCAAGCTGGGGGCTGAGAGCTTCTAGACGGCTGACTAGACTGTGAATTTTCTCTCTTGTCCTAAACACCTTTCAACTCGCTACATCTGAGTCAATAATAGCCATGGGGAAATGGAAATAAGAAAAAGATGTGAAGAAGGGATGAAACGAATGCAACTTGACTTGAAAATTTGCCAGTATAAACGTGGAAGTAAGTGATATGCAACTGCAACTCCACCTCTTAAAATTATATCATGCACTGGTTGGAACCCTTGGGAAAATTATAGTGGAAATTACTGAATTAAAAGATATAGGTGCCCTGACTGGTTTGGCTCAGTGGATAGAGCATCAGACTGTGGACTGAGGGGTTCCAGGTTCGATTTAGGTCAAGGGCATGTACCTTAGTTGCAGGCACATCCCCAGTGGGGCATGTGCAGGAGGCAGCTGATTGATGTTTCTAGCCTCTAACCTCTAACCTCTAACCTCTCCTTTCCTATTTGTAAAAACTCAATAAAATATATTTGAAAAAAAGATATAGGCAATGCCCTCAGTGGTCCCGGATCTCTCTCCTGCTTCAATAGTATTTGGACAGAGCAGACCCAGGGACGCCCTTTCTTCCAGCCTCCGGCCTCTCTCCTGCGTCTCATCCAGTCACCACCTTCAGGACCACCTTCAGGACCAGCCAACACACTGGTTTCTTGTTTTTGTTTTTCTATTTTAACTTTATTGACCAACAACCATGAGCTCCCAAATTTATCAGAATTAATCCACCTGCCTGGCCAGCCTGCCGCTGCGGCCTCCACACGCACCTCTCTCGGGGCTTCATTCCCACCGTGAGGATGTGGCTCTCAGGGCCTGGGCCGCTTCTTCCTAGAGGTGGTGGAGAAGCTGAGGGTGCTGGGCAAAACCAGCGCGGGGGCCGCATTCCCTTCCAGGATGAGCTGGAGCCGCCCCAGGATGAGTGGACAATACTCAGGGTGCCATGGAAGTCGTCTGGCCTTGGAGAGGAGCCTGACCCAGCCCTTTGGGAGCTGCAGGCCTGGGTCTACCCACAGAACCTTGTCTCGGTGACTTCCTGCAGAACCACTTCCGGGTGAGGAGGTGACACTCATCAAGGAGATGGGCCTCATCTGACTCCCCTCCACAGGCCTCCGCCTGGGCTGGGCTGGGCGAGTCTCTCCCACAGGCTCACCTCCAGCACCACCAGGAGCCTGTGGGGCCCAGAGGCCTTGGAGGGGCCCCTCTGCATCCCCTGGCGCCTGGCTTTTCCCTGAGCCTCTCCCCAAAACTGCTAGCCATTCTTTTAACCACTCTGAAACCCTCTCCCATGCATTGGACCGAATGAAACAATCAAGCTTTTTGCAGAAAAAAAAAAAGATATAGAATACAGGAGTGTTAGTTATATTTCCCACCCCCTTCTCAATCTAATTCAGTAAAGTCATTTCAACTGAAGATTTACATCTAAAAATTAAATTATTTACTTGGATCTACTTAGTACCACTCAAGAGTTAGGATATGCAAACAGGAGTAAGTATGGATTGTACAGTGAAGATTGATGGAATCAATAATCAATGAAAAGGTATCTTGCGATTTCATGAAATACTGTTATCATAGCCGTTTTAGTCCAGTGCATAAGTACAAGGTAGATGTTAACATTTTATAAATAATGAGTACGTGACAGGAATTGGGAGCCAGACTTAGTAGGGATGCTCAATCTGCTTCATCTAATTCTTCAAAATTCTCTCTTGGTTTGTGTGTTTCTGTGTTTAGAGAGGGTGACGATGAGGAGGGAGTAAAAATTACCTTTTTTTGTTGTTGTTGCTTATAACAACAAATATTTATTTCCTACAGTCCAAGATCAAGGTGCTGGCAAACTTGGTGTCCTGTGAGCACACACTTCTGGTATATAGAACGCAATCATTTCAGGGTGTCCTTGTCTGGAAGCATTTGGGGAGCTGTGAGCTCCCTGTTATAAGGGCACTGATCCCATTCATGAGGGCTCCTCTCCCAAGATCTAGTCACTTCCCACAGGTCCCACTTCCTAGTGCCATCACATTGGGAGTTAGAATTCAGCATATGAATTGGAGTGGGGACACAACCATTCCCACCATAGCACTATTTAAGACACAAGAAATTTGCAGATTAAAAACCCCATTCCAAAGGCAATGTATTTACATCAGGCCTACAGAGCACAACACATTTTTTCTCATCCCCACTTCAACATCCTTCATCAATCTTGCCAGCAGCCTCACACCTTCCCTTGTGTGGTCCAATACCCTGAACGCTACAGGAAACCTGCTTTAGGTTCCTCTGCAGCTTCAGATATTAAAACCCTTCAATTCAGAGCACTCTCCAGTGATTGTGAAAGGAAAAAGTATTACTGCATTTCTGGTTATGCAGATGGCAATGCCAAAAATGAGCAAACCAAATTTCTTCTCAGTAAACATTCATTTGAAGAATCACAATTCTGATTCAAACACACATGTACATGTAAGAATGGCAAATATGAATTTACATTTGATGCTAAGCAGATCATCTTGGAATAGTTTTCTCTCATCTATTAATGCAAGTTGTATGAGAAAACTACATCCAATTCTTATACTGAATCAAAAGATAGAAGGTATCTGTTATAAATCAGGATGCGACTTCACTCTGTTGGTTTTGTAAATAGAGCTTGTGATTATGGTGACTAGCCCATGGCAGCTAAAGAGAGGGAAATGGGAAATACACTGCAGGAACCCTGCTTCAATGAAAATTATTGTAAATTGAATTTGACAGTATTTGATGGATTAGATTATTCTCGTCACAGCCAAACAATGATGTAAAGAGAAATATGAAGCAGAATGTGTAACTGCCTCAGAGACTCAAAAGCAATAAATCTTCCTCCGATGTGATGCAATCACTTCACAATCATTTCTCTCATTCTTTCTCTTTTCCTAAATTCTCCATGTTGTTCTGTTCAGTATTTGTGTGTGTGTGTGTGTGTGTGTGTGATCACTTTAATAGTACTGAAACATCCTGAAACAAAATTAGGATCCACCAAGACCTCATAGTTGGAATGAGAGACAAAATTCAGTTTGACTCTGATCTATGTAGAGTCCTACACTAGCATTCAAGAAAGGCCAGCTGCATTTGTACAAGACAAGTGACTTTTAAAAAACTGAGCTGTTTCTCAACCATAGCACAACAGAGAGTGTAGAGTCCCATTTTAATATTATTCAGCCAGGTGAACAGAGGCCCAGGAACAAGAAGGAAGATACTTATCCCATCCTTCTTTGCAGGGATAAGAAGTTGGATGACCAACTTCTGTTTGGAAATCTTCACAGTTTAAGAGAGAGAGAAAAAAGAACATTCAAAGGACAGGTCTTTTAAAATGTCACAAACTGGGCATAAGTTTTGGGAACTAAGCACAGTTAGTTCAGCAAGAGTATGTGTATGGCACCTACAGAGGACAGATTAAACCTACTGTCTGGTAGTACAACAATGGGACCAAGCATAAAAACTGGGAAAGCAGATTCCACTCACACAAGCAGAAGTCCTAGACAACAGAATGGGCTGCTTGGGAATGGAGTGATCTCTCATCTCTAGAGCTGGTCTATCCAGGAAACACTGGATAGTGTTCGTCAGGATTCCTAAGGGGAGATCAACCACAAAGTAGCACTTATATCAACTGCCCTGCAGAGTCTCCCTCTCACTCTGAGAATCTATCATTCGATGAACGAATGGAAGATGGAAGGCAATCAATGTGGAGACAAGAGATGGTTGATTGGAATTGATGTCCTATGCTGATGTGTCTGCTTCCTGGGCCACGTAGATCTGATGTTGCCATGACTTAAGCGCCCCATGGTTCCATGCCTTCCTAGTGCTTTTGAGGTTCAGCTGTATTTTGGTGCTGAGCTCTTACCTTCTAGCTTCTAGCTCTAGCTTCTTCTGTTTGTTGTGACACAGAAGAGAAATGGAATGATTGTGCCGTTCCACACCCCAGATGACGGTGGTGGTGATTTTGCATCTCCCCTTCAGGACCAAGGTGTTCAACCATCCAGCCCCTAGGGAGTGTGCACTACCAAAGGCTCACCACTGAGTCTCTCTCCTAGAATGTCTTCACCCACAGTTATGCCTTTTCCATGTGGGTAGCCTGCATGCGATGAGTGGATGCAGGGATACAAAGGCTCAATCTTCATTTGGGAGAACTTGAAAGTGTTGTATCCTCTATGTAGCTTCCTGTATCCTCTATCAGAGTCCACCCTCTCTCTTTGTCCAGTTTTCCCTCCCCACTCTCTTTCAGATATTATAACCAAGGGCACTCTCAGTAACTTGTTCAATAAATCCCCTTTTTGTCATGTTTCAGGAGAATGCACCTAATACTGTAGCGATAATGATGATCACAACAATGACAATGATGGTGACAATGATGACAGTTTGAGGGAGGAAGCTAGTGGTAGCAGTGAAGAATAAAAACAAACTGAATTTCATTTGCATTGTCTTTTATACTAGCAATTAAAAAAATTATTTGATCCTCATAATAATTTGTGAGTGGGAAGGGGCCCAAATAATTTTGAATCTATAAATTAGGGAACCAAGAAAAAATCAAAACCATTATTCTTTCTTTAGTGAAAGGCTCATGGTTATACAACTAGAGATAAATTTTGTGGTAAATCTTGTCTTCTGGTTCTCATTTTAATGTCATTTCACCTAATTATACTGCCAGGTGCTTCACAAAATGCATAAAAATATTTGTTGGATAAATTACTGTAATTTTATTAGTTCTTCATTCTTGTTCTACTCCTGCTGATTCTGCAAACTGGAGGTTGGGGTTAAATAGTATGTTAATGCTCTTGATTTTGAAAACTAACTATAATTTCAAATATTCTGAATTATTTTTCAATAAATATCCTTATACTCACCAGCTGACATGACCAACTTCTGTTTGGAAATCAGGACTCGTGTATGAATAATGTACAGGGCACAGAAAAAGAAAATGTTCAAAAGAATAGCACTCAAGAAAGATTTCCATGACACGCTGACACACTGCTGTGGTCCTGGATTTCTGTTTACCATGGACTGGTGTAACTTGAATAACAGGTATTAATGGTCAAGGTGTGCACATAGCTCAGCTTGGTGCGTGTACCCGATGGGTCACTCTGGGTAAAAAATATTTCCACCACGTCCTAGATGTAAAGAAAAATTTAGAGAACAACCCCTCACCCCCTGTTCTAAAGAGCATATGAGCTCCAAGAAATGTTTGTTCTTATATAAATGCATAGATGAGGGCAATGAATTTAAAAGAATTTGAGTCCCTTTGATGAGGTGTCACCCGTGAAAATATTGCTAGCTGTAATTTTGCTCCCCTTCTTTGATTTTGCTCCAGTGAAGTTCCTGTTTGGCTTGTTGGCCATGGACTGTAATGCTTTCAAGTTAAGCTCCTTTAATTAACTGCAGAAAGACTCCCTGTGGTGACCTGGGATACCTTTGTAGGAGTTTTAGGTGAAGATATTCTATAGCAGAGACAGGAAGCCTTGAATGAGCTAGGTCATTGCAACCTAGAGAAAATCAAAGCCATCATTCTTCCTTCACAGTGACTTCCACCCGGTGTGAAGAACAGCTGGATGCAGAAACTGTTTCATTCATTTCAGGAGCAACCCAGTAGTTTGAACGTCAAGTGTTGACTGTTGCTAGTAAAATAATCCAGCTTCTAAATTCTGATAGTGCTTCCTCCCTGTCTGCAGGCTTGTGAAAAATGTGGTACTTCATTCTAAGATGCAGAAACTATAATAGGTTGATCAAAATGATTTATCCAAGACAAGTGGCAAAACAACAACACTGGAAACATCACCATTCCTTTATAGTTGACTTTCTTTAATCCCATCTGAACCGAGCCGACAACAGTCTCTACATTCGCAGGCAATGAATTCAAACAGTGCTCCAGTCAGAAACCTAGGACAGTAGAAATATCTGTGATTCTCTGCTTCAGCTACATTCAACGCCTTGGGCTCCCCAAAGTTTCAATTGGATTTCCTGTCTCTGCGTGGAAATCCTGTCCCTGATTTCCCAGACTGGTGATTCCCTCCTCATCTTTTCTTCTCGTAATCACTCCCCGGGTAGCAATGTACTAAACAGCAAACCACATTGGAACATAACTATTCACTCACTTGTATTTCCCCCGACCCACAATGTGAGCTGTAGTTTCGTCATCTGACACCGGATGAGGTTCTTGGCAGGTTGTACAGGTTGAAGGAATGTGTGTTGGACTGAATTGAGGGACAGCCGTGGAATACAATTCAACTGCGACTTCCCCAGCCTGTCCATTCATTCATTTGTTCATTCACCATATCTGGCTCTGTATGCCAGGCTTCATGCTGAGCAATGGAAATCAGGTGAAAATGAAACAGAAATGATTCCTGCTCTTGGGAAGTTGATAATCTAGCAGGACACAGAGAGCTTAAATAAACATGTGCACATCTATAATAATAAAAGCATAATATGCTAATTAGACCAGACATCCTCCCAAACGTCCTTCCCGATGACCTTCCAGAAGAAGCTGAGGCTGCGAGAGAAGCCTGGGTCCCGGGTGCCTGCTAGTGGCCACAGGGAAGCCCAGGTCTTGGGTGCCAGAGGGAAGCCGGTGCTGGCAGGCGGGGGAAGGAAGGCCTACTCTTGCACAAATATTGTGCATCAGGCCTCTCGTGTAACCATAACTACACAGTGTTTATAGTGCCTGTAACTGTGCAGCCCCGGCCCTGTCGGTCAGTAGTGTCCCTCCCAAAGTCCAGCTGTGGAAGCCTTGAAGGAGACTCATTCCTCAAAGGGCCCCTCTGACGTGAGTCATGACTGAGGACCCCTGGCTGACATCTGGCAGAGGCAGCTCGTGGCCTCCCCACTGGCATGCTCCATTTATTCCTCGATAATGGGACGCTGACATACTGGGGCCACAGTGCGCCCAGCTGAAAGAGGGCATTTTTGAGCCTTACTTGTAGCTAGGACTGGACAATGGGATACCAGCAGAAGTCCTCCTTACAAAAGGCCAACTCATACTATTATATGTCAATTATATCCCCAGTAAAATAAAAAGAGGCCCACCCAAGTAGAAAATATGCCCTTTGTCGCCTTCCCTTCTTCTTGGCCAGAACATGGTTGTGATGGCCAGACTACAGTAGCCATTCTGGACCATGAGGATGCCTGGAGAATAGAAGCCATTTTCTAAAGATGACAGAACAGAGACAAGGAGCTGCAGTGACGTCCGTGGGCCGGTTGTTACTACCCCTGAACTCCTCGTCTCTCACTTCCGACAGTGAGAGGAGAGCCTGTGTCTGTCCTGTTTCAGCACCGTGGTCTGGGTTTCATCAGAGATCCCGCTGATCCTAGTCCTAACAGATAATATGGCGATAAGACTATTTCTGGTGTTTTACCAAAAATTGAAAAATAACTTGTGTTTTCTTTAATAAGTGTTGAGTTTAAAACTTGTTCATGTATTATCTTATTTGATCCTCATTAAGAAAAAAAACACTTAGGAAATCAGGGGATAAAATTCACCCAATTTATGAAAGAAAATCCAAGATGTCTCACCTGTCTTAGGGTTGGCTCATGCTATTCCCTTGGTTAATAGACACTTTTCTATGCCCTTCCCTCATCAAATCCTTTATACCCTTCAAGGTACAGTTGAGGTATCAGATCTTAGAAGAGTCTTCTTTTTTTAAAATATATTTTTATTGATTTAAAAGAAAAAGGGAGAGAAAGAGAGAGATAGAGACATCAATGATGAGAGACAATCATCATCCATCAGCTGCCTCTTGCACACCCACTACTGGGGATCAAACCCACAACCTGGGCATGTGCCTCTGACCGGAATCAAACCTGGGACCTCTCAGTCCACACTCCAACACTCCATCCACTGAGCCAAGCCAGATAGGGCTAGAAGAGTCTTTCTTATCCACCCCTGTGTCTGTAGTAAGTTGGTTGTGAGTGATTTTTTTCTCCTGCTAATTTAAACTCACAAGGACTGTTGACAAAGCTCCCCTTCTTCCTTTGACATAGAAAACACCCAAAAGCACGTTCTCCCTGGTTATCAGCTCAAGGTAGCTGGCCAGCAGTTAGGACCCCTGGGTCTTACCTTTGAAAGGGTGGGAAATGAATTCAGATTTTGAGAGGCTTGGGGAAATAATGACCATCCTGGCTTATTGTCTGAACCTGGTAAAATGGAGCTCCCCTCCAGGATCCCACAGGGCTGTGTGTGCTATCACTGGTGGACCTTTAACTGAGCATCTACTATGTCCAGTGTATGTTATTCTTGGTTTATGGTTCTTCAACCATTTTTCCCACTTGAAATCAAACAACTGGATTCTAAATCATGTTCCAAATTATATATTATGTAGACCTTATTATATGGTGTGTTCCTTTGGATGAATAAATCTCACTGAACAATTCTATCCGAAGTGCTTCTCAGGAGAAAAGGCTGACCCGTCTCACTTTTCTTTCACTGAGATTCTAGCATTTGGCTGCTGAGGGCTTCGGCTTCTGCCCCTTCAGAGTTCGCAGACGCTGCCAAGTTCCACCCTGGGCTCCATGGTTTGCTCCATGGCTCGGGTGAAACCAGCAGCATTTGTTTGAAAGTGCTCCTTGCCAGCCGTTGTTTGCGGAGGCTGCTGTTTCGTTACTAACTCAACAAAGTGGTGACGGCAGCACCCCAAGGTCTCTCTGTGCAGTGGGGTGTTTGTGACAGGGCGCCGGCAGGCACCTGGGCTCCCTGGGTCCGTAGGAAACAGTGGTGAGCAGGAAAGGCCCCTGGAGATCCACTCTGTTCGTTTGGTCAGAGTGCCTCTCGGAGAACACAGCACATGGGCCCCCACAGGAGAGGGAAAGCAACCAGCCCCCTCTGTCCAGGTCGCTTTTGAAGCTTATCGTCATCATGTAGGACAAACAGTCCAATTCCTTGCGAGCAAATGTCACTTTTTCTCGATCACTCGTGGGACCCCTCAGACTGTGGGCTTAACACAAGCCAAGCGTCGTGTGTTCCTTAAGCAGAGGGTGAGCAAGATGCGGCCCTGTTTGGGGTTGCCAGGGCTGGGAGGTTGGGGGGGGGGTGCTTGTAGGTTTCTTTGTTGTTGTTGTTGTTGTTGTTGTTGTTATTGTTGATTAACACTACAATTTTACCTCATCTGGAATGGACACGTATTCAGGCACATTTTAAGACAATGCTGTTCTTGTAAGCTGCTGCAATTGTGGGCATTTGCAAGCCCAGAGCTTGATAGACGTGAAGTATTTAAAACAATGTTGTTGCTATTAGCCAGTCAAGACCAAGTTCTCTGGATAGGCCTGGCCAGGTCTTCCTCCTGTGCCTCCTGCCACATTTCTCATGTTCCATCTCATCTAGAATGCAGAATGTCTTATGGTTTCTAGTGCCTGCAAACTGAATTTTCTTCTATGGCACACACATGGTATTATTGTGTTAGTAGGTTTCACTGTATACTCAGAATTTTAAAATAGGCTTATGTTGCTGATATTCATATTCTTACCATTTGCCCCCCAGTAAGGTGTTATTCCTCAGTAATCATTTTCTCATTTTTAATTCATTCGATGACTGGATTTCCAAAAGCCTTCACTCTGGTAGGTTGTTTTGGTTTCAGGTTCCTCTGATTTATCAAGGTCATTCTGAATACTTATCAAGGTCAGGTTTCCTCAGAGGATATGAAGGCATTGGATTCATCACCTGTGGGTCAGTCTGTACCCCGGTGTATGTTTCTGAGATGATGGAATCTTAGAAATAAATCCAATTTGCTTTACTGAGACACTCCAGTCCTCTTTCTAATCCAGCCCAAGCCAGCGGTCCCTCTTCCCGTCTTGGTCCCACTTGACAGCATGTTGTTCGTGTCTTCGCTCACATGACTAATTACTATGGATTTAGGGATAGCCTTTGGTATAGTCTGTTGGTTATTAGGAATTAGAAAATTCAGTTTAGTCTTTATCACAGTCTGTGCTACCCTATTTAACAAACCACGCTCAAAGTCTATCCGTTAAGTTGTACAAAGAGTTTCTTTGTTGTACCAGGGATCAGAGGCCTTTGCAGGGTGCCGCCCAGCCATGGAGGCTGTAGGGAAAGGTGTGATGCAGGAGAATGAGCTCCAGTCAACAATGCGCTTGTTGAACTTTTACAGCAGTGCGGGAAGGAGATTAGGAAGGAGTTCAACATGCGACCCAGGGGATAGCTGGCTTAATCTCAGGATTCAGGGAAGCATTAAATGTAGGAAAGTAACTAACTTCTTTCAAGAAAGTGCAAAATGTTTCCAGTACTCTCTACCAAAGTACACTCATACTAACATTAGAAATGATGGCAATAATAATCACCTTAATTCATCTGTAACCTATCAACTTAAATTTTAACTTTAATAAACAGGCCCTTACCTTATCAGAAATCTGTTATTTTCATTTTATTTCAAGTTGGTTTTTCATCTTGAAAATAAAAAGTTTCAAGCTTAAACGTGGAAAGAATAATAAAAAACTGAAATATCCTTCACCAAAGATTCAGCAGATGTTAAATCTTTTGCCACATTTTCACTAGCCCTTGCTAGATAAGCAGATGATAGATCAATATATAGGTAGATCTATTGTTATAAGCTAAATTATACCATACATGCAAAAATACATTCACACACAATACAAATATATTATTATCCATTATTCTTTTTGCTGAGCCATAGCCATTGACACTTTAACATGTTTCCTTAATAATAAAGACATATACATTTTAAATATATATATATATATATATATATATATATATATATATTGATTTCAGAGAGGAAGGGAGAGAGAGAGGTAGAAGCATCATTGATGAGAGAGAATCATTGATCAGCTGCCTCCTGCACACCCTCTACTGGGGATTGAGCCCACAACCCAGGCATGTTCCCTGATTAGGACTCGAACCATTCAGAAGTTACACTCAACTAGTGAACCACACTAGATGGACAACACTACAATATAATTATCAAATTATAGGAATTTAAAATGTAAAGAACACCATTATCTAACATATAGTGCTTATTCAAATTCACTAACTGTCTCAATTATGCCCTTTCTGGCAGCTTTTTCCTGAATCAGTATCCAATCAGCATCACCCATTACATTCAGTTGGTCTCTCTCTCCTTTCATCAGTGTTAATTCTGCAGTCTTTCTATTTCTTTCATGCTATTTGCTGTTAAACATGAAATTAATATTCATTTTGCAAGACACTTTTGCTAACAACATTTTTTACGATGTCATTTATATGACTTCAGGTTTAACTTAGAAAATCGTTTTTCATGGTGTTGGTATACATTCTCATACTGGAAAAAATTTTCTGAATGGTGACATGTTAAAGTATCACCCACACTCTGCATAATAAAAATCAAAACAATTAGCCGTGTGAACTATTGCTTTCTCTTTATATGTCAATGTATCCTTTATTAACTTTTAATCCTGCAGCAATTTAATTATAACTTTTAAACATATAAACTTTTTGAAAATATCTTTTCATTTTAAAATTTCACACTAAGACAGAAGTCTCAACACAGAAAACAGGCAAAGAGCTATCAACAAGACATTTATAGAAGCAATAACCCAAAAGATCATTGAACATGAAGGGATGTTCAAGTTCTCCAATAACTAGAGAAGTGCAAATTAAGACAACACTGAGCTACTATTTTGCCCCTATTGTATTGGCAAACATGTGAAAACCATATGATGCCAAGTGTCCCTCCATAGCTTATTGGGCCAAGGAAGGGGACCTGGCATAGGGCAGTCGAGGGTCAAAGCTGCTGGTATTCTATGAGGGGTTTCCTCTGGCCCAGAAAGATGAGCTGGAAAAACCATATTCATTTCTTTGGAGTCTGTATTTTGCAATTTCTTTTCTGAATTAACAAGTTAGGGGGGAGAGTGAAAGTCAGAGACAGGAGAGGAGCAGAGCCATAGACCACCGCATATCGGCTGTGGCCACCAGAATCAAAGGAGGGGTTGGGGGGGGGGTGGAGCACGGGAGCAGCAGAGCCTCTCACAGAGTGATGTGTAACCATTAACAGAAAAGCCGTGGGGGGGCACCGTGGGAGCAAAGGGATCGGCCTCAGTTCCTAGTCTTGGCTGCTTCAGTGTTTTCTATATTTGGGGGAAAAGGGCAACAAGGGGACACTGGCAGTTAGCGGTGTAAATAAAAGAAGACCTTCAAAATTCCAAAGATTCTTATATCTAGCCAAGCAATCAATCAAGTATGAGGGTACAATAAAGACATGTTCAGATACACAAGGAAAAGAAAAGCCACCAGAAAACACAAAATGAACTTAGGACGTTTCTTACTAACTTTTTGAACATGTCAACCTTTCATCAAAACCACTGAAATTATTTGAAGTTAAAATATCGAAAAATGTGTGATATTGAAAAAATGAACGAAAACACAGACTTCACACTCTCCAGTCCTCCAGCACCTGTTCAGACAGTGTTTGAGGTTCTCATCCAAAATATATTGAGACATTCAAAGGTTCCAAGCATGGAAGACAAATAAGAGTTGGACCAGGTTGGCTTTCGAGGAGTTGACAGCGGGACATGGAGGCTGACATGAAAGGAAAATGGCTAATCAGTCATCAGGGCATGAGAAGGGCTACAATGGAGAGGTAGGTCGCAGGTACTGGGGTAGCACAGAGAGACTGCTGCCCTACTCCGCCTGGGGGTGCAGTTAGTGAGGGGGTCCATTTGAGCACAGTGTTGAGAGATCAAGTAGGAGCCAGATTGGGATGCAGGTCAAAGGTCCTGGGCAGATGGGGTCTGGTTGGGAAGCTTTATCTAGAAGGAATATCTACAAGGTAAGGAAGCAAGAACTAGGGTGTAATTCAACATTGCTGAAACATGGGAAGTGAAGAATCCCATATAATAAAAGGCTAATATGCAAATTGTCCCCTCCACTGGAAGTTCAACAGGGAGTTCGACCAGGGGGTGGGACCGGCCTGCCAACTGACCTCAGCCCCTCCCCTGGCTGGCTCCACCCCCAATTGGTCCCAATTGGGATGTGCTGGCTGGACCCCCACAGTGCATGAATTCATGCATTGGGGATTCTAGTAGAATATATGACTGGAGTTAGGAGCAAGTTCAAGTACAGTGAACTCAAAATAGCAAAAGGGAAGAGGACTTAAATGAGAACAGGCAAATCAAACAGAGGACAGTGTGAGGAAGGGTTGGAGATGGATGGAAGGGAAATGGAATACCGAGGCTGGCACTCTCAGGACTCCGCTGCTGACTGAAGTCAGGGAGTTACCTAAGGCAGGAGGGAAATTCCATACTTAACAGAAATACCCAATCCATGACTTCTAGCGAATGAAGCATCTATGTCAACAAATCCTAAGAGTGAACACAACTCTTCCAGGCAGAAACAAAAAAATAAATGGAACGGTGTCTTGGAAATATGTCAAAGAGAATATGACTGGTGACACGGTGTTAAAGAAAGAACTGGGGAGAGTTTAAATGATTAACCCTGTCAATCACGGGAAATTCCCCCAAAGGGATAAAGTTTTAAGGATCTCATCTCACTGTGAAAGTAAAATTATTCCTGTCTTGGAGGTTAGACTTAAAGCAATAAGGACTTTTAACTTGGTTTGGATTTTTTTTTAAACGTATTCTTAAATTTACAACTGAGTGAAAGAATCGTCTTCTGCGATAGAAATTTTTAAAATTCTGTTTTAAATAGCGTAGTGCAACATGTATTAAAATAATTAGATGAATGGGATCCGCGGATAACATCTCATTAAAATAGTCTCTATCTTATTCGGTGAGTCCACAGGGCTTTGTTTTCATTAAGTGCCTTCAAGATTATCATTTAAAAACAAACACTGCTCTAAAAACATAAAGTAAAATAAAGTTAAAAAACAAACAAACAAACACTGACTGCTCACACCTGTCAGGCTCCCTTTGGCTCCCTGGAGCACAGGAAGGGAGTCCCGGTTGGTGTCTGCACAGGGATGTGCCTGTTGTTAACCCGATTAGCCCCCCCTGCGCCTGTGGAGCAGGGCTCCCCTGTCTCAGCTCCACCCGCAGCGCCGGCTCCTCTCCCCGAAGTTGCTCTTGAACTTGCACCATCGGGGAGACACTGAGAAAGACAGCCCAGGCCGCCCGCCCTCCTCCAGCCCAGGAGCCGGCTGGAAAGAAGTTCGCACGCGGCGTCCCCGCGCCTGCCGCCTCGGCCGGCCGTTGGCTGTTGCTATGACTACGCAAAGCCGGCGGCGCCCAATGAGCTGCCGGCCGCGGGGCTGAGGGGACCAGCCATTTTACGTATGGAGAGCAGTGTGGCACATTCTGCCCGGCGTCCCCCTGGAAGGAGCGTTTCAACAACAACAACAGAGTCTATTCGGAGGAGAGAGGCGTGCGGGGCGGGTGAGGGCACAGCGATCGGCGCCCGCGCGCCTGCGGGCTGCCCGGGACGCGCTGGGGACCGCTCCCCCGCGCCCGTCTGAGACCCGGAATGCGGCGAGGTAACGCTGCAAATCTGCTGTCAGAGGCGGAGAGGGGTTTTGTCTCCCACAGGCAAGCGCGCCCTGCAGTCGTGTCTCAGCAGCCCTCTAGCCGCTCCGCCTGAACACTAGTGACCCCGAAGGAGGGCGTTCCCGCCGGCGAGCGGGGTCCCCAGTGAGCAGCGGCCGGAGCCTGCCTGCGAGCCGCGCGTCTGCAGAGCAGGTGTGTGCTCCGCGGGCACCGGACTGGAACCCGGGCCGCTCTCAGGTTCCCGTGCCTCCTGTGAGCACATTGCTGGCTCGGGGAGCAGCTGCCTGCCCGCTGAGGTCGCCCCGGCCCGGGCAGGAGGCCCCGCGTGCCCGCTGCACGGACACAGGTAAGCTTTCTGCTTTTTCCTAAAGCAAAGCGTCATCAGTAACTCAGGGAGCAGAACTTAACCTGGAGCGTTTATAAACATTGCGTCGTCTGACTCACAAAGGAAGTATACACACACACACACACACAGACGCACACACACATACAGACACATACACACAGAGACACACACAGAGACACACACACATACACTCACAGACTCACACACAGACACACACACATATACACACACACACAGAGACACATACACACATATACACACACAGACACACACACATACACTCACACACACAGACACACACACATAGACTCACAGACACACACACATACACTCACACACACAGAGACGCACACACATACACACACATATACACACACAGAGACACACACAGAGACACACACACACATACACTCACAGACACACACACAGACACACACACATACACTCACAGACACACAGACGCACACACATACACACATATACACACACAGACACACACAGATATACACACACATATACACACAGAGACACACACAGAGACACACACACATACACTCACAGACACACACACAGACACACACACATACACTCACAGACACACAGACGCACACACATACACACATATACAGACACACACAGATATACACACACATATACACACATAGACACACACAGAGACACACACACATACACTCACACACACAGACACACACACACATACACTCACACAGACACACACACAGACGCACACACACATATACACACACAGACACACACACACACTCACACAGACGCACACACACATATACTCACACAGACACACACACAGACACACACACACAGAGACACACACACACATATACACACACATATACACACACAGACACACACACAGACACACACACAGAGAGACACACACACATATACACACACAGACACACACACATACACGCACACAGACACACACAGAGAGACTTCCACAAAATAGTGTGGGGCACAGACCTGTTTCAGGGGTTGGCTTCCGCCAATGGCACGGTAAGGCGAACCAACAAAGCACACTCCAGTGGCGCCCGGGGACCTGAGATGAACAGTGACTCTTTTCGCAAACCGCACGGCGTGGCCGTCTGGTGGCCTCCGAGCCAGCAGCCTTGCTCGCTCACACACAGCGGGCTCTCCCCGCACTGCACTTTGACATCCACTCAAAGAACCAGGTGGCAAGTCGGAGGCTTGAAAATCGTGAAGCATTTGTTTGGAAGCCTCGGGCCCCATGCGTTTTCGCTCTTAGCACACCTACTTGCACTAGGAACGTGAGGCGTCCGATCCCGCAGGCAGACCCTGAGAGCCGGTGGATTTTGCACCGGCGTGCTCTGAACGCAGCCTCGGTGGGCTGTCTGGTTTCCTTGGGGCGGGGGGGGGGGGGGGGGGGGGTAAAACAAATAGTGTAAGTACTGGAAGCAGCTCCGGCAGCATCATGCACGCCGCGCTCGCCCAGAGCACAACACCCCCATTGTGCACCTCGGCTTGGAATCCCAGGGAAGAAAGGAAGTGAGATCTGCGCACTGAAGGCGGGCACGGCGGCTGCATGTGCTGGTGAAACTTCTTCCCTGGCACAGGTTTTTCTCCGGAGCAGATAGGTTTCAGAGGTAGACAGTGAAACCAAAACACCACACACACCTGCAAAGGCTGGACCCTGGTGTGTGCCGGGGATGCTGGCTGCCAATCGCTCCGTGATAACAGCACAGACTTTGAACTGCAGTAGGAGCTGCCCCTTAGGGACGTTTCTCTCTGCTTTAGAGTCTCTTAGGGACAAAGCCACTCCTGTGGATTGAACTTGGTCAGTCAAATCGAAACCCTCGGTAAGGATGTGACCAAGTAACGATGAGTGAATGTTTCAGCAGCATTTCAGCTTTACTGAAGTCAATTCCGTTGTTGGTCTACTAGGACTGTCAGATAATTTACATGGCTGTTGAAAATGTATAAGGAAAACTGTCTTCGTTGGAAACTTTGACTAAAAACCTCTACTAAAGATTGAATTTACCATGAAATGTCAAATAAATAGTATGTAGTAAATCCTAGACTTACGTCTAAGGAGTATTTTTATTTGCTTCCTTTTCCCCCCAAAATGTAAGTGACGTGGAAGGCACCTTTGAATGTTAAGTATAATAACACAATTTTCATTGCTACATCTGAGTATGTATCACCTATTTCATAAGTGTGTCAATATACCCCAAAATAAGAGAATTGTAAAGTGTCATCACCAATATTCTGTTCTCGATGTCACCAATATTCAGGATATAAAAACACAGAGCAAGTGACCTTAGTGCAGAGGATCAAATCCAAACATGTAACAATGAGAACAAACAGAAACGTGCCTATTGGCGTGTGAGAGACAGTGTATGGGATAAAATGGGGAGGTGAGGCATCATTTTTCACTTAGGTTTAACTTAAAATGAACAGACTTAGTTTTGAATCAAAACCTCTAAGTAAAAGTAGCTAAAAGAATGGTTCTTTATGGCAGAATAAAAAGTAGTTAAGGCTTACTCTTTGGTTGAATTCCCTTCAGAGCTTTGCACTGCAAAAGGTGTTCTCAGACGTAACACAGTGCAAAGACCTGCAGCAAGAAACGACTTTGTGTTCGTTTTTCTCGGGAGTGTTAGAAGAACTGGGTGTGGAAATACTTAAGACACATCTGCCTACCCTGACCCACAAACTTTGTACCTGTGTTATTTTTCTACATTAGTAACCTTTAAAGTGACATGCTATGAAAGATGAACATTTTATATTCACTTACGTCACTGGATGTCAGCATAGTTATTAATCCCACAACTTTGAGAATCAGGTGCAGAGCCATAATCCCTAAACTTCAAGGCTTTGCACTTTGGCTTTCGTCTATTTACACAGCCTGATAAATGCCACTTTCCAACTCACCTGCTAGCAATGTCGGATATGATGCAACTTCCCAAACACACTGTACCAAACTTTTGCAAAGCGACCTACAGACTTGTTTTCTAACACTCCTCCCCACACTTCGTAATCCAGCGAGACTGCCTTTCTGGACTCTTCCTCGCCTTCCCCTTCAGCCACTTCAGAGTCCTCTGTCTGCAGCTCTGTCTGCTGCACCCTACTGTCTGCTCATGGCTTCCTGAGTCTCTTCATCTTGTATGTGCTTTGTCCAGTGCCCAGAACTTGGCATTCAGACATGTGCTGGTAGCCTCGGCTTTCACTACTGTCTTAGTGGTTACTGTCCATCTATGCTTAAATCGTGAAATAGAAGCCCTATTCTCTATTTTAGTGCCTTTTATCAGATAAAACTCAAAACATTTAAAAACAGCAATGAGACTTTCATTTTCCTGATATGAAAATGACTTCAGGGTCATAATTTGAAAAAAAATGCTATAAATGCTCCATAATATAGCAGAATTTTCTGAGGGAAATTTTTGCATTGTGTAAGTTTTAAACAAAACCGGTTGAGAGCTTGAGAATCGGGAAGATGCTGTCATTGTTGTTTTTAATTTGCAGCCATTGTAAAATTTGCAGGGGAAATAAATATACTACGTTATCCCTGTTGGAAATCTGCTCTAAAATCAGACTATTAAAATGAATGTTGAATTGGTGATAATGAATAGCTGATTGTAAATGAAGTACTTATGGAATTGTTTTTCATAGTGAAGCCAGAAGAAAGTCAAACTCGCGAACTGGAAAGAGACCAAGTAACTGAAATAAAGTCTACAATTGCAGAATTTCTTTTCATTTTCCCACATAAACCTGAAAGGTTACTGGTCATCACTGGTTCCATTATACTTCCCTGTAGAATCTGAGTTCCTAGGAGTAACTCTCCTGATACAGACATGCTTTTATTACAGAGACTTCCATCCTTTCTCTATGAGATGGTATGCCTATTTTATTTCGAAATTAAGCTTCAATTTCTATAGTTTTTTATAGAAAAACTAGGGGCGGGTCCCTCAGCCTGGCCTGCACCCTCTCCAATCTGGGACATTGGGGATGTCCAACTGCTGGTTTAGGCCCCTGTGTGATGGGGCCTAAACCAGCAGTCAGACATCCCTCTGGCAATTTGGGACTACTGGCTCCTAACCACTCTACCTGCTGGCCTGATGGCCCCTAACTGCCTCTGTTTGTAAGTCTGGTTGCCCCTTAACTGCCCCCTGCTGGCCTGGACATCCCCTAATTGCACCCCTGCCAGCCTGGTCGCCCCCTAACTGTCTGGATAAAAGTCAGACATCCAGAAGATAGCTAGTCAACCTGGTCTAATTAACATATTACCCTTTTATTAATATAGACTAGAGGCCCAGTGCATGAAATTTGTCCATGAGGGTGTGTCTCTCAGCCCAGGCTGCACCCTCTCCAATCTGGGATCCCTCTCACAATTCAGGACTGCTGGTTCCCAACTGCTTGCCTGTTTGCCTTCCTGATTGCCCCTGTCTGCTTTTGCCTGCTAGTCTGATCACCTCCTAAATCACTCCCCTGACAGCCTGATTACCCTTAACTGCCCTTCCCTGAGGCTTGGTCCCCCGCAACTGCTCTCTCCTGAACACCTTGGTTCCTCCCAACTGCCCTTCCCTGCAGGCCCAGTAGCCCCCAACTTCCCTCCTCTGCCAGCCTGGTCATCCTTAACTGTCCTCCCTTGCAGGCTTGATCACCCCCAACTGTCCTCCCTTGCAGGCCTGGAACCTCCCAATGACCCTCCCCTGCTGGCCATCTTGTCACAGCCATCTTGTGTCCACATGGGGGCAGGATCTTTGACCACATGGGGACAGCCATCTTGTGTGTTAGAGTGATGATCAATTTACATATTACTCTTTTATTAGATAGGTTAGAGGCCTGGTGCATGGGTGGGGCCAGCTGGTTTGCCCTGAAGAGTGTCTGGATCAGAGTGGAGGTTCCCTTGGGGAGTGGGTTGGCCTGGGCAAGGAGCTGTGATGGTTTGCAGGCTGGCCACACCCCCCAGTGACGCAAGTGGAAGCCCTGGTATCTGGGATTTATTTATCTTTTATAATTGAAACTTTGTAGCCTTGAGCAGAGCCAAGTCTCCTGCTCACTCTGTGGCCACAGCTATTTTTGTTGGGATTTATTTATCTTCTATAATTGAAACTTTGTAGCCTTGAGTGTAGGCCTGGGCCAGCCAGGGTGGCAGGGAAACTTGGCTTCCTCCATTGCTGGGAAAACCTAAGCCTCCTGTTTGCTGCAGCTTTGTGGCCACGGCCATCTTGGTTGGATTAATTTGCATACTCACTCTTGATTGGCTGGTGGACATGACTTGTAGTGTAGTGGAGGTATGGTCAATTTGCATATTATTCTTTTATTAGATAGGATTGCCATAATGTTATAATCAAAAATAAGAATGGGTCAGGAATTTTAATATGTAATAAACATACAATGCAATATCTCTAAGACAAACCATGTAGAAAACAAAAGTTATAATTAATATTGTATGTATTTTTATACATAAAGTAGCAAAAATTAAGAACTTTAAATGTCCAAATGTTTAGAATTAAAAAGCAAATATTTAGGAAATCATTTAAATTTTCACATTATATTCCATAATTAACATGTATAAAAAGTTAAATACCAACTCTTAATTAGCATGCTGTTTATTTTGGTTTCCTTCCAGCTGATTTTAATATACAGCATGCTAGTTTAATAACTAAAGTTGATGTTAAAGAAAAGTCATATTTAATCAATTATTTCAAATTGTATGTAGTAATTGGATTTTAAACATTATTTTATCGTATTTCTGCATTATTTTTAATATACCTTAAGTAAATTATAAAATGTGAAGGCCTAAATTATGTATAACTCTTTTTGATAGTCAAATAAAAAAGAGTGTGCTCTTGATGCATTTTACAACATATGATGGATTTAATTTTGTAAATGTTCCTCAAACTAATAATTTAGTCAAGGATATGTCCATTAAATTCTAAATTATCACTAAAAATAATTATATGAATATTTTCAAAATCTTTTCACCTACATCACTTCTCGAAAAAAGTTAAGATGAATATTTCCAGAAGGAAACACTTCTGGAAATATCGAGTTCTAAATATCGATGAATAAGAACTCTCAGTCCAGCTGAACCTCAGAGATGATCTGACTTGAATAAATGACTGAGAATCAGCAACGGCAGGTTTTATTCTGAGTTCTCACAGCACACCTTAGCTACATAGAACTACACTACACTGCACAGGCCTTCGTCTTCAAACAGAAATGTCCTATTTACCAGCTAGGATTTGTAGCCAAAAAGAGTGATTTCCTCTTCCCCATTCAGATCAGATACTCATAGACTCAGCACTAATTCTGCACCTTTAAAAAAAAAACATTATTCAAGCCAAAAGTCCAGAAAGCTTTCACTTTTCCTGAATTTAATCGAGGGTCTTCAAAGAAAATTGTCTTACTTCAAAAACACTGAAATTTAGCAATATTCTCATTATATTTCCTAATTTATTTTTATATCCATGTGATAATTTAAGGAAAATTTATTTTTAATAAAGAATTGTTTTAAAAGTTCAATGATAATTGAGGGGTGTTGTTGTTGTTGTTTTTCATTTGAACTGTTGCCTATGTTTTAAATTTTTGATTTTTTAATTTAACCTAGATATTCAATTCTTATAACTCTCCTTTGAGATGTTCTCTCATGGTTTGTATAAATTGCACATCAAACGTACTTCCTTCTAATGAATTTGTACCCTCTGCTTTATTTAAGAGACTTGGTCCAATCAGTGTGGAAATCATTATTTTGGGGTTCCTTTTCCTAGTAAATTTTTTCAGGAATGCTGACTGTGAGGGCCGCATAAACTTCTCAGGCTCCAAACCCTCTGGTGTGTTACTCAATTCTCCATCCTTTATAGATTAATATGGCTTTGAGGACCAACCACAGGAATCCAAAAAAACTATAACAAAACGGGCTTCTAACCAAGAGCTGCACCACTTCTAAAAAATTACAAGAGGGGATGGCGTGGAGAATGGCAACTTCATGCAAATGAGACATTTGAAGGCAGTGGTTCCCCCAACCATAAAATGATTTTCGTTGCTACTTCATCACTGTGATTTTGCTGCTGTTAATGAATTGTAATATAAATATCTGTGTTTTCCCATGGTCTTAGGCTCTACAGCTGCGGTTCTCAACCTGTGGGTCGAGAACCGCTAGCAGGGTTGCCAATGGCCAATGGTTGGGGGTCTCCACAACATGAGGAACTGTATTAAAGGGTCACAGCATTAGAAAGGCTGAGAACCACTGTTACGGGGCGTGTTGGAGGAAATGTGTCAGTATACACGTTTATTCTGTCCTCTGGTTCTGTCCTCCTCAGAAAGGTTGCGGTCCTGGTATCTAGTTCTAGTGAAAGGAAGTTAGCATCTTCAAAAACACGTGGTCCTCTAAGAAAGTGACCGTGTGGAGACAGATAGCAGCCCCTTTGATCAAAAGCAACAACAAACTTTGGACTGTGGGAATCCCCCTCCACCCATTAACACATCAGCTACTTCTGCCTCTGAATCGCACTAATATCAGATCCGAATGCTTTATAAGAATGTCCTACCCTTTACACTATTCATCAAACCAGTTTAAGAAAGCAACGCTTGGTTGCTCTGAAGTGAGCTATTTTGTAGATCAGCAAGGTGCCGTCACACCTAAGGATTTCACTTCTCCGAGTGAACGTTAACAGAGGAGAAGAGATTAGATCTCAGCTCCGGCTGCTGCTCTTTGCTAGCTGTGCCATCTGGGGAGCAGTCTGAGCACCTCTTAAACGAGTACACCTAATCTGCCCGCTATATCTTGGCAGTATAGTAAGTACTCTCCATTATATCCTGTGGGGATAAATGGGTTTTAAAAGAACCTGCCTCTCAAGATCGAGATTTGGAACTTTACAGAACATGGCATTCGAGTAGTGCAGATCAAAACTTATCACCACTTGGGTGATCTGGAACAATGTGAGTGGATGTGTGCTGCGTAATGCACCTCCAGCCCTGGCTTGAACCAGTTTAGATAAAAGGAGGTCAGGAAGGCAGTGAGGGGCAAGAGGATGGGGAAAGTTACGGGTTGCTTGGGCAGGATGGAAGTAACAGGGAAATTCGGCTTGCTTTAGAACAGAACGTTGTAGGCATCCAGCAAACAGATCAACTTATTAACATTCAGTGAGTGTGTGCTGAATGAATGAAGGGCTCGCAGTCACCTCCTTCCCCTGGTGGGTGTGGACGCTAACACACTGACTAAAAGATGCTGCTTGAATGTAGAGATAAAATGGTAATTTGCAAGATTTCCTGTTTTGTACTGTTGCTCTTTCTGAATCATAAAACAGAGGATAAGAAAAAAAAAAGATGAAAACTAGAAAATTCTATTAAAAAAATAAAGTATAGATGAGAAGCACTATATTTTACCAAGGACATAAGGCAGGAATATAATCAGAAGCTTAGCTATGTAGTGACTAATTCAGACACCAGGAAAAATGGCTTCCTACTCTCAACTTTCTTAAAGCCTCTGGTTACAGCCACATTTGTCAAGTATTGTGATGGGCACTAAAGAGTTACCTTTCCCTTTTAAATAAGCATACAACAGAAAAGTTGAAGCCTAGAGTCACAAAATTGAAGATCTTTATTTTAAGGCTTTAGGATATTGTTAAACAGAAAATTCAGGGCAGAAGAAAGTACCTATCTGGAAGATCTTTTCAAGTTACAAACCTTAAGAGCTGCTTACAGGGCCAATCAAAATGCTGCTTCTGATTCAACTCAAGAAAACAACAGAAACCTGGTAACTAGGTTCCAATAAACTACAGGAAAAAATTATTCCATTTCTTCAATCCAAGAGATATTGATAATACAAAGTATGAGCATTTACTTTGTGCTAGCTACTATCCCAGGAGCTTTAAATATATTAACTTTTAATGAAGGGTTTGAGAAATCACAAAACTTTGAAGGACATTTTAACTGGAATTTTCTAGAAGTATCCCATGTGCTCCAAAATTGTTTCCCAAAGAGAGATTTCATGAACAACACATTGAGTTTCTCCTTCTGAGCGGCTCTCTTATCACTTGCATATTACAGTATTTTTTTTTCTCATTTTAATGAGGTTTTCTCTTGTATCTGATCTCTTCAGAAGCAAGTGAGCTCTTGGAGAAAGCAATAGTGTCTTCTTCCTGTTTTCACTCCTCTCATCTTGTCATGGGCACGGCCAAGAGTGAATGAAGGGTGGCTAGACGTTTAGTTCGAGGAGGTTGCTATCTCAAATGCTGACAAATAAAATGCACAACAAGAAAAAGAGGTAGACTCAGTAATGTAAACAGTATGTGGTTCCATGTAACCTCCATCCTGCGAGAATTCATAGAGTCCACATATCCTTCAATGTTTGTTGGTCTATTTTGTTGCATTTTTTAAATTTGTGTTTGGTTAGTATGCTTTTCATGTAAAATCCTTCTCTCAACTCACTAGACTTCCTCAACAGAGGAAATCACAACACACCTAAAGGTGACCTGGCTCATATTCAGCTCCTGTGACTTTCCCGCAGAAAGTTAATCTTCTGAGCAACTTCATTGCATGTTCGTTATCTCTGGCAACCAAGAAAGCTACAAATGTGTGCAAAAGCATAGTTTTCTCCTCGACCAGAAAAACGATCCTTCACTTGTTGAAACTACATCTGTCTGTGGAAGAGGGCTTTCTTAGGTTAATAACTCAGAGGACTGGTAATACATCCTGAATTTCCTTGACACTGACTTTATTTAGAAACATAACTTTTCATAGGCTCTGTGGACTGATAGCTGATTATATCGCTGACTGTTTTTCTACCATAGATTTAATTTTGTAAGACCAGCATAACGGATTTATTTACATAATAATTAATATGACTTTTTTCTTGAATTTTAAGAAACACTCCCTTCTGACATGCACGAAGTGCTTTCATATATTTTAAATTAAATTTTAGATTTATTGGTAGCAGAGCGTTCCATCTCCCTGGTTGCAGAAATAAAAGCAACTGACGATGAAAGTCGTAAATAATCCAGTTCAGTTTGAAAATCACCTTCCTGTTGACCCAATGTCCCCAACGTCCTTTCAGTGCCTTGGACTGACAGCTCTCCGGTAAAATAATTGAACTGGATCCATATTTATTATGTGGTATGTTCACACATCCTAATCACTCTGAACCTTAAACTTAAGCTTCCTTTGGGATGCATTGCGAAAACATGCCATCAAAACTCTGGTTCGCTCTTTTTGGCACTGACATTCACCTTTACAACTGTCAAGAACTGAAAGATTATGATCATAAAATTGAGTTTCCTGGGGAATATTCTGTTCATAAACTGCCTCCTTCACAGACCCCTCAGTCATTTGATTACATCAGCTTCTACCCCAGCCTGGGAGAAGAGGTACTGGTCCAGATAAAGCCTGAGGTGAGGAGGAGCGGGCAGGAGCTTAACAGCTAGGACCTTGAAGAACCTGGCCCTCCAAGTATTTGCTATTGGATGGGGTCCCTCAGCCAAAAGAACTTCTGAGTTTAGTAGGAATTAGGGAAAGCGTTGACAAGGAATTTCCAACCAGGAAGTAAGCATGCTGCTTCTGTATGCATGCTATCCGAGGCATCTCAGTGAGAGCATTTTACCTGGCCAACAAAGCAGAGAGGCTCGTGTTGATTGACAAACATTTTGAGAAATGTCATGTCCCAAAAGGTCAGATTATCCATTGGTCATTGTGTTCTTTTGGGAAATAATACCAGAATTTCATCTGGCAAGAATAATGCCAGGCGACAAGTGATTCTAAGACTATCATCAAAATATATTTGCCCAACAAATACATCAGAGCTATAAGTTCATAACTGCTGAATGAACTAGAACATCTAGGGTCACCCCTTTCTGTATATGGGCTTAACCCCATACTGACTCTTCAATCTCTGACCTCCTGTTTCCTGACTTTGAAAGTTTGATGTCTCACTTGTTACTATGTTAAAATAAGGAGCTGCCCAAACAGGTTTGGCTCAGTGGATAGAGTATCAGCCTGCGGACTGAAGGGTCCTGGGTTCGATTTCAGTCAAGGGCATGTACCTTAGTTGTAGGCACATCCCTAAAGGGGGGTGTGCAGGAGGTAGCTGATAGATGTTTCTCTCTCGTCGATGTTTCTAACTCTCTATCCCTCTCCCTTCCTCTCTGTAAAAAATCAATAAAATATATTTTAAAATAAAATAAAATAAGGTAGCTGGTCACATCCTCTCTAATTTTAACTGCTAGCTCCTTGGCTGCTGAGTCTGTAAGAATAGGTCCCTTGGCCACTCTAGACCTGTTTCGCACTCTATAGAGGGGAGATAATAATACTCACCTCTGAGGATTATCATTAGGATTGCATGAGGTGATTATAAATGACTGGCATGGCACCTGGCACACCACGAACACAGAAGGAATCGTAGCCACACCTACTTTGGTCACCAGCACCAGGACCAGCCTCACACTTGCTGTTTGGATTGATTCTTTACAAGAAAAGAGAACCATTGAACTTCCTATAAGTGGGGGAAAGTCATGTTCATGTCATGTTTGTGTGTTAAAAAGATATGACTGGTAAGAGTATATCAGATGAAATGAGGAGAGCAATAAATGTTTATAGGAAAGCAGTTTCCATATCTCAGGCAAGAGCAACAGAGCCATGAACTGAAAGAGGTGGATCAAGAAGAAAATCAGGAGTGATTTATTCAGTCAAGATTACTGTGTCAGTCACTCGCCTAAGTGAAATGCATCTAAAACAGTGCCTGCTGAACAGTCTTACAGATAAACGGTTTTACAGGAATCTTGTATGCATATACCCATGGCCCGTGGGCACAGACAATGGGGTGGTGAGAGCCTGGGCCGGGGGCGGGGGCAAGCTGGAGGGGGCCAATGGTAGGGGGAAGGGGACATATGTAATACTTTCAACAGTAAAGAATTATTTTAACAAAGATAGATGGTTCTATCTCGGTGTGGCATCGGGTGAACAGAGATACACGATATGCACAGGAGCTCCAGAGGCACCGCTGAGGGAAGGGAGGGACTAAGAGTGTGTGCGTGTGGGTGTGGGACTGCACTGAGCCCACCACTCCCACAGAACAGCACCATGCTAAAGCCCAGAGGCAGGAGGAAGTATCCTCAGGACTTAGAGTCCTTAGGGATGGTTGGGGTAAAGGGAACCCATATGGAGAGCCAGAAAGTCAGATTGGGCAAGCGGACCAGAGCCAGATTGCGGTGTCACTGGGTCATACACGGATGAGAAGCCATTGATAGCGGTCAAACTGGAGAGTGACAGATGGAGGTTTCTGCTATTGGACAGCTGTGCTGGGGAAGGTGTTAGGGCTGCGGTGGGCTGAGACTAACCCCAAGGGTGTTGTGTAGCAGAATCCTGTAAATGACAGGAAGGAAGGCTGAAAGCCTTTGCTAGGGCAGGACAATAGGTCTGGAGAGAAAGTTCTGGAATCAAGAGAGATTATGGAGTTGGAACCAAGAGTACTTTAGTATTCACTTGAGGATGGGAGCAGGGGAATGGTTTGATGACCAGGTTTCTGTCTTGGGAAAATGAGATCTAGAAAAAGCATGTTTGAGGGAGAAGGTAGTGACATTGGTTGGAGACTTTTTGAGGTGGAGAACATTTAGGGACATTTAGGGGAAATAGTTCAAAACATAGTTTAAAAAGGAAAGGGGGATATCTAGAGCAACAAAAATATAGTTTAAGCTGAAAATTTAAGCCACCTATATAATTTTAATTTCTCTAGTGGCCACATGAAAACAGGTAAACAGAAATAGATGACATCAATTTTTAGACTATATTGTATGTAACCTAATATATCCCAAATATTATGATTTCAATAAGTAATCAGTATGAGAAATAGTAATGACTTATTTTGCATTCTTTATGTGTGTGTGTCTATACTGTGTGATTTACACTTATAACATCACTTTTATTGAATTTATCGGGGTGACACTGGTAAACAAAATTATACATGTTTCAGGTGCACAATTCCACAACACGTCATCTGAGCACTAACTTGTGTGTTCATCCCCCCAAGTCAAGTCTCCATCCATCACCATTTCTCCCCGCTTTACCCTCTCTCACCTCCCCTACCTCCATTCCACGCATAACATCTCAATGCGAGCCAGCCACCGTTCAAGTGCCCGGGAGCCACCTGGGGCTGATAGCATCACCTTGGGCAGCAGAACTCCAGACCTCCATGGCCTGTGAAGGACATACCTACTTATGAGTGACCAGGATCAACACCTTCTATGAAGGTGTGAAAGGAGAAAAGCTTTCACCAAGGTGCAGGGAGAGGGGAGAGAGGATAGGGAGAGCTTATGCAGAGGCAGGAGAGACCAAGGAATTGCCACAAGTGTTCCTGACCTTGAACTGTCTTTCAAAGATGTGGGATGTGAGACTGGAGTCTCAGAAATTTGGGGAGACTTTGATGATCTGTGTTGAACTTTTTTATCCAAACCAGCCACTGCTCTATAAAGTGGGGATCCCAGGGCAAGATGAAAATGGAGAATCCCTTATTCAACAATTATTAATAATTTCAAGGTGACAACCAGAGCATTAAGCCCAGAACCTGGTCTTTTCAAGTTCATGGTCAGGTGCAAATGCTCAAGACACAAACTGTGCAGCAACCCCCACGTGCAACCTGTATTTCAGGCATTATATGTGAGCACTCCTGCCCTTTAGGACTATCAGTGGGTATCTATAACAAGACCATTAGTGCTTTTGAACTCACGTGAGGCACCATTTTCATTACTGGCAGCCACATTCTCTCTGGCCAGAGGAAAAGCTGCTCCTCCTTAAGGCTGGGTTGCTTGGGATGCATGAATTCTGCTACAGCCTTCCCACACACCCCACCCAGTCATGCCAGAACCCCATCATCCTGAATCCTGCTTCATGTCAAGGGGGCCCACGGAATCCCCAACCTGGTAGGGGTCTGGCAGCTTCTCACTAACATTATCTCTTCTAGAAAACCCTCTTCCCCCACCCTTTCCCCTGGTAAGAGAGTTTCACAACATGGAAGTCAGAAGACTGAGGATGGGGAAGTAGAGCTAGACCAAGAAACAGAGCCTTGGAATTCCCTCCGATAACTAGTATCCCTGAGAGTCCGGGGTGGCCTCTGCTTTTGCAGGTCTAGTTCCAGGCTCATGTATGAAGGGACATTGTTTGGATTCTTGTGTTTTAAGGATTTGTGTGCATGGACCCTCCCTACCTTAAGAAGGTAAATCTAACTATGGATGTCAGACTTTCCCTGCATTGCATTCTGTGTGAAAGTAGCAATCTGTCTGATTGAATAGCAACAAACACCAAAGTGGCCCCAGACACCCATAAACATTAGTGTGACCCCCACATCCCCTACTCTAGTCTACTTTCATTCTTCCTCTACATCCATCGGACTCTCCTCCCTTCCCCCACCTATCTCACCAGCCTAATGTCATTTTGTTATGGGGTTATCATACAAATCCTGATTATAGTTGAAAGTCATTTATTATATAATCCTGATTATGGTTAAAAAGTGTCATTTATCATAGTCCATACACAATTTGATGTTATTTAGTCTTGTTTGCTTAGTTTTTAAAGTTAGTAAATAAGAGAGTTTCTTTCTTTTGAAAAAGGAAACGTAAATTATTTTCTAGTGTTTTAAGATTTCATAACTGTGTTTCCCTTTGTACTGTGCCTTGTCAGGGACAAGGTTCCTCTTATTCTGCATGAAGGTTCCTCTGATGTTTCAGGAAAGGAGGGATCAGACAGGGCAGGAGTCCACGGGGACAAAGAGAGTGAGGTCCAGTCATGAGCCTGGCCTTCATGGACATGCGACTTAACATCTTTCAACCACAGGTTTGGTACCTGAAAAACGAGGATGTTGTGCCTAGATCATAGAACCATTATTTCTATTATATGAACTAATTCACACAAAGTACACACAACAGTGCCTAGCACATAACTGGCTCTCAATCAAGGACATCTCTGTCTTCAGCAAGCATCTCCTGGAATGAGAGAAAAATGAGGATGTGGCAGAGACTTTGACATAATAAAGCTTGACTGGGGCCTGAGCAAAAACTACATAAAATAAAAATTGATTTCCACAATAGGTAAATAACTCTAAAACGTCTTACCATAAAACCCACCAGGCTTTCGGTGATCACAGAGTTCTTAAACTTGAAGTTCAACTTAAAACTCAAGGAAATGTTTTCAGAGACGCTAACAACACTTCTGTACCTCCTGGCCTTGACTGAATTACAGCAGACCAAGGCAAGCTAATCTTTGGACCATAAATTATCAGAGTATTAGCTGCTAACACTATATTAGGATAGAATGGGGGAGATTGCTATTTTTAAAGGTCCTAATGGCAAATAGCCATCCTGCCATTTATTATGTTAATAGAGAAGAATTTTAATTAATCCTGCCATGCTAAAGTACTTGCTTAAGAATACATTATATCATCTTTTTCCCAAAAGACTGACTTGCTTAATTATGGTCCTCTTTGGGGCTGATCTAAAATTAATCTTCATGCTACATGGTGTTGACCTACAAGGTTAGTTAAGAATGCAAAATAAGTATTCTTGTAAATAATAATAATAGCTACAATTCATTGAATGCATACTGGGGCAGGCAGCTTGCCAAATTCTTCAAATACCTCGCATTGGCCGTTCACAAAAACACTCTGATGAGGCTATTATTCTCATTTTATAGAAGAGGAAGCAGGCTCTGAGAAGTTAAACAGCCTGCACAGGGTCACCCATGTGAGGAAGGTAGGGTTCAACTTTGAGTCGGCCAGATTCCAAACCCTGAATGCTAACATTTTTCTAGACTGCCTATTTGTGAGAACTACAGATCAGCCGAGAGAAAATGTCGTAACTCCCATGTCACCATCCGCGCTACAGTTTTGTTTGGGGCTCTATGAAAACATTCACTTACAAGAGCACACCACTGTCTTTATTGTCTAAGACCAGAAATAGCGCAACAACAAAAGGAGCTATAGGGAGGAAAAACAATCTAGGTCGTCAGTGATGGTTATTTCTTTGGCATGAGGTTGTAAATGGTTTCCTTCAGCTTGTCCATGTTTTCTACTTCTATATTAAGTTATGAACATTTCTAAATAAGTTGTGCCCATGGATGAAGACCAAAGGACATTGGTGTGGCACCAATCCACTTTACACGTCTATTTACAAAGTTACAATATGAAGCAATAGAAGTTGAAAAGAAAATGAAACCTCTGGATATAAATATTTTATCGATTTCTTTTTAAAAAATATATTTTGATTGATTTCAGAGAGGAAGAGAGATAAAAAATCAATGATGGGAGAGAAGCATTGATTGGCTGCCTCCTACATGCCCCACACTGGGGACCGAGCCAGCAAACCAGACATGTGTCCTTGACTGGAATCGAACCTGGGACCTTTCAGTCCACAGGCCAACGCTCTATCCACTGAGCTAAATAGATGAGGGCTTGATTTATTTTTATTGTAATGCTGTGCCTGCACTTTGATCTGGGAGGTCTTTTGGAAGATGCAGCCCCGGAAAATAGACCAGCCAACCTGATTTCTGTGCTCCGTGGCCAGGGTGCTGTTTACCAGCTGAGATGGTGTCACCTCCGGACTAGGAACGATTAGTTCTACTTTGGAACCCAAAACAGTTCAATTGGAGTCGAAAGCATTAAGAGTCTTGTGCCTGTGGACATGCCCAACAAGTTTGCTTTGTTAACAACTGCACTTTGATCTGAAAAAGAAAGTGGCTACTCTGGGAGCATATATATATATATTGAGGGGGAACGACCTTATTTTCTGCACATTTTTAAAGAGGACCTGGTATGATTGATAGCAAGTGTGAGCACTGATGTTTACGTTACATTTCATTGCATGGTTAAGCCCTAACAGACTCGGTGAAAGAAATCACCTAGTTTATACTGAGAAAAACTAGCAAAAAATAAACCACCAACAACAACAAAACACAACTCAATGATCATCCTTAAAGCATCCACTGTTCAGAATGCCTATGTTGCCTGCCTTGCCTGACTTTGTTCATCCGGAACCCATCTCTCCCTTCTCACTGGAGGGCAGCTGTACCCTGAGTTAGGCTCTGACCTCTGTAACCAAAAGAGATATACTTGCCCTCAGGGACATTACCCTCTCCCGGTCTACTGACACTTTGTACCTAAGGCTGCAGTGCCCAACTCATGAATGCATGAGCCTTATACACACAGCATATGAAGTTTTTCCTTAAACACTCACTGTATTCCGAAACGTATTCCTCCTGTTTCGTTTGTATGGATGGAAGTGGTGAATTTATGCATCCCGCTGGATGATAACGAAACATGGCGAAAGAGTACTCATTCTATTTCAGACAGATTTCGTTCTTAAGTTGTACTGAAAATTGGCACCCTTTTCGGGATTAGTGCTTAGGAAAACCTCAAGGGTTGTTCGTGAGAAATGCCATGTCAGTAAGTGTAGTTACCAGTAGCAAACGCCTATGCTCTTAAAAGCACATCAATAGCTTTTATTACCTTTCCCCAGCACTCATGGTTTTCAACTCAATGTTCACATTCTTCGGAGGATTGACACCGCAGACTATTTATAACCAAGTACCGCAATCAGCTGTCCTTTAATGTATGTGATGTGGATGAGAAAAGCAATCTCGGTGACACAGAGTCAGTGCCCAGTTTACAACAGCGGCTCATTTCAGGAAAACAGGAGCAGAGAACCTTGAGTTGTGCCCCAGATGAATAGTCAGTTGTTAACATTCTTGACATGCAAATGCTAAAGTTGCTTTTAGGTGAAGAGACCATCTATAAGCCTGATTGTGCAAATGAATGGAGTTAAACATGAGTCTGTAGACATCTAGACTGTCAAAACTGAAACAATTCCGATTTTAGAGTCGCTCAGCTACTCGGTGTCTTATAATAATTCCCGACACTTATAGCTCTTATCTATTTTGGACAAAACCATTAGTACATATCCAACAGATGAAATGACAAAGATACATTTATTTTCCCTGTTGAGCCACAGTAATTATCACATAAGTGAGAATCAGGACTGTTTTAGCTTACAGGCGTCTTTGTGTGTGAGTCTGGACACTAATCAGTATGCGTTAATGGACTGATTTACTTACCTCATTGTGTTTGTGTTTTACATCTTACCCCAGGCTAGTTTCTCTTAGAACCCAGTTAACAGAACCACTGGAGCAGCGAGTGGAGATAAGTAATAAGAAATAAGACCCCAAGTCTCCTATCTCCTCCAAGACTGTGAAACTAGAGCCATGTTTCATCAGCTTAGAAATTAGCCAGGACCGTTCATAAACCTTTTCACCACAGAAGGCATATTGTTTCCTGTTGAAACAGAAATGGCAAACTGCTCACTTTGATTTGGAAATGGTGCAAGACTTTATAGGTATTTATATGTGTAGGAAGAAACCTCAAGTTCAAAACCAACTTCCCAGGCATTAAGACAGTGAGAAGATGGTTGACAAGCAAGAATAGCAGCAAAATCGCATAACCGTTCCTCCCCATGTACATTTTCAAGAATTCTTTAATAGTTAAAAAAAAAGCTTAATGAAATATTGCATCAAAAATCAAGACGATTTAAATGTTACATTTGTCTTGAGTGATCCTGTTGTAAGAAATTCATGTATTCTGAAGGCGCTGCACAAATTTATCTTTTAAAAACAAAAATAGAGATGAGTTTGTAAATAAAGTTATGATTTTCATTTGTAAATTTAATTATTTATAGTTTGTACTTCTATATATCCTATATAATATAATTAATATATGTACATGATTATATACACTGAGTGGCCAGATTATTATGATCTCTGGACGCATAATAATCTAGCCACTCAGTGTATATCCTACATAATAAAAGGCTAATATGCAAATTGTCCCCTTGACCAGGAGTTCGACCAGCGGGCAGGCTGACCAACTGCCCATGTTCCTTCCCCCCCTGGCCAGGCTGGCCGGACCCTACTCATGCACGAATTCATGCATCAGCCCCTCTAATAGATAGATAGATAGATAGATAGATAGATAGATAGATAGATAGATATAGATATAGATGTACACTGAGTAACCAGATTATTATCCATTCAGAGATCATAATAATCTGGTCACTCAGTGTAATATGTAAATTATTATAAAATGTAACACAACTGATTGGATAAATTATATCTGAGGAAATGAACTTACTGTGACTATATTTTTAGTAAGTTCTGCATGAGTATCTTTATATTAAGTTCAAAGCCGGATAAGCTGTAGTGAATGAGATGGATAAGAGGCAATAGCATTCATTTCCTATGAACATGCAAGGCAGCACAAAACTAAGCTTTAGAGATGGACCTTGAGCTGATCGTTCAGGGTAAAAGGGGGAGAAAAAAGAAAAGCAACACTATGTTCACTGGAAGAATAAACTCCCCACAACAAAGACAACCTGCCCTGGTCTATTCCTGTAAGCCGACCAGCCCAAAGCATCCCGGGAGCCCTCGGCCGCCCTCGGTCACCCAGAGCCCGGTACGCACCGGCTCACATTCAGTTTGTAGGGTGAGTGTTTGCTGCTGCTTGACATGTCCGGCACCTCTGTGGTTACCCAGAGTAGAAGGTGGTGCCCACGTTCAATGGGGAGTCTCCGAGGCGTGTGCGAACGGGCACAGCTCTCTTCCAAAGAGGCCAAGTGGCTAGATCTCAATTGGGAACACGAAAACGGGGGTCGCATTCCGGAATGGTGGGGCTGCTGCCATTTATAGCTCAGGTCTGGCCACGCATGCTGGGCACCATTCATTCGGGCCTTGCCAATTCCTCCTCCTCTTCCCCGACGCTGTGAGCGCACATCTGAGGCTGACCTTGACTTAGTCCTCTCTCTCTGTCCTTGCGGGGAGCATTCATTTCAGGGTGGAAGGGAGGAACTTGCCCAATAAGGGCACCCTAACAGAATTCTATCAAATGAACTCAGCCGCTGGTTTCTACTTGTTTTAGAAAATGTACACTAAGCAAGCCCTGCGTTAATAAACATAAATTTTCACTGAGAGTTACCCTCATGGTGTGAGCCATTTGTCTCATTATCCTAAACAGCATTATTCTCCTGTGGTAATTAATTCCGAGATCACTTTATTCTACTCGAGTGTCTCCATTAAAATGTACCTGATACTGAACTTTGAAGCTCCAAATTGTACTGATTTTCCCTCTGGGACAGAGTGTATTAATGTTTTTTCCCACCGAAGCCCTTCTCGCTGAAATTATTGCCAATCTTCTCCACTCTCTGTGTCCGTTTTCTTTTCTCTCCCCGGACCTTTTCTGCTGCCGTTGAGGCCATTACCCGATCCTTAAATGAGTTTGCTCTTGTGGGCAGCATTGACCTCAAGCCAAGTTCATCGTTCATTAGGGGTTTAGATAGCAAGTTCCTATCAAGCCAAAGAGGGCGGCAGTGGGTTCTGTTGTAACTGGTGTTTCTGACCCACCGACAGGACCCAGGGGGAATTCCCGTCCCCTCTCAGAGGTAGAATATGCTGTTGACATACCTGTGCCCTTTCACCCCCTCGGGGACAATGTGTCTCAGACCCCGATCACAGCGATCAATGGCTTTCCTACAAAGTGAGTCTCTACGCCCCGATTTTCTAAATGGAAAGGGGGTAATCGGGTAGGTTTTGTCATAATCCTTCCGGTTACGTACGATTCCAGGTTCAAAGACATAGGGGAAGCCAAAATCGGCGCTGGAAGTCTCCAGACGACATCCTAGCTGAGAAATTTCAGAGACAGTGACTAAGGTAAAGCCCACACACAAAGCCTGTCCCTCTAGGATCAGTGTCCCTGGCTTTAGGCATAAAACCTATGAACTCCCAAGGCAGAGACCCTCACCCCGTGTGGGGAAGAGAGAATAGGGGGGAGGAGCCCAGGGAGAAAGCAGAGGATTTGAATTTGATAGAGCTCCTGTGAATGAAAGGAGTCAGACAAAGTTAACAGAAATCATAGGCCTACATCATTATCACCTTTTCACAAAGGAAGAAACTATGCAAAAATAGCCCCGTTGAAAGATGCTACTTCTAATCCCTCCAGTAGCATAAGGGTTACTGTGACAGCCTTTCTCTGTCCTTCATTTCCCTTCTGAATACATTATGGGAAGAAAAGCGTTTTTATTTACTTTTTACATAAATCTGTTCCTCAGAACATCCGTTCAAGTTGTCAATGCCTGTCTCTCTCAGCTGCTTTCACTTCAGTGAGTCAAGCCTCCATGTGCTTTTGTGGTGGTTTCAATTTTCCATGCAGCGAAGCCTTGTCTTGCTTTGTTCACCACATACAGGGCGTCCCCCCAAAATGTATATACACACACTTCAACAGCTGATTCTATTATATCTTTAAAATGAAATGTATTTTAAGAAACACTGCCTTTATAATGATTCAAAGTGTGTATACATTTTGGGGGACACCCTCTATTCACTCAGTATTTTCAAGACGCCGTGCTGGGAATTGGCTATCCTTGTGTTTTTAAAAGGTGTCCTGCCTCAAGGAGCCCATGGTCTAATAAGAAAAGACAGGTAAATAGCAACAATGATATATTAAACCCTGCTCTGCAACGGGCGCTTGACCTAGTTTCTGATTTTCCACACACAGACTCATTAAATCTTCTCCAAAGCTACCCAAAAAGGTAGGTGGTGGTGTCTGTATTTTATAGATGAGACAGTCAAGCCTCAAAAAGATTAAGTAACTTGTCCGGAGTGACAGGGCATGCCACTGGGGAAGCGAAACCTTGGTCTGCTCTGCCTGACTCCAAAGCCTTGAGACTATTTTCCTGCAATGTGATTCTTGTTCTAATAAAGGGATATGCCTACTTCAATTATTATCCTATATATTAAAAGGGTAATATGCAAATCAACCAAACAACAGAACAACCGGTCACTATGACATGCACTGACCACCAGGAGGCAAACACTCAATGCAGGAGCTGCTCCCTGGTTGTCAGTGTGCTCCCACAGGCGGAGGCCCCTTAGCCGGAAGCCTGACTCACAGCTGATAGGCACTAAGGATGTCAGAAGCCCACTCCTCAGAGGGTACAGGCCTAAACCATCAGTCAGACATCCCCCGAGGGCTCCCAGGCTTGGCTGAGAGGTCTGCCTCCCCCCATGCACAAATGTCACGCACTGGGCCTCTAGTCCATTATAATTGTAGTTAATGGATAAAAATTAGTCTCTGTTTGTTACAAAAATGGATAGGATCATAAGTCTGCTCCTCCTAGTGGCTAAAGGAATATAAATGCTCACAGAGACTAACAAAGTCAGTTCTTCTCCACTTCCTCCAGGCTATTCCTTTTTTTTCTCCTTATTTATCTTTATTGTTGAAAGGTAAATACAGAAGAATGGAACAGACTGTTGAATCACAGAGGGAAGGTGGTGGAGGGTGTATTGTATTCATGTAATATCCCTCCTTTATTTCCTCACTGACCCTCTCCACTCTGCCCACCAGACCACCTCACTATTTTCTGTGTTCATGGGTTATGAATATAAGTTCTCTGGTTAATCTCTTCCCACCCATCCTTCCCCACCTTCCCTCTGTGATTCGATAGTCTGTTCCATTCTTCTGTATCTCTGGATCTATTTTGTTCACTAGATTCTACATATGAGTGAGATTATTTCATTTAGCATAGTGCTCCCCAGGTCCCTCCATGCTGTCTCAAAGGGTAACTGATCCTTCTTTTGTATAGCTGCATGGTATTCCATTGTGTAAATGTACCACAGCTTTCTTTATCCACTCACCTACTATTCCTCTTTATACCCATATCTTTCCTCTTCAATCTACTTCTACTGAGAAAATAAGTCAATAATAATGTTATTGCTTTAAAGAGGCTGTTAATATCAACCACTGACCAAGTCATTAGCAGAGAGGGGAATTTTCTTAATCCTTTCATCTGACAATTCCATGAATTCTTGTTTAAAATTTAAATTTAAAAAACCCATAAAACTCTGAATTTGAGCTCTCTGAAATAAAGTATATGGGAATTAAATTCAATATCTACACTTGCCCAATCCATTCCATTTTCCCCTATCAGCAAAGTAAAAGTGCATATGTTTGTGAAGATCAATTAATATATTTACAAAGAATATTAGTCTACCTGATTTTTTAATAAAAATTACCAATGATTACTGTGGGCCAGGTATGGTTACTATGCATTATCTTCTTCAATCCTCCCAAGCATGCCCTAGTACAGTGGTTGGCAAACTCATTAGTCAACAGAGCCAAATATCAACAGCACAACTATTGACATTTCCTTTAAGAGCCAAATATTTTTAAACTTAAACTTCTTCTAACACCACTTCTTCAAAATAGACTCACCCAAGCCATGGCATTTTGTGGAAGAGCTATACTCAAGGGGCCAAAGAGCCACATGTGGCTCGCGAGCTGCAGTTTGCCGACCACAGCTCTAGGGCCACTGATATCCTCATTTTTCAGATGAGGAAACTGAGACTCAGAGATGGTGCCCAATTTAAGAAGCTAATAAGAGGCAAAACCAAAAAATCAACTGATGACTATTTACTCTCAAAATCCACGCTTTTAGCTACATGTGTTGTGCATCAATGAGATGATGATAATAATAGCAATAACCATAATGTGGGAGTGTCTATTGTGTAGCAGGCATTGTTTGAAGAGTTTTGCATACACTAACTAACTCATTCTGTCTTGGTGACAATCATATGAGGCAAGTACTGCCACGATTCTTATTTTGTTAATGAGAAAACTGAAGTTCAAGGAGATGTGAATAGCCACCCTGCTGGAGGCAGTAGAGTCAAATTCCATGGTGGCCATCAGCCTCCGGAACCTTGCTCTCAAACATTATGCTCGTGGCAAATATAGATAGAAAGACAAACTATTTATACCGGTAGGTAACTGCCACCTATAATGAAAGGTGTTAGGATTTATATTCATTTCTTCAGTGTATGGTATTTAATCAGAAGCCATGAGACAAGGCTGCTTAAAATGATTTCCACATTTGCATGTGTCTTTAGTTTTGTTCAAAGCTGGGAAATCATTGGCTCCTTCATCCACCATTCCTTCGCCTCTGATAAGCATCCACCATTTTAAGAAAGCATACATGGAAATGCTAAAGGCTATTGAATATTCAAACTCAATACATCACTGGCCTTGACTATCTTTTCAAAATCACTCTTTCTCTAACAAGGACAAAGTCCACCGTTCAACTGAGATGTTGAAAGCTCGGTGAACTCCACTGAAATGACCCTGTTCAAAGTCTTCCGAACAATGCTCTGGCCATGTACACCCAGAACAGGATAAACAATGGCTTCCTGTTTTGTATTTCCTGTACATTATTGCTGTGTTTTTATTTCTCTTGATATCACCGATCATTAAATGTTAGTCTTAGGGAAAAGGATCCAACTACTTGACTATATTTAGAGCCAAAATATTCAAATGACACAGCTCCGGGGGCTTCCAACAAAATGGCTCTGTCTTTCACGGCAGTTTTCACTCCACTAGGAAATGACAAAGGGCAACTGTGGGAAGGTCAAGGTGTTCATGTCCAGAAGTTCTTTCAAAACTTCTGAAACTATCTATTCCACGATATTTTTTAAAAAATTTTTATTTCTTGATTTCAGAGAGGAAGAGAGATGGAGAGAGAGAGAGAGAGAGAAACATCAATGATGAGAGAGAATCATTGATCAGGTACCTCCTGCACACTACCTACTGGGGATTGAGCCCACACCTGGGCATATGCTCTTGACTGGATATGAACCTGGGATCCTTCAGTCCCCAGGCTGAAGCTCTGTTCACTGAGCCAAACCAGCTAGAGCTCCACAATGTCTTAATGGCAGGCCTACTCGTCAATGACTGTCTTTCAGACAGCACAACACGACAAAATTGTTCTTAGATGATTGAGTCTAGTATGTTTCCAGCTTCACGACAGCCAGGCTACTTCAAGACAGCCATTTAACCAGAGAAGGGTTTGGTTTGCCCCAAACACCAAGAATCACAGCATGTGTTCAGCTCTGCCATCCCTCCCTTAGAACGTGACTCCCAGAATGCATCTGCATCTCTATCCACTAGGTGAAAGGGTAAAGCAGGCTCTGTGTTGTTACTGCATATGTGAAGTGTCTTGCCTATAGCTTATTAGCCAGAAGAAACTGCAAGGGAATCTTGGAAGGTAAGTTCCCAGATAGGCATATTGTCAGGAGTCTAGAGTAAAGATCAAAGCAAAAATGGACCCTTAATAGGTAGACAGCACTGCACTGTCTGCCCCAACTGTTACATTCTTAATTACTTATTTTAAGGAGTAGTAAGTATGGAAATGGTGACCTGGCTATGAAATAAAATATATCACTGAGAACCTTCCATCAAAAATGATGCTGAGTATTATGCTAAGTGAAATAAGTCAGTAAGAGAAAGATAAGTATCACATGATCTCACTCATATGTGGAATCTAATGAACAAAATAGATCCAGAGACAGAGAAGCATGGAACAGACTGTCAAATCTCAGAGGGAAGGCAGGGGAGGGTGGGTGAGAGGGAAGAGATCAACCAAAGACCTTGGATGCATATATGCATAACCCATGGATACGGTCAATAAGGTATGAAGTCATGAGGTTGGGGCAGGGGTGTGTTAGAGGAGGTTAATGAGGGGGGATGGGGAAGGAGAGGGGCATATGTAATATTTTCAACAATAAAGAATTTTAAAGTTTAAAAAAAAGGATCCTGAAAGAAATCATTGCTGAGAAAAAAGAGGGCATGGTCATACCTTCCATTGGAGACTAGTCCAGTCCCGGCTCAGCCCCAAGACTATAAACAAAGAGTTTCCCCCCTTTTTCTGTAAAACTCAAATATCATTACTCATTTTGTGATATTCCTAGCATGCCTCTCACACCCCATCTTATTTGTTGCGTTTCCTTTGGTGACTAAGACTATTGTAGTAGCTGACCTTGCTGGTTAGAGCATCCCCTCGCAAGCCGGTCAGTATCTGGCATAACAAAAGTGAAAATGCTTGCAGGCACACAGAGGTAAACCAGTGAGGCTGCTGACAGCCGCAGGGGCTGGTGCAGGAGCTCCAGCTGCCAGGTCTCACCTGGTCACCTGACAACTGAGGGGATCAGTGCTGCAGCACCACCTGTTAGCCACTCAGGCCACACCTTAGGTCTCACAAGGAGTAGGAAGGTCTGGATTAGAAGACAAAATATTAAGGTTCCCATTTCCAGTCTCATTCATTTAGGAAGAAGTTTTTCTCATGTACTTGATGTAATGAACCTATAGCTCCTTCTACCCCTGAATGTCAGTCAGCACTTCCTTATTGTTTTTTACTCATCCTTCATGTCTGACTGTCAAGGACATTTTTCTAACTTCTTGCGCATTATTTATTGGTGTGACTATCCTGTGAAGTTAACATCTGTGGTCACAGTAATGATGGAAATGTGCTGTGGGTTGTTGGGTTAATTGGTTCATTTTTGGAATGCCTCAGTAAAGATGTATTTGGTGCTCTACCTTGGTGACTTCAGATTGCCTTACAAATTTATAAATAACGTGTGCAAATAGTACATTTTCAAACAATTCATAAGCTCTAACTAGCATTCCTCTGCCCAGGGTAGAATTTACACAGCCTCTTCCAAAACCACAGGCTAAGACCAGCCCCAGCCTGACTTGCTCTGTAACTTCGGCCACATAAAGCTCTCCTTTCCTTACCTGTTGAGATCACGTGGCCTTTGCTGGAGAACAAGATCACAAATCCCCTGGCATCTCAGTGACCAGAAATTCACTGCGTGGCTATACCTAATGCTCAACATGGACAGGAGAAGGGGTTTCATGCCCCGGGAATGACAGTGGACTGAGCAGGTAGAGTTGCTGGTGTGATATTTCATGTCTGTCTGTCTGTCTGCCTGCTCAGAAAGTATCTTACAAACGATATCAGATAGAACTTACAGAGATCCAGATGGTACAACTATCTAGCAATATACAGACAAATGTGTAATTCTCTTAACAACCCTGACGAGGAGAATTTTTTACCAGGGACCTCACCTGAGCGATTAATGCACCCCAGTAGAGGATAACATGGCTGTGGAAAAGGTCTGGGATGTGCTGTCTGAGGCAGGAAACCTGAGTTATTTCCAATCTGTTCTAAGTTAATAGAACATATTATACCCTGAGAGGCAAACAAGTAATATCTGCCTTTTACGACAAATATGTAGCCACAAAGCAACAGGTTTCGGAGTCCTCTCAGTTGCAACAGCTGCTTAGTCAGAAAACAGATTTTTTTGCTTTTTACAGAAGAAAATAATTATTTTACAGGCTCTGACACATAAATTTTAAAAAATGTCACTGCTTCATGCTTTCTGCAAAAACCACATCGTTATTGTTGAATTATTTATTCAACAAACACATATCAAGCACTGACCCTGTGCCAGCACAAATCCATGTGTGAGGAGTCCGTATGATGGACGGGAAAACAGCAGCTTACAGGATCATGGAGGAGAAATACACGAATAAACCACTCAAGTGCAACTGAGTTTGACCCTCAAGGGAATGAAGGATACGATTCTTCAAGGGAAACAACACACCACAAAGACCTTGACCTTGGCTGGCTCAGAGAAGCCCTTCCTGAGGAAAGGACGGACACTTCAGCTGAGGGCCCAAGTGCCCTTGGGCATGAACTGCTGAGCAGGAAAGGCGTTCCAGCGACAGGGCACGGCGCACAAAAAGGCCCACCCCAGCAGCTGAGAGAAGAGCACAGCAGCTAGAAGAACTGGAGCTAAGGGAGAGGCAGGGGGGTGGGAAGGGAGGAGTGGGTGGAGATGCCAGAAGAGAGCAGATCAGGCGGAGCCGCTTTTAGAAGGCTTATCTTAAAGATTTTTAGACCGTATCTAGCAACTGTTGCATATGCTCAAATTTCATGGAATATAAATATCAAGAAAAGCTAAGTCATGGTTATGTAAAACAGCTAAGGCCTGGGCTGGGGGAGTGGGACCGAGGCGTCTGGCAAGCGTGGGGTAGGGCTAAGGCCAGGCAGGGCTAAGGCCAGAGCTTGGGGGGGTGGGGGGGGATGGTGGCGCGGGAGGCGCGAATCAGCGGGGACAGAGCCAGCCATCAGTCCCATTGAGGGGGCAGGTTGGGCTGAGGCGTCACCCACCCCCAGTGCCCCGGCCCCTAGTATGCCTATAAATTCCCTTGTTAGGTTATCACTCCCCACCCCCCACCCTTCCCGCTGAGATTCCTCAGTCTGGACCTCTCCAGATCTATCTTATTTATCAGTTTATCTAGATTCCTCCCCCTGTGCCTCAGGACACAAGCACAGAGACCCTTGTGCCTGGTCTGAAATCCCCACTCACGTGCCTTTCTTCATTGCTGAGCTCTGAGGGGACTGGGGTCCCTAGACGGCCTGGCCAACAGTAAGTGCAAAAGGCTAGCAAGGGTCACCATTTCTGTTGCATATGCTTCACTTTGTTTCGTGTGATTGACACCGACAAGCCAGTGGTCGGCAAACTCATTAGTTCACAGAGCCAAATATCAACAGTACAACGACTGAAATTTCTTTTGAGAGCCCAATTTTTTAAACTTAAACTTCTTCTAACGCCACTTCTTCAAAATAGACTCGCCCAGGCCACGGTGTTTTGTAGAAGAGCCACACTCAAGGGGCCAAAGAGCCACATGTGGCTCGAGAGCCGCAGTTTGCCGACCACTGAAGTCTAAGCCTTCAGTTTGCACCCACCATGACTGCCATCGGGGCCCACCCTGTTTCTTTAATCGGCCTGGTCTGATTTCTGTCGGCAGGAGAATGGGACTGCCTTTTCAATGCGACTTTGAAACTCATGCCAGTGTGGCAGGCGGTCTTGCTGCCTGTCCTGAGCACCACAGTGTCGGAGAGAATGACACATTGTTCTCCTGGAATAGCAGACAATGCTGCGAAACCCGCCTAGGCCCCGGAAGCCCTCGGGCATTTATAGTGCAGCTCCCTTTTCAAAGGCTTTAGGGGGAAACACAACCTAGAAAACAGTATTCATGGGAAAACTGCGTGTGTTTCCTTCCTCCCCAGATCCTCTCAAATAATAGGAAGTGATGAGGAATCAATTGAGAATCCTGAGTTCTCTTGGGAAAACATTTTAAAACAGCTGTCAAAGGGCTCTCACAATTCACGTGGTTGGTCAACAAGCCACGCACATCAGAAGCCCTGAAACTGTCATGGTGTTTGGCCACATATGGAAACATATATGGAACACATATGGAACATATGTGCATAGTTGTTCTAAGTTTTCATTATTTAATCAACAATGACACTTACAATGTGCCAGACTTTTCGACATTCCTTGAAAATACCTGTTTTGATCCTCACAACAACCCAGTGAGATAGGTCCTTGTCAGAGAAGGAAACTGAGGCACGGGGAGGTGAAATCTCTGGCCCAATGCTACACGAAAGCAGCAAGACCAGGATGCAAACCCACATCCTCTGTTTTTTGTTTTTTTAAATATATTTTATTGATTTTTTTACAGGGAAGAAGGGAGAGGGATAGAAAGTCAGAAACTTCAATGAGAGAGAGACATTGATCACCTGCCTCTTGCGCACCCCCCACTGGGGATGTGCCCACAACCAAGGTACATGCCCTTGACCGGAGTCGAACCTATGACCTTTCAGTCCGCAGGCCGATGCTCTATCCCCTGAACCAAACCGGTTCGGCTGGCCCTCTGTTCTTAAGTGTCATGCAGTTCTTAGAAGTTTTCTGAAACATCCAACCAATTCAGGGAGAAGAAAACTCTGCATGCAGAACTGGTAATTTTAAGTGCTACCAATGTGGGCGGCTTTCTCTCCCTCACTGATGGGTGGATTGATTGATTGATGGATTGATTGATTGATTTTGGAGTCACCGGAGCACACAAAGCTCTGGCACCACCTGAAAAAGTGAGGTGTCACTCAGCAAACTGGCGAGGTCATTCCAAGTAGCGGGCACACTCGTCTACGGGAAGGACTCAATGCGTCGGAGAACCAGGCCTCCCGGGCCACAGCACCCCTCTTTCCGACCGTTTGACCAGTTGGAGCATGGCGTTCACAGGCCCTCTCCCGAGAGGTCAGTGCCCCCTGGCACAGCGTAGTTTGCATCAGCTCTGCCTCAGCAGGCGTGGTTTTAATTGGGCCAATACTGAGCCGAGAACAGTCCCCACTGTCATGGTGGGCTGTGGAGGGAGAGAAGGAAATGCAGAACCATACTGACTTTCCACACTGCTCCCCATGTTGTCCCCTCCGTGCCCCTGAACCATCGTTCCTGCTGGAGCCTCTGAACCTGATCCAGTCCAGGAGAGATTAAGGACACCGTCAACACTGCGGCCAGTCCCACTCATGACTTGTGCCCAAGTCCTTCCCGTCCAGACCCTGCATCTCCACCCAGATGACTTGCCTAGTGTTCTAGTTCCTCTGAGACCGAGGCTATGCGTGGCTTTATTCACTCTTGTCAATTTCCACTGTCTCCATCATCTGCTCAGGCCTTCTCCTCCTAGCACTGAACAACCCTCCCCGCCACCCCCCCCCCCCATCCCTAGAAGGAACCTGTCTGGTTTCTGGATCCTGACCTCTGACTCCTGATGGGACCCACTGCCCATCAAACTCCAAGTGCTTGCTTTTACATCAGAATCACCCCAGGAGCATTTTAGATATGCAGATGCCTGGATTTCATCTAGATTACTTAAAGCAAACTTTCCAGAGGCATGTCCGGGATACTGGTTTTTCAAAGAATTCTCCAGAAAAGTCTCATTTGTACCCAGGGAGGAAAGACACTACTTTATATCCATTTCTCTCAAATCTCAGTGTGCATGCACACAGCCTGGGATTGTTTTAAAATGTACTTGCTGGTTCAGTCGGTATGGGTAGGGCCTGAGAGTTTCAGCTACTGAGCAAGATCCCCTTGTTGCTGGTCCATGGAAAGCTCTTTATGGAAAGCTCTTTTTGGTTCTCAAAGTGTGGTCAAGAACCACCTGGGGACTTATTAGAGATGCAAAATTCCAGGACCTTCCTCAAACTTACTAAGTCAGAAACTGGGGGTGTGTCCCCACAATCTATGTTTGGACTGTTTAAGTCCCACCAGACTAGATGGCACTTCCCAATAGACATTCATGCAAGCCACATATAGTATGTAAAAATTTCTAGTTGTCAGTTTTAAAAAGGAAAAAGAATTGTAACAAAGTGAATTATATCAAAACTTTTTTAACCCTATGTGTCTGAAATATTATCACCATTTCAACATATCCTATCTAATAAAAGAGTAATATGCAAATTGACCGTACCTTCGCTATACTAATAAGCCATGCCCATAAGCCAATCAGTGCAAGTATGCAAATTAACTCAACCAATATGGCAGTTATTTGCATATCTGCTTGCAGAAGATGGCATAGAAGGAAGCCAAGCACTGCAGAAGGGAGCAGAGCTGCAGAGAAGTAAGCAAGCAGGGTGGGGAGAGGGGAGGAAGCAAGGCAGCAGAGACAGGAGAGAGCAAGGTGGTGGAGAAGGGAGCAAGGCAGCAGAGAGGGAAAGGAGCTTTGCTCAGGCCACAGGAAGCTCTATTCCTGCAGGAATCTTCCTGCAATGGATCTCTAGTACCAATATAAAAATTAATTCAGTAGAATACATATTTTTTCCAGAGTAAGTCTTCTCAGTCCAGTGTGTTTTTTACTCTCATGTACTGTCTCGGTTCTTACTGGCCACATGCCAAATGGTCAGTCACCACATGAATCCACCATAGTGGACAGCCAACTCCTACACTCATAATGATCACAGCATGAACTTTTATTGAATTCCTGCTATGTATCAGCCATGACTTAGCCAAGCATCTTATGTGCATTATTTGTATGAACACTACCACAACTCTGGGGATTGGTACTCCTGGTGTCCCCATAACACAGAGGAGGGGTGATGGCCAAAGTCCTATGTGGTGTGTCACCAATATAAGAATCTCACTTTAATAGAAGCATTTCCCAGTTATTTTAAATCTACTTATTTATCTTAAAAAGAGGGAGTGAAAGAATACAAATAGATTCATTAAGATGACTACAATTAGTACAATTGTTAAGACATCAATCGCTTATAAAAGGCGTAGTAGTTGGATTAGTTGAAAAGTCCAAATTTGTGATCCTCTAACCCTTGAAAATATGTCTAAGGTCCAACATGCACTTTTCTGTGACATCAAATCTGGTGAGAGGTGCTATGGTCAGGACCCTTGGGGAACAAAGGAGACCTTTGGTGAGTCCCATGGCAGGATAAAATATGTGCTAAATGGAAGCAGCTAGCAGGTCATAAGCAGGTTTTAATACAAAATGACTCAATAATAAAACCATGCACCACGTAATGACATGTAGATCCACGACAGACCTCATATGCAATGGTTGTCCCATAAGATGACAAAGCAGCTGAACATTTCCTATCGCCTGGTGATGTCACAGTCCTCGTAGTGTCATAGCCACACATGAATGTGCTTGTGATGATGCTGGTGTAAGCAAACCTCCCACCTGCCAGAGCTCATACAGGTACCTACAGCACATGATACTTGTTGATAGTAATAAACAGCCATCTTACTGGTTTATGTATTTACCATACGATACTTTTATCCTTATTTTAGGAGTGTACTTTTTCTCCTTTACACAAAATGGGCAGCATCCCATCTAGCAACTAGAAAGGGGGCTGCAGGGGGTTGTGCAAAATGGAAGGTTTTTATAAGAAAAGGGTGGGGCAAGGGAGCGATTAAAAAAAAGAAATGATTATTTGGGGCCAGGCCACCTTTTTTGGGGGGGACAGAAGGGAAGGGTTTTTCATCATTCAGGTGGCCTCTTCTTCCCATGAGGGATGGAGAGGGACCACAGTGACAGGTAACCTTATTGGGGCTTGACCAGAAAATTCCAGACTGGTTGATTGATTCATTTTCTGGAAGAGGTTGAAATTGCAGTTAGATCAGGTATTAAGCCAGGTTTGGTATCAGGGGCTTTTCTCAGCTGAAATGCCATTTGGGGGCCTGTGGATTTTCTTTGACACCGTAAAACAGTGTGGCACCTTGGCCCCGTGCACCTCCTGCGTCTGCCGCCTCTCTGATAGCATCACTCTTCTCTGGGGCTTGCTGTCATCTCAGTTTGTTTGGGACAATAACCTACGGCACAGGTTTGTAGCCTGGGAGCGAGCAGCGTGGTGATTCGTACCCTGTTCCATCCCGGTGTGTGCTGAGTGCTCTCGGTGACGTTCCAATAAGAACAAAAGCACCTCAAGAGGCATTTCTCAGAACACAGCTCCCTAAGATTGTAGTTGAAGTCAAGGCAGTGTATCGCTGTGGAAAACGGGCCATTTGGAACTTGAAAATAATAGTTGATTTGCTATTCAAATAGTTCACCTTTATTGGTTCCCGTAACTTCCATTTTTCTCAAGGATGGCTGATATCTAAATGCATTTTGTATTTATGATAAACTGCTATAAAGAGAAAAAAGTAAAAACAATTTAAAATTTTCTGTCTGAGGCTAGGCTTCCATTTTTCTTTTTTCTTTTTTTTGTGTCAGAATTACCATTTGTCATCTTGACCAAGTAATATAAATATCTTATTTTAAACAGACAGATAACTGAGACATATTATCCTATAACCATTTAAAATAAATGAATGGAAAAAATGCATTATTCTACAGAGATTTAAAAAAAACAAACACCCTGCTATGTACATTTTTAAATGAAGCTAATCTTATTTTAAAATGTTGATTAGATATTTCAAACTTAAGTTGTTGTTTTTTATATTTAAATAGCTGCATAGCTTTAAATAAGTGTATTACGCTGAAGGATTTCATAGTTTTCCATAGTACTTGAAATAGCAGTCATATCTTTTTTTTAACCTGGCATACATAATCCTCATTATTTTCTATAATCAGTTTCAGTGTCTCTCTTTAATTGCAAGGAAAGAAGTGGATTTGATCTGAGTGTCTAGTAACCAACCTTCATCCTATTAATTAGAAACTATATCACGGTGGGTTTTATACTGGACTAAGGTCATGGAATCTTTCATCCCTCAGCAGAATTCATTGACTGCTAAGCATTGTCTTCGTTATGGGGAGTGGCGAGTAGAAAGGACTCAGGGTTTCATCCACCCAGAATAAAGGCTTTTACAAAAATACCTAAGTGTTTCCTTTGCAGGAAGTAACTAACTTTCCTTCTAAAGGCAGAATGAAGCAATGGAAACCAGGAGTTGGTCGGATGATGCGTAGCATTTTCCTTCAGTCGTACCATAGAGATCTCCTCTCCAGTTGCTATGGTTTGAATAGTCTCATCGTGTGAGAAAAAAAAGAAAGAAAGAAACTGTGAACCAACTCTATCTTTATTCTTGCTGCATTTGGGTGCTGTAAACCATTGGGAGCGAAGACGCTATATATTTTGCCCGCTCTATTCTTGAAGTGCCTGCCATATACTAGGTTAAAGAGCACGTCTCACAAATATTTGCAGAATGAGGGCATGCATGCATAAATGAGTGCAGCTTCTAGATCTTCATTTATAATTCTAGTAACAAAACGAAAGGCCTTGTTTGCTGGCCATTGTTGGTGACTCAGTCTGGACTATGTATGTCTTCACTGGCTTTCATGGGGAGAGCAGGGGGAGTCGGTGTCTGTCTGCATCATGTCACTGAATGGTCCCCAGTCGCTGCCAGCAGATAAGAAATGTCAACAGCTTAACCAAGACGCTCTCAAAAATAGCCTACTTGATGAAACTGGAAATTTGGGTGCGTGCTAGAAACAAACCATTTGTCTTCCATCCTAAGAAGTTTCGGCTGACCACAGATACACCTACCAGAGAGATGGAATTTTTTTTTTTTAAAGACCCATACATAAATGAGCAAGAAAAGATCAGATTTATAAGCATAACCAATGGATACAAGACACTTGGGGGCGGGGGGAGGGAAGAAGACAGGTGAGGGCATGTGCTGGGGGATAGGGGAGGCTGTGGGGGGTCATTGGCGGGGAGGGGGGGGAAGGAGACATATATACTATTTGTAATACTTTAAACAATAAAAAAATTAATTAAAAAATATCAGATTTAGCCAAAACTGGTTTGGTTCAGTGGCTAGAGCGTCAGCCTGCGGACTGAAAAGTCCCGGGTTCGATTCCAGTCAAGGGCATGTACCTTGGTTGTGGGCACATCCCCAGTAGGGAGTGTGTGCAAGAGGCAGCTGATGGATGTTTCTCTCTCCTGGCTGTTTCTTTCTATCCCTCTCCTTTCCTCTCTGTAAAAAAAAAATCAATAAAATATATATTTTAAAGATATCAGATTTAAATCCTTCCCTCTCCATAAGGCATGAACAGAACATCTTATTTTCAATGAAACTAGTAAATCATTTTGAGAGAAAAAAAACAACACTTGGGGATTATGGCTGGGCACTGTTTCTTTAAGACTCCAGTCAAAGTTTTTATTTGTTTGTTTTCAGTAGCGCTGGGCAGTTTTCCTCAACATTCGGGTGAATATTTGCACAGTACAGCACGTTGTGGGTTTCCTGGTCGGTGTCCCCCCCCCCCCATGCCCTCTCCCGGGTGGGGGCTGGGGGGTGTGGCGATCCCGACCAGATTTTTCACCCCTGGGCCAGCCCGGGGCCGCCGGTGGCGCTGAAAATAGCTCAAGACGCCCTGAACGGTAGCACCACCCAGCAGCTGCGACCCGCTGCTCCCTCATCTGCCTTCTCTCTTCCTCTTCTCCCCCGGCTTCAGACCCGCGGATTGGATTCAATCTGAAACCTCTGGAGTGCAAGACCTTCTAAAAAAGGGCTAAGGGAACAGCCTCCCCATGTAAAGGCCGCTGCCCCCTGCTGCCTCTGCTCAGCGCCCCCAGGAGCCGCCGCCCGCCCGGAGGTAAGAGTTTTCACTCTGCAGCGATTTCTCATCGGCTCGGACCCGGGTCTGCCGCATGCTTCTGAAAGCAATGATTCCGAGCGGAATAAACGGGGGGGGGGGGGGGGGGGGGGGGGCTGCGAGCAGCCTCCAGGTAAACAGGGAGCTCCGGGTTTGCAGCAGGAGGCTCTGTGCATGGGGGAGAGGGGGAGCGATTTTAAACGTTTGCTGCACACTCTGTCCCCCGCCTGTGCCTGCGCACCCGGACCTCCCCCCTCATCCCCCCCCCCCGACCCCTGCAGCCCCCGGACCTCCCCAGTCACCCCCCGCTCCACCCCTGCAGCACCCGGACCTCCCTAGTCACCCCGCCGACCCCTACAGCACCCGGACCTCCCCCCCCCCCACCTGCAGCACCCGGACCTCCCTCCCCCATCCCCCCCCGGACCCCCTCCCCCCCCAGCCAGCCCGCCCGCCGGGCAGACTTCTCGGGGCTTATGTCTACCTTCCTAGGGGCATTTTTTTTTTTTTTTAAGGAAAAAGATGCGACCCCCGGGTAAAGACAGGCTGGGAGTAGTTGATCTGGAAGCGCAGGCGGCGAGCCCTCCTTTCCTCGGCGCTCCGGGCTCCGGGCTCCGGGCGGCGCGGGGCGCGCATTCCCAGCTGGAAGCCGGGCGGTGTGCTTGGCTGTGCGCTTTCTGTGTGCCCGGCCCGGTTCGGTTCGGTTCGCCGGCCCGGGGCCGGAGGGCGCCTCCCCGGCTTGGCTTGGAGGTCCGGTGCAGGTTTCTCCCACGTGACGATGTCCCATTCTAGCCGCTCCCGGCGCCTCCCCGCCCCTCCGCCAGCACTTTGATCTGTGGACTTGAACTTCAAACGCAGCCCGGGCTTTGATGGTGGGTATTGGCTGTGGTCTGCGAGAGTCTTCTGTCCGGTGCGTCCAGAGCATTTCCTTGGGGTGATCTATGGGGCTTTGGTTGTCTCCCTGCAGCGTTTTGGGGGGTTACTTGTTCGGAGATCCCTGCCTGCAAGGAATGGACTCTCTCCCGCTGCCCCCCGCCGGCAGCACAGGACAGCGGAGTCCCCCTCGGTGGCTCCCCGCTGCCTCAGGGTCACCCCGTGTCTCAGGGCCTAACTGTTGCCTTTTACCATGAACACAGATATCCTTGGTGTTTACTGATTCTCCATTCCAAAACAGTCTATTGATTTCGCAGATCACGTGCCAAAAGAAAGCATGCATTTTAAACACACGGTGATCTCCCGGGTAACTTAAAAAAAAAGGGGGGGGGGGGGAGAAGAAAGCGAGAAAGGAAGATGGGGAAATTTGTAAAAAGTAACACGGGGAAGGGGGATCCTTTGGTAGCCAATAGCCTGTTATGCGAGTGAAACTTCCGCTGAATGAGGGATAAGGAATGAAAACAAACTATTGCCTAAAATAGGCCATGTAGCACTTTCTAGCCATTCAGTCAACACTGAAGTGTTTTCTTTAAAGAAAATTTGTGTGTGTTACACTTGTTTTTTATTCTTTTCTCCCCCACCCACCCCCCAAAGCAGAGAGGGAATTTTCAGTCCTCAGCCAGATGCTCAGTTTGGCTTTCCTGACAAACTGCCCCCACCTGTTCTGTTGAAGGTTGGAGCTAGAAGGAGCCCAATGTCGTGTGTGTGTGTGTGTGGGGGGGGGGGGGGGCGGGGGGGGGGAGGCTGTTGTTTAAGTCCCATGCCGGGCCTGGGGCTCCCCACACTCCACACCTTGCTGAGAGAGAAGTGGCCACAGGGGTTTTCAGAGGGGGGGCGGGGAGGCTGGGGAGAGGCTATGGGAGCGGTTCCTTGGGATCAGGTGCACTAGATCCTCTAGAATGTGGGCTAATAGTTAGAAAACTTAGAGATGTTCAGTCCCCGTTTTATTCCCCAAATCTGGACATTGAAAGGCTAACCCCTCACCCCCCACTTCAAATTTGCGTTATCAGGAGCATACTAATGATCTCATTTCTGTGACGAGTCAACATTTGAAAACCCTCCAGGTATTTTAAGCCTGTACTTCCCTGCCTTTGGGGGGCTAGTATGCCCCTCCCCACCCCCACCCCCGCTTAGTACGAGGGAGCTCCGATGTGGCATCGCTGAATGCAGATGAAGTGTCACAGGCAACACAAGTTCAGGTGCAGAGTCCAATGGCACCAGGATGACATGGGTCAGGAAGGTGTCAGACGGCCCATCCCGTCCATTCTCGGTGGGCAAGCCATCGTTGCTTCCTGTGCTGCCGCTGCCGCTGCTCTGTTTCCGTGGGTCTCCTCGCCCCGTCATTGTCCTCTGAAACTGCACATGGTCTGGACGGGAAACGCCAGGCGAAAGCGAGGGGGACTCCACCCGGCCTTGCTCGAAACTTGGCTCGTGGTTTGCCCCAAGTTTCGTGAATGTCAGCGCGGCTGCATTTGAAACCTAATCCAAAGCCAGGTGACTTCTAGGGACGTGGGGACTTCCCTGTACGGGTATCAGAACCTGTCCGGCGAGGCCGTCCCTTCCTGTCACGCCTCCCGTGTCACCACACAGGGACACACGCTTGTTTCCCCCCGCCAAGAAACTCCCATTTGTTCCGTGACGTTTGGAAGCCGGGTTCGATCCTAATACAGTAGTTTTTATAGCTGCGGTGTGTAAGCACTGGCAACTCTGAGTCTGCATGTTCAAGGCCGGCCCGGCCCGCACCGCCGTGGCGTGAACTTGTTGGTGGAATTCGGCTGAAGGAAGCCCCCGGAGAGGCCTGGAATGTCTTTCTTTGCTTAAATATACCTCTGTGCCCGCGAGGAACAAACAGTAACATTCTGTCCCAGCCCGTCCGCTCGACAGTATGCTTTTTGTTCACGCTGCAAAGCTGGGGTCAAATATATTGGTGGGGGGAAAAAATAAACTTCCAGCTAATTTATTTTTATTTTTTATTTATTTATTTTTTTTGCCTGCTCAAGTGGTATACTGACTCCTAAGGAACATTGTGAGCATTGAAAACGTCAGTCGTGTTATTTGTGATGAAGGCTGGGAAGAAAAGGGGTACTCAGCGGAGTCCATTTCCATCGGCCAAGGGTGGGGACTGAGAGCTGATGTGGGCATTGAGTGCTCAGACTGGCCAGGCTGTGAAGGGGGGTGTGTTCCGGTGGAGGTGGAGGTGGAGGTGGGTGGGGAGGAAAGGGGATTTGTAAGTCGTGTTCAGCAAACCTGTCACGTCTAACATAAAAATAATCAAGCCCAGGATCCCAAAACATTCCTTTCTTTTGTGGATCATCTGAGTTTGTGTTGGCTGAATGTTGAATTCTGGGGGGTATTATTATTATTATTTTCTTTATTGAAGGTAGCAAAGATTTCATTCTGTTCATTAGGAATCCAGAAATAGCAATACCCTCCCATGAAAATATGACCAGACCTATGCAGATGTAAATGAAGCGGCGAGAGCCAGCCTCAGAAAGGTCACGGGTCAGTGCTCTCTAGAGATGCTAAGCCCGGGAAACTCTGAGCTGGTGTGTCATGTTATTAATTGGAGGGTTTCTGAACTCATTAGAAGGATTTTCATAACAATACATTTGTGGCCACACTAGAGATTTAGTCAGACTGGATTTAGTGACATTTATAGATAGTTATTGATTTCAAAATTAAATTATGAAATTTGATTTAGAAAATTTTGCAGGCAGATTTTTGTTTAAGAAACTAGACCAGGGGTCGGCAAACTCATTAGTCAACAGAGCCAAGTATCAACAGTACAATGACTGAAATGTCTTTCGAGAGCCCAATTTTTTAAACCTAAACTTCTTCTAATGCCACTTCTTCAACATAGACTCTCCCAGGCCTTGGTATTTTGTGGAAGAGCCACACTCAAGGGGCCAAAGAGCCGCATGTGGCTCAGAGAGCTGCAGTTTGCTGACTATGGAACTAGACTATTGAAGATGCAGTTTGCATTTTAGCAGGTGATTTGCAAGCTGACTGTCATTGACCCCTACTAAGTAAAGTATCTGAAAAGCTCACAACAACAAAGCATGCGGGTCCTCCATGTAGGAGCTGCGCTTTAACACTGACTTCACTATTCATTGCGTAGCATTTACCAACAGATCTGATTTTTATACCCCCAAACCAATGCAGTGAGTAGAGGAGAGGGAGGAGGAAGCATTGGGACTATATACAGTGCTGCCCTCTAGTACTTTATCCTAGAAACTAAAATTCTACCTGCAAAATCAGTATTTTCTGGCGTATAAGACGACTGGAACTGATGATGGTAGGAGGAAGATAACAAATCACAGAGAGAGAGCAAGTGCCGGGCAAGTCCCTGCCGAGTTAGCAACGCCCATCATAACTGCAAGCTACAGTATTTTTACACCCGGCGTATAAGACGACCCCCGACTTTTGAGAAGATTTTCCTGGGTTAAAAAGTCATCTTATATGCCGGAAAATATGGTAACTGCACATGTAATTTTATTTAATTTTCAGTATTATCAGAGATAATAAGTTTTATTTTTATTGTTTCACTAAATGCATAGCTGTATCATGTTCAATAACTACTTTGATTTCCTTAATTATTAACGTAGGGTGGTATCACTATTAATATGGGGTTGGTCCTGCAGGTATTGGTATACCCCGTGTACAGTTGAGGACAATGACACCCAGATAGTGGCTGCATCATCCACATTATATCCCTAGTAAAGAGCCAATGGTAGATTGACACTCATGTCCAGCTCTTTCGAAGTGTGTTCTTCCACCCACCCAGTTACAAAATGCAAAAGTATAAAACAGGTTAGAAACAATAGCCAAAGCACAACAAGAAAACTATTGGTCCAAGCAATAAGGGAGATAGTTTCTAATCATAGCAAGTTTTAATTTTCTATACTTCACTGAGTGGGAAACATAAGCAAAAGGGAGATGAGGATTGCAGAGAAAGACGTGAATGTGCCAATGGTATTAATGAACCAAAAGCTAGGCATTGGCTGACTGAAACAAAACATACAGGACAGTGAAAAGAATGAGGTCAGTAACTTGATACAGTGTAAATAAAAATAGTGTGCTCTCTTACAATAGGCCAGTTCAATATTAAAAAGGATGGAATAGAAATATTAGTCTCTTGTTGTGAAGGTAAAATTGGGCCTGAAAAAAGGGATTGAGTTTAGTTCAATGGAAAAACACATGCACGATGTGTTTTCAAAGCATCATATTTTGAATACTTTGAGTGTGGCATATCCTGGTCCAAGGACAACTTTGAATTGGTTTAATTCTAGGAGAGCTGTTGCTCTTGACATGTATTCAGCTCAGTGCTACTTGGTTCAGTTTTGCAAACCTAAGAAATTTGGCTGGTTTCAAATTTAGCTCCAAATAGCATTCAGAAATTTTGTTTTTGTTTGACCATTTAAATACTTTAAAACTATGCAGCACTCATCTTTTAAGACAAATTCTTTTTTTAAAAAATATATTTTATTGATTATTTACAGAGAGGAAGAGAGAGGGACAGAAAGCTAGGAACATTGATGAGAGAGAAACATCAGTCAGCTGCCTCCTGCACACCCCCTACTGAGTATGTGCATGCAACCAAGGTACATGCCCTTGACCGGAATTGAGCCTGAGACCCTTGAGTCCGCAGGCTGATGCTCTATCACTGACCCAAACCGGTTAGGGCAAGACAAATTCTTAATGTTAAAGACATCCATGAGTGTTGAAAAAAGTTAAGAATGGGAAACCATAAAAAACAAATATCTGGCCACCTACACATGCAGTTTGATTAGAAACCACACCCTGTGGTGCCAGCAGAGCTAAGTGCTGGAAAGAATGGCCTAGCAGCTGGTTGACCTTCAAGTACACATCTGTAAACAGACCACAACAGTGAGCTTGAGGGATTCACAGGGGAGTGGTGGGATAAAGAAGGAAGTTTTGTGCTAATGCTAGGAGAGTGTTCAATGTCAAAGGTCTAGGCCCCGTCCTGAAGTAGGAAGTGGTCATTGTCCCTGACTGTAGGACAGTAAAATGCTAACTTTGGGAAGAAGTAAACAGCTTTATCACCTCTTAGTGGCGGTGTATGAGTAACAAATCAAATTGTTGACCATAGAAGTCATTTTATAATTTGAAATGCAAGTTATTTTATACTTTTACCTAACTTAAATATAAAATTTCAAGTCAATCATTTTATTTCATTAATTTGTTTAAAAATTGTTTTTATAATTTGAAGTGTTTATATATGACATATTAGCAATTGTTCACAAAGTGTTTAAAAATAAAAAAATGAATAGTTTACTATTACTATTTCTGACAAAATTAAATTATTAAAACTTACTTTTTATATCAAACATAGTTATTTTCTCCCCCCCATGGCAGAATAAAACCAAAATACAAACAAGTTTTAAACTTTATATTACTACCACAGAAGATGTAGTTTATAATAAAAATAAAAAAAACTCTTAAAAACCAGGGAAGAGACTGAGTGAAATGGAAAATTCAGTTAGAGGCAATTTTTGTAGAAAGAATAATGAAAGTTTTTTGGGGGGAGGAGAAAAAATTCAAGATGACTATTAGTCTTCCATATAAAATATATTTCATTTTAGTTTGTGTTTGAGTAACTTCACTTTAAAAATTAACGAATGCACTTCACGTCCCAAAATTCATTTAGAATTGGCACCTGGGCTTTCTCTGTCTCGTACGGTGAGAACTACAGCTTGTGCAAAAACTTGTACAAACTTGTCTGGAAACAAATGATAATTCTTATGCCAATGTGAGAAAACCTGATTGCAGTTAGATTTTTATCCTCTTTATCTTATTTATTTTGGATATTGAAATTAAACAAAAAGCATGGAGCATTAAAAAATCATGTGAGCACCTTATAGTGTTATACATTCACATGCATCCTTTTTCTAATCAATATTCCGAACGACTAAATGAGAGCAGAGGTGTGAACACACTTGGCGGAAGACCATCTGGTGTGGCTGGTACATCTGACACTCAGCTTATTAAGAACGATCTGCATATAGAAAGTCAGGAAGCAAGGAAAGTAGAGTTTCCCAGTAAAACCAAGTAGTGTTTTAAATGACCAGAGATAATGACTTTTATTGCCTTAGCCAATTTCATATTTATCAAATGAAATATTGTCAGAAAGATATTTTTCTGCTCCTCCAATCACTTAGTGCTTCCTTTCACCGTTAAATATGAATCATGTGGGCTCAAGGTTTAAGACTTTACACTCTAACACTTCCACTAATCTCAATGTGAGAAACAGTGATAAAATCTCAAACAGCCTTCCAAGAAAAAAATTCACAAACAAACATACGAAGGAATTGCTTTAATCTTAAAAAAAATAAAATAAAAATAAAGAAATTAAAAACCTGTATCATAAAGGTGAACAGAAATATATGGACTAAAAAATAAGAAATTCAGACAACAATTGCTCTGGAGGCAGGGAGGATGTTTCAATGAGAGAGGTAGACAACAGGCTTTAACTGAGTCCATGGTGTCTTATGTTTTAAGGTGAATGATGGACACATGGATGTTTGTTATATTATTCTTTTTATCTTTTGGGGGTAAGGGAAGAAATCAACCAAAGAACTTGTATGCATGCATACAAGCCTAACCAAAGGACACAGACACCAGAGGGTGAGGGTTGGGTGAGGGGGAGAGGGGGGGCAATGGAGGATAAAGACACATAGGTAATACTTTAATCAATAAAAAAGTATTTTTCCTCTATCTTTCATGCCCTAAATCTAAGATGTGCTCTATACACAGAGAAAGTTTATCAGAAGCTAATATTGAGAGACAATATTATCTTTACCTAAAGCAGCCCAAATTTTCTGAAAATTTACAAATAGAAAATAATACAACTGTTATCATTCAGTATTTATACATTTTTGCCTAGGGCCCAAAACTTCTCTAATTGGTGAACTAGAAAGGAAAATGAATTTTGTTCTTTAGTAGATAAACATCTATTGTAAACCTCCACTGAAGATCATTTCTATAGGATGTATCATTCCACAAGGCATGGTTACATACAACTCATAGAATCTACCTAATGTGACATTACCTCTTTAAATTACTCAATAATTTGTCATGATACTTTATGAGAATTTATAATGGGGTTTGAATCCAGTGGTGAATAAGCTTATTGTATCTTCCTGTTTGAAGATGCTCTGTGCCTAAGTGTATGGAAAGGAGTTTCATAGAGGCAATACTCTATAGCACTCTGAAAGCAGTCACACAGCTCACTTGACATGACACTATGCCAAATGAGGACTGCTTATACTTAATATTTAGTAGTGCTTCTCCTGAAATTTAATGTATTCAAAAGATTTACATACACACAACTGTTACTTAATTTTTACACTTAACACTTCTTTGATAATAAGGGGGAGGTGGGGGAACCTCATAATTTTTCATTACCATTTGGCAAGAATCAATGCTTAACTTTGAGAATTTTTATTTTAATGTTTCCTATTTGTGCTACACTTAGTATGCTAAAATGGAAATGCTGCAAGACATCACTATCTTGTTAAGAGTTTTGACAAATGATGGGTAATCCGGAGTGATTTTTTTTCTGTTCTTTTTTTATTACAAGTAATTTACATGTAGGCTGAAAGTTCAGCATAAGCAAAAAGTTCATAATTTTATATCATACAATTCAAAGAAAAGAGATTTTCTACATTTCTAGGTAAAGATCATGAAAGTATGTAAAATTGTTTAAATGGGACACTAACACATTGGGAGAAATTTGAATTTCCTCATGTCATCGTTACTAAAGCTAAGAAACCAAATGTTACATAATCAGCCCAGAGCACTGTTTGGAAGCAAATGTGAGGAGACCCCCAGATCAGGCCCCATTGATTCCCTGACCTTCCTTAGAATTCCTTCTCCTTTGCTTTCTGTGATGCAGCCACTTGCCTCCAATCTCTGATTACTCCTGAATTCCACTTACCGGTGCCTTTCTTTGCTTGACTTTAATGCCATTCCCTTGGGTTCTGTCCCTCTTACTTAATCTCCCCAGAGTTTTCTCTTGACAATAATCCCCAAATCTATGTCAGTATCCCTGATCTCTCTGGAGTTTCAGACACATTTCCACGGAACTGGTAAACATCTCATTTGAATGTGTGCCACATCCCTCAACCTCAATAGGTCTAAAACTCATCTTCCAACTCCCAATCTGCTCTTCTCTCCCAGGGCTAAATCTTAATAACTGTTATTCAAGACTAGAATCTTGAGCATTCAAATTGTAGACATACCTACATAGCCACTACTCTACATATCTCTACTATCCACCACAGGCCTAGCTAGATGGCTGTTGCTACCTTCTTGATTCGGATCTCTCCAGAGTGTCCTGGCCACTCTTTATGTCCATTTTCTCTGCCATCCAGTCTCAGCCCTTGAGGCCAGAATTATGTCACCAAAACAAACAGGCTTTGCATGTGGACTTCTCATCTCCCAGACTCCATATCCATGTAGCGACTACATTCACTTGGCTTTCTCTTCAGAACCTAGAAAGACGGCCATGCCAACCGAAGGAAGTAAGTTCAGTTCATGCTTTGAGCATAAATAGCCCCGTGTTTTTCCACATAAAAGGCAGAGGTGGCAAGTGTTCCAGATTCAACAATCAGGAGAGGGTCGGGCTCGTTGTACCAGATGTAGAATAGAGATCCATGTCATCCTGGTACTCACCTCGGAGAGCCTTTTTCCTCCGGCTCTCCGCTTCTTTCACTGCCGTGGGGTACTGATAGGATGGTTGTAGACAAATGATAAGTGATAAATGTTATCTTGCTACAGTCAGCATGCAGGGTTTTAAACCACCAACTCCACCCAATGCATATGTGATAGTGAAAGAAGCCTTTAAGAAACCAATGGCTGAAGCCACATAAAATTAGATCCTTATGACAAGATTCCATTCATGAATATGAACTTGCTTAAGGCATTAAAAGTCGTTATCCTGTTGACACTTAAAACAGTATTTGGTCTTACTAGTAAAGCCTTAATTTCTTTCCTTTCTAATTTATAGGTAAGATTGCTTGCCTTAAATATAAGCACAGCCAAGTGGTAAGTGTACTAACCTATCGTGTGCAGTAAAAATACAGAATAAGATATGGAATCACAGCATAAAGGTCCCACTCATTGAATTAGTACTCTAATGAAAGTAAATGTAAATTTATCCGATACGAAGGAGAAGATTCTAAATACCAATCCTCAGGATCTTTTAACATGTATGGCATCGTTGATCTTCATGTCATTTAATCAGTAATCATTTGTTAAGTCTACCTCATGCTGTGACCTGGCCTCTGGGCGGTCAGTCACTGGGGACCACTAATTTTCCCCCATCATGGAGATTATAGTGCAGTAGGAGACAGTTACTGAAAGGTAATTGTCTGAGTAGCCATATTATTAAACATGCAATAAGAGCTATGATAGAAAGATGCAGGAGGGGATGAGCAGAACCCATAATTTTGAGAGCCAAAGGTCAATGACAACACAACTTGAAGTGAATGACCTGGGGTGGGCATGGGAGGAGGCATTGCACTCCACTGAGAATGAGAGCCCCTTTGGTCAGTAGGTGAGTGTGAAAAATAAAGAGATATGGTAAGAATTTCTCCAAAAACAGATATACCAGGTGTCACCGCAAGCAACTACTCCCTAAATACAAGTGAACTTATCTAATAGCCTTTGTTTCTTGGGGAAAGTGCTTTTAGAACAACAGCTAGCTATACTAGTATATGCAATTTCTCCATGTTTTATAGAGATAGTTTTGTATTTGCACCTATCTAAATATTGAAGGAGTTTGATTTCTGAGAGACCTAGGAAAGATGAATGTGACTCTGAGAAAACTTTATTTGAGCTTTGAGTAAGGTTTTTCAAGATAAACATCCAGGAAACGTCTAACAGAGGGATATTGAAGCAAAGTTTCTCAGTGAATAAAGACCTTACTGACTGCGAAATATTTTGACATATGTTCAGGTGTTTGCTCTGAAGCATGCAAGGAGTTAAAGGTGAAAGAAAGTGTTTAAAGTTTCCTTCCTCACTTTGAACTACAGTTCAAAGAAATACCTAATTTTGATGTAAAAAATATATTTATTTTTATCGACCAACACAAATGTATATGTTTCTCTGTGTGTGTATGTGCGTGTGTGTGTACATTAAAATTCATAGGGTTATATCTGTTAATTTTTGTTATGTAACTGAGCAATAATTTAAAAAATATTATCTGCTTTAATAGTAGGATAATAACTTCTTCAGAGTAGCTTTGGTAACGATTTTTTCCTCTGTTCCTTATACTCATTCACATTTTTGAAATCAGCAGCAAAGCTGATATATTTTAAGGATATCAATGTTTTCAAATAAAAATGTCTGCTGAGTCTAAAAAGAGAGAGAGATGTTGGTTTTGATGCATCACACATTTTTATTTTTCTGGATATGTCCATGGCATTTTATGAATTGCCATTTAGAGCTCTAGAGTTTCTGCGCCACCAGTCTTATTAATTGTGTAAACAGTCACGTGCCTTGATGTCAGCAACGCTATAGACAGCAGCCTCTACACAACCCGAGACAGATCACATACAGAAGCCATCAACCTCTATGTTTTCAGTCTCCAACAGGTTCCCTTTATCACACTCCATCGCACCCGTGGGCCAATCAGTGTGTATAGGCTACTGCTGGAAAGCAGCTCCTATCCGAGTACAGTGAGACAATCACCATTATAGAGATCATTTTTAAAAACGCATGCCTGATCGTTACCACCCGACTGTAGAGACCTAACTGGAGGGGAAGCAAATGTTTTAAGGGCTTGAAATAGCTGAACTAATTCATACGCTTGTCTCTGTGATATGTTATACACTGTGGAGCTATCCTATACCAAGTAAGTTTCTCTGCGCTAGCCTATTGTGCTTCTGTGTCGATGATGTTACCTTGAAGGATATAGTGGTTTCATTTCCAAGGACTCAGAATAGTAACTGTAAAATACAACTGGGATGTTGGTACAAAGCCAGTGACATTAAAGAGAAATACTGTTTTCATTTCTTGAAATTATTTTATAACAGCATGAGTGTCTGGAGTCTCCTGCATGACAAGGGAACAATGAAAAGGAGCATTACCACAGTCTCTAAGACTTAGAAAGCACAGTGACAGTCTCAAATGTGACATGAGGCTGAGCTGCGTGTTTTTTGTGACTCAGAAGTCAAAATTTGAAAAAGAAGTAGGGTTTGTTTTGTTGTTGTTGTTGTTTTGTTTGTTTTTTGCCTGCTCTGCCTTCTTCACATTGATGAATTTCCTGCCTCACTGCTGAGGCAAATTATGAAATGACAACATAATCCATCAGATGCTTCTTTTTATAAAAATCACGTTTGCCAAAGGGGCTTTGTACGGCCTAAATATCTTAAGTCGTCATAGAAGCCACCAAAGGCCAGAAAAGTGAACTAAACTTGACAATATTTGAAAGGCTTCTAATAGGAGATCAGGCCCCTGGAGGCGTGAGCTTCCCGCTTCTCCATGCAGTTCAGTGAGGAACGCGCCCAAAGGTACAGAAACAGAAACCGTGTTCAGGCGCCAGCCCTGAGCAGACTTGAGTTTTGGATGGTATGGATAGATACAGATAGAATGAGCTGCCTAGGACAGGACTTGAGGGGTTTTTCTGTTCGTTTGTTTGTTTTTAATATTTTTATTGATTTCAGAGAGCAAGGGAGAGGGGGAGAGAGATAGAAACATCAATGATGAGAGAGAATCATTGATTGGCTGCCTCCTGCACGCCCCCAGGAATCAAACCTGGGACCCTTCAGTCCACAGGCCGAGGCTCTTTCCACTGAGGCAAACTAGCCAGGGCAGGACTTGAGTTTTGGACGATAGAGATGGATAGAGATAGAAAGAGCCGCCTAGAACCAGGACTCTGGGAGAGAAGAGTGCACTTTGTGAAATATTCTCTCTTTCAGAAATTGACTGCTTAGGTTTTTTGGAAAACATCATTAAAAATCCATGTAAAGTAAACAGCAAGATTATATGTACTGTATGTTTGCTTATGCTGTGACTGAGGGGAAGTTTTTAGTTTGATTTGCGGTAATCATTGAATCTTACAGAGCTATGCCTTCTCAGGTGAATATTGATTTTTGATGGCATGAACAAAATAGCAGTCAAGAGCTGGACTGAGCTGGCCTTCCATTTAGCAGCTTCTGTTTGAAGTTCTTGGAACATACCCTCTTCCAGGAAGCTGTGTATGAAGGTCAGCCGATTTAACTCCTGCTCTGCCCACCACCAGTCTAAATAACTTGCACACCACGAAAACTCCTAAATGTCTTCATTGGGTTCACATCAAGCTGTCTCGATTTGTTTCATGGTTGCTTTACAACATAATGTGGGTCAAAATCTGGGACTTTTTCCATTTTTCTTTTGCATTTTAATCACCATCAGATAGTATACTCATATCTACTTCGGATCTGTCTTCTGACATTCAAAATTAAATTTGTTCTCATAATAAATGTGATTCCATATGAGACCAGGATACGTGAAATAAAGGGATAAAAGATTTTTGACCCCAAGTGATGAGATAGGAGGACTGAGAAGCCGTTTCCTTCTTCACAAGTAGAAGGAAAGGTCTTGAAAGAATGAATATCATGATTGATCTTCTTAGTCCCAAATGGTGGTGAGTTCTGCATAAAATGATGTTTGCTAAATGAAAAGAATGTCAAAATGAGTCCTTTAGCCTTTGTGGTTCAAGCTGATGGATACTCTAGCCCCTGCTTTTAATGGTCAAATCTGGTTTTCCAAGACTCATTGCTGCTTCAAGCTCTGTGAGCATTTTCTTTATCTATTTTTTTTCTATAAGCATTTTTGTCCTGCTATTTCCTCCTGCTGATGTTCACCAGTAAAAGTATGGCTGCATTATTCAGGACCTGCTGTTTAGACCGAATTTCAAGTTGTGTATCTTATGATGAGAAAACTCTTCCATGTCAAACTCTGGTGCCTAGTATGTTCTTGTGACTTTTCCCTACTAATGATTTAGAGGAACCGAATTCTGATGCAATCTAAGGAGAGTAGAATCTGGTATCATTCCAGGTGACAGTGACTCTTCCCCATGTTTAAAGATGCAGGTGACATGTTCAAATCTTGCCCTTGAATTCGATGTGCTTGCTATGGGAAGCAAGACTGTCTCAAAGGGTAAAGAACAGATTGCTTGGAGAATTTACAGGGTGGTCTGGGAATAACTGACCAGATCAGCTGCTGACTGGCTGCTTGGGACAGAGGCCCTGTTACCCCACCCTCACCCCCACCCTCCCCTGACCCACACTGGTAGGGCCTCCTCACCCCATCTCAGCACCACGTTCCCCTGACCCACACTGGTAGTTTATTTTGTGTTAAGCCACTAAAACTGGGGGATGTGGATTACAGACATTGGCCCACCTTACACAGTTGGTGAAACTATAGAGCCCCGTGATTCTATAATGTAATATGTCAATGTATCTTAATAGATTTTGTGATTACATGTGAGATATATTTCTCAAGGGTAAATTTTTGAAAAGATAAGTAATTTAAAAAACTCAGATCCAATGGTGCCATAATCTATACTAATAAATGAGTAATATGGTAATTAGACTGGGAGACCAGATGTCCTTCTGGACAAAGCCATGGTGATAGGGCCAAGGCAGAGATGGTTGGGGCAAGCAAGCCAGCAAGAGGGGAGAGGGGGGGCAGTTGGGGGAAACTAGGCCAGCAGGGGGGTTAGTGAGGGATGACTGAACAGCAGGCTGTGTGGGGTGACCAGGCTGGCAGGGGGATAGTTGGAGGCAGCCAGCCCAGCAAGGGTACAGTTGTGGGGGTGATCAGGCCAGCAGAGGAAGGAAATTAGGGTGATCAGGCAGGCAGACAGAGTGAGCAGTTAGGACCCAGCAATACTGGATTGTGAGGGATCGGGCCTAAACTGACAGTCAGACATCCACCTAGGGGTCCTGGATTAGAGAGGGTGCAGGCTGGGCTGAGAGCACTCTTCCCTCTGTGCACAAATTTCATGCACCAGGCTTCTAGCTTTACAATAAGACAAAAACATCATAGAATTTAACTTTTTCATTTTAAAGTATTTAAGATACATAATGTCTTTTGGACAAGGCTGATTAAATAATTCTGCCACCTAAATGAAGGAATTATTCTATCAAAATTAAAAAAGACATTACTTTTTTAATTCCCCCAAATTAAACTGTTATCCTTTTCACTTTACCTGAAAGGAGCATTTTTATAAATTATCTTTAAAAATACACTTGAACTTGTCAAATTTCAAATCACTACCCCCAATTAAAAATTGCCAGATTAAAGTTTTAGAGAACATATTTTACCTGAACTCCTCAGTGAATTAAAGTAAATTAGACAAAAGAAATTTTATTACAAAGTACATCATATTAAATTACTATGCAATTTATAATTCTCCTGATAATGAGTGTGTGTGTGTGTGTGTGTGTGTGTGTGTGTTACCATAGCCTGTCTTTTAAAGGACCTTCCTGACTCATCATCCTTAAAGGACAGGGAAATGAAGAATGTTACTGTAAATGGCTGTGGTTGCATAAACACCCCCTTTCCCTTTGCATCTGTGGTCGGTGTCCTACAAAAGCATAGAGGATACAGAATGAAAATTCATTCATTAGGTCGCATTAGGATCAAGTACTTATCATGCACCAGCAGCTGCGCTAAGTGTACTTGCCAGGATGGAAATTGCTCGTGGCTAATGTGCTGTCCAACCCATGACGCATGGCGGCTGCGCTCACTGGCTCTGAGATCGGTCCCGACATCTTTCATCTCCGTCTCTGTTCTCTGTATGTTTCGGAGGCCCCCCGTATTCTAAATGAGGCACACCAGTGCCATTTGAAAGATCAAATATTTTGGAGAACAGGCATGCAATATTTTCTTGCCTGAGAAACATGTATTCATTACCTCAGAAATAATACAAATTCTCCAGGATATGCACTTTGTCAGGACTAAATGGGTCAAAAGTCATTCGCTGTTTGGGAAGACAAATGGGGAATGGTCCCATTAGCTGGGTTTAATTAAGTTGCCACCTCCTTCCATCTTTTTTCCAAGGCTATTTGCCACTTGTTATGTTTGAATTCTTTCTGACAAGGACAGCACTCCACATATCATTGCTTTCCATTGGCATGATTTGGACGAAGCATTTTTGTGTGTGTGTTTTTAAGTGATGAAGCTGAATATATTTGTTTAAACATCTGTTGCAGTAGCTATTTATATTAAAGAATTCTAACCACAATAATTGTTGCTTCAATTCATGCTTAGGAAATGCTCAGTCTTCACATTCGTCAGTAACACAGGACCTTCGCGGAGCTAAGTAATGCAGTTTATTTTAAAAGACAGTATCCTGAATCCTCTAGGTTAGGTTTCTCAGTCTTGGCACTATTAACATTTGGGGCCAGATCATTCTGTGCTGTGAGGCGCTCTCCTACCTCTTGCATGCTGTGGGATGTTTAGCTGCACCCTTGCTCGGTACCCACTGGGTACCAGTTAGCATCCTTCCCTGCTCCCCTCACCCTCACTGTGACAAGCAAAAATGTCTCAAATTGTCACATGGTCCCTGGGGAACAAAACTGCCATGGCCTTAGATAATAAAATATCTCTAAGTTTCAAAGTGATTTTGCTCATGTGTAGATACTGACGCTAGTAGAAAGCCTTCCCCAGAGCATCCTGGATTTAATTGTTCTTGTGCCCGAGCATCTCATGGGACATATCCAGCATCTAACCTTGGCTTCTTTTCTCCCTGAATTTATTCCCTCTGCACTCAGGCGTCCATCCTCTTCCATGCATGTGTACATGGAGACACACACACACACACACACACACACACACACACACACACATATATACACACACACTATCTCTGTTGTGGCCATTATGTGTATTTATTGTGTCCAAAGAGTTTCAACCATCTTCTAGGACAGCTGGGCAGCTGCCTCTCTTGCTCCTCAGTCTACCCTCCTTAAACTTGGTCAGAGGTTGACTTGGCCTAAGGATGCCTCATTCTTGCCCCTGTACCACCTAATCTAACACAATGTCATTTGTCCACCTTGCTCATCTCACTTTCCCAGGGCCTGTCTCATCTCAGTTTGCCCTTGGTCTTCTGGTCTCAATTCTCCGCACCAGCTCCTACCCCCACACTCACCTCACCACGAGTAGTTCATTTCCCCTCCCCCTACCTCAGCCCAGTAGGAAAGTTTATGGGTCTCTCTTTTCTGAACTCATGCAGTAGTGAGAGCTAACAGCATTCCTTTAGCAATTAATTGAAGTCCTGTGTTATATAACGAGCCCTCTGATTTGTTTGAGCCCTTGTTTCAGTCTTGTATCAGGAACTTTTTACCTGGTGTGTCTTGTTGCCCAAATAAGGCTATACACTTTTTGAGACAGAAACCATGTTGTAAACTTTTTTGCATCCCTTTGTAATGGGAATGTAGTTGCTACTTGCTCTTGTGATTTGAATTTCAACAGCCAAGAAGAGGAAGAGAGAGAAATGATAGCAAAAGGGAAAAACAGAGAAAGAAATAAGTGCTCCTACATAGCTTGGAGTCTACCCCCAAGTTCCAAAAGGTAAGGGAAAGCCAGAAAGCGAAACAAACAGCCCATTTTCTCAACCAAATTCACTATGGCTCTTGAGCTCCACTGTCTGCTGGGTTGAGAGGGAGCATTTATTCTCCACTGAGCAACTGACCGGGAAATGTGGCTGAGGGTGCTTTTCGCTATTTCACAATTAGTTAATTTATGTAACTTGCAAAGAGTGCACCACGTTTCTCTGTAAACTTCAGTAAAGATCAAGGATTGGGGACTCCACGCAGCCACTGTTCTGATTCGTTCTGCCACCTGCTTGGGTCAGAACAGGTTGATCAACTTAGCTATTGTTATGTCAGGTCACATGATGCTATTGAATTTGGCAGACTCTTTTCAAACACAAGGAGGGGCAAAAAATAGATACAGAGGCAAAGAAGCATGGAACAGACTGTCAAACTAGAGTGGGAAGGCAGGTCAGGTTGGGGGGCGGGGGCTGTAAGGGATCAACCGAAGGAGTTGTATGAATGCATATAAGCATAACCAGTGGATACAGACATTGTGGGGGGACAGGTGAGGGCATGTGCTGGGGGGGTAAGGGAGGCCAGAGGGAGGTCAATGGGGGGGAAAGGAAACAGGTACTACTATTTGTAATACTTTAAACAATAAAATAAATTTTTAAAAAGTAAGTTTACAGTTGTGAGTACATAAAACACAGAGTTTATTCTTGTAGCGTTATTTATTAGTTCTTGTATTTTCCATACCTACAACTGCAAACCTACTCTTGCCACCTCTGTATATGAACAAGGGGTGTAGATTCTGGATGTGGGTGGCACTAAGTTCTCAATGCTGTCCAGAGGGGAAGAGATAATACTGTTGGAATTATGAGCCAATTTACCCCCCCCCCCAGCCTGGTGGTGGTAAAATTAAATAGGACATTATGATTTGTACATATTTGATATACACAGTTGACATTTAAGATGACACTTAAAAGCTTCAAGGAGTTAAATATCTTGCTTTAAGTCTCATGTCTAGTGAGTAACAGAGCAGGGATTCTACCCCAGGTGTGTGACACGCAACATTGGGGATTGGCCGCTACAACACAGGGTCTCTCCACAGAACTGATGGGATCAGTATATCCTCATGTGTCCATTCAAGCAGTCACATTTGAACTGTGTACCATGTCCTCGGTGACTAGACTTAGCACCCAGGCCAACCAGTGTTTGTAGACACAAAAGCAAGCCGTGTTGCCCAGTTTAGGCAGCAGGTGAGCAGCGGTCCGGAGAATAACGTATAACTTTTGTTTTATAAGAGTTTCATGGGTAGACACGTGAGGCATACAGTTTCTTTTTCGTGTCCATGTTAAGGGCTTTGGTCTCTGCGTTGTTTTGCCTACATGGGCCGCTGAAAGTCTTCTATTAGATCCGCAAACTGCCGACAAACCAGCCTGCTCTGGCCCATTCTGCTCTGGCCCCTGCAGCTTCTCCAAAGTTACCCCACATCTGTCCACACGCACATTGAACTAAATGATCTCCGCAGTTCTGTTCCTCTGTACATTTCTGCTACCCTAAAAGTCCGCACACCCTGTGGTTGGTTACACAACTTACCGCTTTTGTCCCTGCAACTGGGAGCCAGCCTGGCCAGGAATCGGAGGCCTTTGCCCATTAATTGGTACATAATCAGCTCTGGTATCCAGGCCCGTCCAGATTTCAGATGCCAACTGTCTTTCCTTTTTCTTTCCTGGTGTTCTTGCTCAAGGCTGACTCTCAGGGAGATAGCAAGAAGACAGGATGCTCAGAGCAATCATATCCTCCCCGACAGTGCCTGCTGCTCCCAGAGGTGGCTGAGGCCAGGGCCAAGGCCTGGGGTTGCCCTTGGCAACAACTCCCGGCCTTCTTGCTGCTGGCGGTGGCGCTGGCAGCAGTCCCGGGCCTTGGTCCCCAGCAGTTTGCAGTAGCCGCTCGCTGGCTGCCCCAGGCATCTCTTCCCCTCAGCCGGCCTGCAGCGCTCCTGCCCAGGGAAAACTGGGTGGCTCATGCGCTCCCACCACACCCCCTAAAGAAGCCAGCTAGCTAGCGGCAATGTGGTCCCCAGTGGTGGCTGTGCAACTCCATGGCTTCCACAAGGACCTGCTTTTAAGAGGGTCTTGCTCAAAGTTTCCTAGATGTGCTTTAAATAAAAACAAGCCATAACCGCAGCAAGCCGAGCTATATTCCTTAATACCGTTTAGGCCACTGCCCGCTGCTCTCGGAGAAAGACTGCCCCCCTGTTTGGGTTTCGCCAGCTTCTTCCTCCTGTTATCTCCCAAGAATTTGTAGGGGCACCCTTCGCTGTTCAGGTGGAGAGACGCTTCTTCATGCAGGAGGGCACAGGCGATCAGCAATAAACTCGACTCTGGAAACAGCCCAGGGAAAACTCTAGCCGCCAAAGGTGAAATGTAAGCCAGCTCCAATAAGCCCAGTGTCGCTCTCGTTTTTCAACCAAACAGAGGAAGCAGCTCATTGACACAATCTAATTGGATGGGAAACTTATTCTGAAGTGGCTTAACAAATCAACTTGATTTACCCCCAAAATGTCACCGATGTCAAACTGTGGATACAACACTCATATTAAGTCCCTCAGCAGCTCTGATCACCATGCCCCCTCCTTCAAACCCAGAAGCAGATGTCAGAGGGGAGGATAAGATTGACGGACACGAGATTCTGAATATGTTTTCAAGAACAAACCGTGCAAAGCAAAGCCTGAATCGGAAAGCTCCCCTGAAAGACAGCCTACTCAGTGGCACCGTGGGTGAGGGAGGTTCCTGGAAACCCACCTCGCTCCCGGGAACCCCGCCGCTGAGCCTGTGAGCGCACTGGCTTCCTTAGAGCCCAGTCCTCACTGACAAGGCCCTGGTCACGTGTCGGGATGACATGGTTCTGTGCTAACCTCCTGGTTCCATAGTGTTGCCCAAAGCAATCCTCTCCACTTTGGATGGACCACCCCCAAACCACAGAATATGCCTCCAGTCTGAGACAGCTTAGACCTCCCCAGGGAGGAATGCAAGGTCTCTGCTCCAAGAGTCGGCAAGGTACACCTTTCACAGTTCCAGGCACGGAGCAGTGCATGCTGGGAGGGGACAAGGAGAAGCCACTCCCCCATCACCTTGGGAGTCTGACTCAGTGGCTAGAATGGAGGTGGGGACCCGCAATGGGACAGACTTGGAAGCTCCAGCTGTCCTCGAGAGGAGACCGAGTGCCCTCTTGTCTACAGTGTTCCATCCGCTAGAGGTCAGGCGCCCTGAGCTCACTGCCATGACAGCACCTTCCAGGCCTTTCCAGTCAGACCATTGAGAACCTGTGTGAGCTCGCATTCAGACATCTGCAAGCGAATTCAGATGACTGCCTCCCCCAAAGCCGCACCTCTTGCTTGTAGCTTAAAGCTCCAGGCCACAGCCAGGTTAGGGGCAGTCTGGCTGGTGGGGAGGAGGGTGTCCTCAGAACGTGGTGTTTCTCGCAGAGCTGACCCCACGCAGGACTATGTGACCCTCTGTCAGTCCAGGACGAGCTCAGCTTGTCAGGTGGCCTGTCGCCGTTTGTCCCCTCCTGTAGCCACAGCCTCAGTTCCCACTAAAGTCTAATCAAATACAAGAGGCCACGGGGGTCCACAGGACTCCATCGCGCTTCTGAAAGACAACCCTAAACCCATGGCCACGGTGATGTCAGCAGAGGACTTGGCAGGAACTGCTCAATGTCTTGATCCTGAAACTAGGGAACCAACTTTCTACAACTTTTCAAGCCACTTAGGTGTAGAGGAAACATTCTCTCCTGGAAATCTGGCTGAAAGGTGACCCTGATGAAGAGGCACTTGCTTCCCTCCCTCCTCCCCCCTCCATCCCCAAGTGTCTGTCATTTTGACTCCTCCAGTGACATCTCCTCTACCTTTTCCATAGTCTACGGTGGAGGAGGATATAGTTGAGGTTTCGTTGATGAGCAGAAGGGACAAAGGCAAGACCAGGAAGCCGCATTTGTGGCAGCTGTGGCTGCCCGCTTCTCAGGAAGGGCAGAAGGGCAGCAAGTGTCCTGACAAGAGATAGTTCACTTAGACATCGAGGACACAGGCTTCCATCACACACTCTTCAGGCAGCCTGAGTTGGCATCTTCAGAATGTGTGTGTGTGTGTGTGTGTATGTGTGTGTGTGTGGTGAGGGGGGTAGTGTATGCTTAAAAATAAGACATACCAGCTAAAGAGAAGCAAAAAGAGAAATGCTGCCTGTCTGTTGCTGCTTTGTTTTTTACTTATGAAAATACATTCTCCCCAAGTCTTAATTCTCTGCTAAATATAATGTGATCAGAGTCATACGCTGATTGATTCATATGAAAAATTGGACCCAATACCCACCAGGAAATCCTGGGACCCTGGAAAGGGCTGTATGGAACTCCTGTGTTTCCAAATCCTGTGGGAAGGCAGGAACTTGGACAAAGGGGATATGGATCTGAAAGCACCAGCACTCCCAGGATCACAGTGCATAGTGATTATAGCACCCAACCCATGAACTTGTAGGAAACAGACGTGAGAGGCAGAATAACAAAAAAATAAATAAAAAAGAAGGAGTGGAGAAGGGTGGAATGGGGGGGAAGGAGGAGAAGGAGTCAATATAATGAAGTTTAAGTTAGCCTTGTCCAACCACTCGTTTGATACCTGAACCCTGCCTCACCCAGAATTTGTGGGAGTGGAGAGGAGAAGGCAGAGTAGTGAGCCGAGTGTAAAGGGAAGAAACCAAGTTCTAAACTAGCGAGTGTGTATGTCCTGAAAGGAGGGGTCAAAGGGGTATGTCCTCAGGGGTGAAAGGCAATGTGGAACAAGCGACTACAGGGCTCAGCCTGGCAGGAGCCTGCTTGACCAAGGGCAGCGGTCGGCACTCTCATTAGTCCACAGAGCCAAATATCAACAGGACAACGATTCAAATTTCTTTTGAGAGCCACATTTTTTAAGTTAAACTTCTTCTAACACCACTTCTTCAAAATAGACTCGCCCAGGCCATGGTATTTTGTGGAAGAGCCACACTCAAGGGGCCAAAGAGCTGCATGTGGCTTGCAAGCCGCAGTTTGCAGACCATGGTCCTAGAGAATATTGCTCTTGTTCTCCACCATCTGAGGAGCAGTCAGCGGGGAGAGGAGCTATCCTTACAAAGTCCACAGCTCTCAGGCCTGGGTGGGTCTGCCAGAAAGAGGAGGGGCTGCAACACTGGGTTTCCCTGCGGTGCCAACATTGAGGGAGGTCAAGGGACTCAGCAGTGGCCAATATCCTCAAAGCAGCCTGTTGTGACACTGGCCCCCCTCACTAGGATGCTACAAAAATAATAACACATGGAAATTATTATAAAAATAAGGTAACTTAAAAGGGACAGTGAAACCCCAATCTTCCCCCACCGCCTGATCTTGCGATCTCAGGTTCAGATCAAGGGTGCTCAGGTAGGTGGGTGGAAATGAGATCCCGGCTAGGAAACTGGACCTGAGACCACACCCAAGGGCTCAGGGCTGCCTGCCCAGGCTCTTGGGGTCTCTGGGTAAGGAGGGCGCTGACTCACGCTGAGGGCCATGCAGCTATGTGGTGCTCTCAGATGGTGTGCACATAGGCAGGGACTTTATAAGTGCATGCTCCCAATTGTGCAATGTCACCTCGAGGTCGAGGTTTAGAAGCCATCAGAATCAAATTCGTGCCAGATGCATAAAGGCTGTTAGCAAATACTCCTCTTTCTTGACATTCTTACATTTTTTCTCCCTTTTACTCCAGCAGGTATAGCCTTATTGCTGATGTTTAAACCTAATCTAAGAGCTCATTGTTGTTATAATAGTGGTTTAGGTGGGCTATCTCAGTGGTCGGCAAACCACAGCTCGGGAGCCACATGTGACTCTTTAGCCCCTAGAGTGTGGCTCTTCCACAAAAATACCATGGCCTGCGGGAGTTTATTTTGAAGAAGTGGTGTTGGAAGAAGTTCGTGTTTAAAAAATTTGACTCTGAACCGTTGTACTGTTGGCATTTGGCTCTGTTGACTGATGAGTTTGCTGACCACTGGCCTATCTTATTCAGTCTGCAAACTCCCTGAGGGCAGGGACTCTTATCTTTCCTGGATTCCTGTTGTCTGGGAGGTAGGGGTGCTCAATAAATATCTGCTGAAGGAACTAGCAAACACCTGAGGAATGGAAAGCAACCTATAGAGCAGGTACTGTTATTTGCCCATTTGTGATGTCCAAGGTTAAGTGGCTGAGAGCAAGATGCAAAGCTGGCCGTCCTTCCCCGCAGCCCGGGCTCCTGGCGAGTACAGGAACTACCTTCACATAAGTCCGTGGGTTGGGTTTGGTTCTCGTTTTGTTTACTGCCTGGCTTGAAGGATAAAATTCTTTCCGATTGATTGGAACTCCACACCCAAACTCCTGGAGTCAGACCTGGCCCCTGAGAACTAGAAATGACTATCTTCAGCAACAGAGAGCAGAGAGAAGAAGCCAGTGGGACAGGTTAAATCAGAAATAATGCAAGGGAACTAAGATAACCAATCTCAGAGAGAGTCAGTGGGGGATCGGGAAGGGCCTTTAACCTTGGAAGGGCTAGAGGCCGCATGGAGCCGCAGATATGGAGAAATGATGGAGGGGAGGACGCGAACAAAGACCAGGACCAGGTGGGGTGAGGAGAGGAACCTCTGAGCAGTGGCCTCTGTGCAGGCCCAGACTTTCACTTTGCTCTTGTGAGCTGCCCGTGTGTGGGTCATGGGGTTACGGCGGGGTTAAACCCCCTCAGGGGACCAGAAACAAGGAGGCAATGAATACAAACATGTATGTGCACATGACTTTGTGTAGACTCTAGGGCAGTGTCTACTCAGGGGCAGACCCAAAAGCAAGGGTGCACTTTAAAGGTCGGGGGGGGGGGGGGCACAGGTCCCAGGCACAGCATCTGAAGCTGGAGTGGACCCGGAGGAGTGAAGTTCTTTCCCACACATTTCTCTCCCTGCCTTTACCCTTCACGACTCCTCCTGTTCTCTCACAAAACATACGTTTTCAGGCGTTACTTCTCTTTAGCGTCTTCCTGTCCTAGCCTGCATCCCTGTGTTCCGAGACAGAGTACACACACAGGTCCCTGTGTTGCAGGTTTTAGTTAGGTTGCCTCTGCACGGGTTCGGACCCTGACTCTGAGCCACCGGACCTGGGGTGCTTATTCCTGGGGTGCATGTTGGCCTCCGAGCACCGCTCGCACTGCAGTGCGCACGGGGCACCGTCAAGCCATCCACCGCTCCCAGCTCAGCTCCCCGATGCCAAAGCCACACGCCATTCTTTCGTTGGAAATTACCTATCTTTTTTTTGCACAAAGCAAAGAGAACAACTCAAGCCCCGTAAACAACCCGCGCCCTGCGCAGCAATATGCCACACACAGGCTGAGGTTTCCGTGCCAGCTCGCATCCAGCAGGTGCCCAGCCCTGCCATTCATCCGAGTGAATCAGGGCCCCGAGCTTGTGAGGACCCTGTGTGTGGGCCCACCGGCCAGCGCAGGGACAGCCCAAGTTCAGGGTACGGACAAGACCACCCCTTCGCCGTGCTCCAGTCGTGCGGAAGCCAGCCGGCAGACTTGTATTTCTGTCCAGGGCTCCGGTTTTCCATCATGTATTTTTTATAGCACTGATACTAACCCAATTGCGGCGAATGAAGGGTATTATTTCTGGCTCGGTGCGGCGCGGTGCCGATTTGCCGGTCCTGGGAGGCAGCTCACTGTGCTGGGTCTCATCCATCTCCTTCACCATGGCAGACCTGGTTCCACAAAACGTAAGTGTTCTGAGATGCCTGACATTTCAAAACGCAAATGCCTGCTTTCCCGTGTGCAGGGGAAAGGCCTGCACTAAGAAGCTGGGAGAGCGAGGGCAAGGTCATTGGGTCTGACTCGGACAGGACGGCAGGGGGCTGAAGGCCAGGCAACCATCTGCTTCTCCCTCCGGCTCCCAGTTCCTCGGCATGTTGTTGCTTCTGGAGGGAATCTGGGTTTTTTCTGAAGCCACTCTGTGACTTTTCAGAATCATGTTGTCCTGTGCTCTTCCTGAAACGCTGTCATGTCCTTATGTTCAGGTGCTCTCCAAATAGAACAGGCTTGTGGTTTGAAATTTTTAAAAAGAGTGGCAACGTTTCGAAAGCCAGGAAGTTTAGAGGGAACCATTTATAAAGGAATATAGCTCCCCCATCCCAATCTCCCTCTCTCTCTCTCTCTCTCTCACACACACACACACACACACCTGTACATATGGAGATTTAAAAAATTAACCAGCTATCTAGCAATAATGCCATATATCAGCTTAGAATGCTTTTTGTTTATAGTAGGTCTACTTACAATGATTCATTCAATGTCAACCACCATGACCCCTGGTTGAGTTGCCGGGTGTTAAGCTTGGAGTCTGTAGTGTATTGCGCTGGGCTATTCGTGGCTTCATGAGCGCTAATGCCTCACAGTGTGTTTCCCTGTGACTATTAACCACATTGGAGTTGCACGGTTTGCCCTGCTTCTTCACGCATGGTACTGTTTTGTCCTGTATTCTCCACTCTACGACTGTTTATTAGCTGTTGGACTTTGTGAATGTAACTGCCGTTTTGTAGCTGGTAAAGAAAAAAAAAAAAAGAACATACCAAACCAACTCCTTACAAATTGTTATTTTTCAGTGTTCTTGCTTCGCCTCACAGCGAGACCAGTAGGACACCAGCAATGGGAGCCAGCCAGCTCTGGGCTGCATTATTCACTTTCTATGAAACTTGACGGCTCATTTGCACGTTCACACTCACTGAATGCTGGAGTTCCTGAAGCTCTGACAGCCAGCCCTCCCATATTCCAGCTCAGCATGCAGAGAGAGCATGGAGCCTGAGGGTTCCCCGGCATTGGCTCCATTTCCGAGGTGCTACTGTGGGCAAATTAGAAATTAGCTTTTGTTCAGTGCTTTCTAGTAAAAGGAAAGAGTAAGAGGGCAGTGGGAGGAGAAGCAGGATGAAGACTGTTGTAAAACAAGCTTGACCTTTCCACTGAGAGTCACAAACAGAGGTCAAAGGCCAAATATTTAATCAAATTTAATTTAAAAGGCCATGTCAAGTAAGGACCCCTCCTGAGCCCCACTGGTGGATGCTTCACATGCTTTTTCTATATAAAGAGATGTTGGATCTGGTAGCGCAAGGGGCATTTTTATGTCCCAGGAAAAAAAATTATTATTCTTAGCAAAGAAGAAATCCCGAACATGTAGCCAGATATGGGAACAAATATTTAAGGGGTAACATTTTTTGGCAGGGAACAGAAAGAAATGAGTTTTTTCCTAAAACACTTGGCAGGGTACAAACTTCGGCTTCTTCCTAAGCTCGCCCGGTTGCAAAATCCCGAGGCGTGTCTTACTGTGTCTGTCAGGGAAGAAGGGAGAAGCCTGGACTGGGCTGGACCTCTGGGTCCCCCACTTCCCTCCCCACAGAGCTCAGTGACCCGAGCTCAGCCCCTCTCCGAAGACCCAGCGTGTCCTCCGCTCTGCACCGAAATGAGACACGAGGCATTCCCAGAAAGAACCGAACGCAGCCAATTTCTCAGGAAATATTGGCATGACCCCAGAGGTGACCAGCACCATCATTTATATGAAAATCGCCTAGAATGTGAATAATGTGTCCCGGGGTCAGCAAACATCCACGTCTGCTGAAAGCTGCCCATGAACGAGCCAGTTGCTTGCTTGAGGCGTGGATGTCAGAAAAGGAATGGAAATCACAAACACCTTCTGTCCCTTCCGTTCTGTGGGCTTCCTCTCATGCCTCTCGGCTGCCAGTTCCACGTGTCATGCACTGTGTTTGCTTCTCACTCTCTGTTTCGTTGACTGTGGTTGGCAACTAGTGGCGAGTCCTTCAAACCAGGAGCCACTGAGCTTCTTTCCGTCCCCTGTTTGGACCAACAGCGTGCGTTTTTGTACTCCGAGTGGAGAGGGACAGGTCTGTTTATTGCAGGAAGCTTCACTGTGTTATTACTTCTTGTTTTTCTTCGTTTTCCCTTGGAGCTCGGCAAGAGGGCGAGGCCTTTAGGCGGCGGGCAGGGTCCGATCTTGTGGAGCTGTTGTTTTCTGGGCAGGAATGTCCTTCAGCTGCTCACTGGGTGACACGTCAACCCTCAGGCAGATGTCCTCCCTTCTCCATGCAAGGCCACGCCAGATCCACCTAAGCACCCACGTGGGCTTTTGAAGGAGGATCTCTCAGTTGTCTGGGGGCTGACAGACCACCTACTTTTCAAAATGACAATGTTTTAAGTTGTTTTTATTTGTTTGTTTTAAATATATTTTATTGATTTTTTTTTTAAAGAGAATAAGGGAGAGGGATAGAGAGGTAGAAACATCGATGAAAGAGTAACATCGATGAACTGCCTCCTGCATACCCCCCCACTCACAACCAAGGTACATGCCTTGACCAGAATGGAACCTGGGACCCTTTAGTCCACAGCCCGATGCTCTAGCCACTTAGTCAAACCGGCCAGGGATTAAGTTGTTTTTTTAAGGCTGGGATTCCCCTCTCTCTCCATCCCCCTTTTCCCAAGAAAATCTCATTTCCTTTGAATCCCACCAGTGTTGTCAGCACAGGTCTGCCTACATGGGACGGCCATTCCAGGGCCTCGGGGTCGGAGGGAGCAGACCCAGCCTTAACTCTGAGGAAAGAGGAGACCCAGCTCCAATAATCCCACCATCCCCCCCCTGCCCTGGCTCCCTCCCGGCCTGGAGTGGACATCGGGCTGGGCAGTGGCCACTCTCCGTCCCAAAAGTCTCTAAGCCCCAGACCTGAGACTTAGACCAGGAGAATGTCTAAGTGCCAAGTCAGAACAGCCGTTGGAAAACCAGCCTCTCCTTCTCTCTGGCTCCGAAAAACAGTGAAAGAAGCAGTGTTTTCAAAGCACTTCCGTGATCACAGAAAAGGGAGAAGCTGTGAGCCACCTCACGCCAGGCAGTGTCTCCAGTTCTCACCTCGGGTACCGTTCCTAGTGAAGGAAGTGAGAAGCTCAGATTAATAGATGTCACTAACAGACACCCAGAACACAGATGCCTTATTCTATCTCAGTGGCCCTGCTCACCTGGAGTGAAAATGTTGGCGATGGGGACAGGGGGAAGGCTGCCACGGGGTGGCATTGATAAGTAAAATGGGGCAGACTCCCTGGCTGGGAGATCTTTCCGTTCACTTCCACAGGGACGGTCCCCGATCCCAGGCCTTGCCCAGAGGGAGCTGCTGTGCGGATGACTCCTTAGTTAGTTTGTTGTTCCTTTTGCTTTGCCGGTGGCTGTAGGGCGCATAGGTGTCAAACATGAACGAATGAATCTAGAGTGTGGCCTTGGAGTTGTGGGGGGGGTCAGAGGTAGTTGCCCCAAGGTGTGCTTCTGTGGTATGTTGATTGTTTTGTGCTAAAGGCAATTTCAGGTTCAGGCTCGAGAGAAACTCCAGCCCCGCCCTCTAACTACCTAGAAGAACCTGGGCCAGGAGCCTCGCCCATGATAAGAGATGATCAGAGATAACCTCATTTGACCAATCCCTGAGAGGTCACGACAAACTTCTACTTACTAAACATCTTATCATCTGGTGAAGCCCTTAAGGCAGTGGTGGGCAAACTCATTAGTCAACAGAGCCAAATATCAACAATACAACGATTGAAATTTCTTTTGAGAGCCAAATTTTTTAACTAACTTCTTCTAACGCCACTTCTTCAAATTAGACTCACCTAGGCCTGAAAAATGACTTGTGCACATGGGCCACGAAGTTTCAATCACACTGTACGTGCGCGCCTGCACGAGGTATTTTGTGGAGGAGCCACACTCCAGGGGCCAAAGAGTGGCAGGTGGCTCAAGAGCTGCAGTTTGCGGAACCACTGCCCTAAGGCATCTGCCTCCTCCCTCCCTCTAGATGCCTTACATCCCTCAGTGCCCCTCTCTACCTCGGAACCTCTCATGGATGTGGACTCTCTGACTCTCTCCTGCAGGTGGGCATCCGAAACACATGTATGTTTTAAACTTGGTGATTATCTCTTGCTAATCTGCCTCATGTCTGCTGGGTTCTTAGACCAGCCAGAGAACCTCGAGGGTAGAGGGAAGTTTGTTCCTCCCCGACAGAGCACGCTTGGGGTTCAGTGGGTTGTGTCAGAGTGGCCTTGGGCTCAGCCAGTGGTGAGAACCACCCCAGAGTCCACCACATGCACACAGGGCCTGGGCCTAACCCAGCATTGGCTCCATGGAGGAAGGTCTGCTGTCGGGAGCCTCCTTTTCAGACTGTCCCAGTTGTACAAGCAGAAACTAATGCGTTGGTCCTTCATGTCATCGGCTTCAGCCTCTCCTCAAAACTTTCTTTCCCACCCTTCTCTCTCCCCAGGCCTAGGTCCGCTCAGTAACCACCAGGGCACCCCATTCCTTCGTGAACAGACTGCTTCCACCTTAAGAATCCCCAGGGCACCCTCAGACCAGGGAAGACTTTCACAGGGGAGCAAAGAATAATTTCCCCTCTACCTTTCTGCATTCTTAGCTGAGACCCCTGTCATAAAAGACAGATTAACAAGAGAAAAACAAACAGAAGTTCATTAGCACAGATGCCTCATCTGTACATAGGAGAGACCTGGAGAAAAATGAGTGACTCCCCAGGTGGCTAAGAATTCAGGCTGCAAACCCACCTTTCTAGAGAGCCGGGCGGGGGGGTGTAGGCCGCTTAGGACAGAGGAAATGGTTTTCAGGACAGATGAATGGTACAGAAGAGAACGGGGGGGAGGTGTGGTGGCTTGTGAGAGTGTGTCTGAGGGTGGTGTGGACATTTCGTCTCCTCTCCGGTGGTAAGAGTCAGTCCTCCCTGGTAGGTGAAACTCCCCCCCAAAATGTATGACAGTTGAGTTTCTCTTAGAGGTTGTGTCTTTGGGCAGATAAGGGAGCTCAGAGGAAGCCTCTCCCTGAGTTGCTAGTTTTCAAGTGTCTACAGCTCAAAATAGTCAGAGTGGCATATTTTGGCGTGTCATGTCCTGAATTCCTGCAGTCATATTTTGGGTTGACATAGTCTCCTATCCTTCACTTTTATTTTATTTTTTTTAAATATATTTTTATTGATTTCAGAGAGGAAGGAAGAGGGAGAGAGAGACAGAAACATCAATGATGAGAGAGAATCATTGACTGGCTGCCTCCTGCAATGCCCCACTGGTGATCTAGCCTGCAACTCGGGCATGTGCCCTTGACCGGCATCGAACCTGGGACCCTTCAGTCCTCAGGCCGATGCTCTATCCACTGAGGCAAACCGGGTAGGGCTTATCCTTCACTTTTAAACTCCGGCATCAATTTGTCATTTCTTTCAATCCTATGGTCGCCTTAGTTGCAAAGCATACTTTTTTTGTTTTGTTTTGTTTTTGAATTTGGCACAAGTGTAGACTTGCACTGTGACCCCTGCAGGGAGGCTAGTGGTTAGTCATTTTTAAAGATGAAACAACTACAAGGCAAACTGAGTTTGCTTCTTCTTTGACTCAGTAGCTGAGCACGCAGGAAGCCATGATGAGCAAACTATTTGGGATCGTGACAAAGGGGCACTTTGAACATGGCCATGGCAGATGCGTCTGAGCACTGATGCCAGGGCCCGGCTGCTGTGTGGGAGGCCTTGCCCGTCACCGAGGCCCGGGGAACCGGCACCTGTCAGTGGTCCCGACACCTTGTGTTATTTGGGAGGATTACCTGAGCTAACATACAAGCTTGGAAAAGAGCTGGGCACACAGTCAGCGTGGTAAGTGCTGGCTGCAGTAAATGCTACAGCTGTGTTGCAGGGAACTTGGCAACATTAGCCCTGTATTAAAATTTAAATTGTAAATATTTTCTGAGATATTTCTCAATGGCAACTGTTAGATAATCTAAGCATCATCAAGGCATATGCACAGAATTTTAGTGATCTGGAGGGAAACATTAACTTTGATCCATTATTGACAACAAGGACAGAAGCGCACACACGCGCACATGCACACGTGTACACACACACACACACACTCGTGCGCGCGCGCACGTGCACAGGAATAGAGACCAGGAACAGCAACTTCAGTAAAATTTAACTGAAGTAGATATATTTGAATGAAGACTTGGAGGGATTTTGTGCGAGTGTGTGTGTGTGTGTGTGTGTGTGTGTGTGTTTGTGTGCAATT
>CM050519.1:88575761-88850761 GCA_027563665.1 Antrozous pallidus
TTGGAGATATTTCTCTCTTACATTTTTTTTTTTATTATTCATAGTAACCTTTTAAAAAAAAACAAAATTGGAATTACACTGTCTATATTGATATTTTTCTTGTACTTCGTTGTTTTGAGAATGTTTTTCCATATCATTAAGCATTCTTTAAGAATGTAAATTCATTAGAAAACTATAGTAAATAAGTGCCAGCACACCCCCAGGATAGAATACTGAAATTTTATATCCCCTAACATGAAAGGAGCTGGAAATGCCTCTGTGGAGAGTGGTGTAGTTTTCATTCCTCAAAAAATATTATGTAAGTTACTGTACATGAGATGTTGGGGGTCATTCTTTTTCCTACCGAGTAGGTCATGATGATTCTAAAATGGGGCAGAGCCACCTGGAATGTGAGCCATTGGACTAAGTAAGAAGAAAAAGCGAAAAAGTAATGGAGTGTCTTCCTAGGAAATGGAAGCCCTGCCTTAGCCCTTGTACTTCACAGGCTGGAAACCAGGGATCTGAGCAAACGTGCGAGGGCGTGGTTCTCTAGAATTCACCGACCTGGGGTATTTGTAACTCACATTCCTACCCAACTGCGGTCATCAATGGCCCAGATGGTGAGGAATGTTCTCCCTAACTCAGTTTAACACGAGGACCAGGCCACAGAAAAGGCACTAAGCACATAGTTCTGCTCTTACTTATTCAGAAAATGAACATTCAGAAGCAAATCCCACCTGTAGGCCCGGGAGGGGAGTCTCTGAAAGAGTGGAGGTTTGCACCACTGGCCCAGAGATGGGGAGAAAGTCAGTGAACATGTAGATTCCCATTGTTTCTCAAGTATGCAGACTTGAAGGTTTTTTAGCAACTTTATCCTGAACAAGAGTTTTATTTGTTAATACCAGTAGGACTTACACTTGACCACATAAGAACACCGAGGAGAGTGGGAAATAACAAAACATCTTCCTGTGAACCAGATATGGCTTTCCTGTAGGAAGATAATGATCACTAGTCATAATTCTTATACACTCTTCCCTGCGCTACACACTTTACAAGATTCGTAAGTGCTGAAACATGACTTAATAAAGTTTCTCGGGTATCCTGAGAATGTCCCTGTGAGTGGGAGAAGGCATGCTTCAGAAAACAAGAAAAGGAGGTGATTTTTACAAAAATTCACTGCATCTTTGAGATGATAAACATTTGGAGATATTTCTCTCTTGCATTTTTTTAAATTATCACACAACCCGTGGCAAATAGATACCATCATTGTATCCTACAGCTGAGGAGAGTAAGATTGGAGGGCCAGCTTCATTTATTCTTCCACATAGTCCCTCAGAAACCACAATCCCGACTCCTAATGCATGGCCAAGTGGCTTGAGCATGGAGGTATGATTAACAAGGGGCCACCATCTCTGCTTCCTGATGGAACGGACGGGACACCTAGCTCAGATTTTCATCTATTTGCCTGTCTCCAAACTGCTGAACCCAAGACTAAGAGTGCAATTCCATGAGGAGCCTGTGAGCTCTCCCAGGAGATCAGTAAATAACATTGCCTCTTAATGTATTTTCTTCCTGGTTTGAGAATTACCTTAGAATTAGGAATTTAAATAATCAGCTACATACAGCTCTTTGGCCCCTTGAGTGTGGCTCTTCCACAAAATACCATGGCCTGGGCGAGTCTATTTTGAAGAAATGGCATTAGAAGAAGTTTAGGTTTAAAAAATGTGGCTCTCAAAAGAAATTTTCATCATTGTACTGTTGATATTTGGCTCTGTTGACGAATGAGTTTGCCGACCCCTGACCTAGAGCATAAGAGTCATCACAATCACCAGTTAGATGGAACGGCAAAGTCAGGCCTTAGCAAAACGTTTTCAAGTGATCCCCATCTGTGAATACAGTGTTTGTCTGTTTATATATCCATGGGCCCTTATGAACCAGGTGAAAACATTTGTCGAGGTGACAGATGGTAGAACCAGAGTTTGAAAATACTGTTTCACAGCCACATTCTCTCCACTCCACCACTCGGCAGGCTTTTCTAAGAAACACAGTCCCTGGCCATACTTTAGAGCTGTGCTCCATTAGTGAATGGGAGGACCTTAACCCAGTCCTAATGTTGGGTGGATTGGATAGGCCCACAGACCTAGAAAGCAAGCACTTTGTTTTTGGAATAAAAATATTTTTAACAGACTAATAATATCCACAGAACCTATTTTCCGTAGGTTTACTAAAACTCTATAAGCAATTGACCAGGTGCGTTTCAAGTGTTTTCTAGTATCAGACCCCCTAGTCAAGGATTATACCATCAGGATGGGTTTAATGTTAAGAGCCAATTATATTCCTGTAAGAGTCATCAGAGAAAGCATAAAAATGTGTCTGGGTCAGATTTGGGGACAAACATTAACCAACAATTCATAGCCCTGTTTGAGGTGGTTTTATCTGGCTTTAGTTGTCTTTCTTAAGCTGTTTCTCTTGCTTTATCTTCAAATGTGTAGCAAAACTGGTTTTATCAACTACACTAAGCCTAATTATGGGACATTATTTGGAAATGAAGTTTTATTGTTGCATAATAGTTTAATAACCTTGATAAATAAGTTATTTAATGGAGCTTATTGAGAGAAATGAATCTCAGCAGGCTTTTCTTTCTTAATGCAGGTATGATCTGATAAAAGGCTTAATTAGGTAAACTGGTAGCAGACTTGCTCATATGTCACTATTCAAAAACAGCCAAAAGCAAAGGGATAAACAAGTAAGATTGGTTCATTGAAAACGCTCTACCCAGGAGTAAAATAAAGAGGCAATTACTGAATTCACCTGAAACCCTCCTCACTTCTTCTTTCTGTGAGTACTATTACTTTGGTAGTAAGTGATTAACACATTATGTTGACTCTGACACCTATTTAGTTAGCTGCCATTGTGATCACATAAGTCATAAGATTATTAGTGCCAACCCTGGACATTTCTTAATAACCTGTCCACTTCTCAGAGGGGAAGATAATTGGATTTGATGAAGCCATTTCCATCACATCAGTGTTGATTGTGAGGAGTGACTCGTTTAGTAGCCATGGAAATGATGCTGCCGGGGAGGATGAAGGGAGGGACATGTGAGCACACTTCCAGACCTGCTATTCTGTGGCCACATCTAAGCAGGGATCCAAGTGCGTTAGAAGCATACTTAATGTCGCATAAAACCGGAATCGTTTGGTTTTGCTTTCCTTTCACAGTTTTGCTGATTCTCTATCACAGCCTCAGAATTAGGCAACGGAATCCTTCACTCCCAGAACCCTATGTTCCTTCCAGAAATGGGCCTCATATTTAAAGCTACATGTCCAAATGCGCTAAAAACAGACCCTCCTCCCAGACACATTTCCCCTACTTCTATTTCTGAAACCCTGGTTAATGTCCAGGCTCCCGTACTATATTTATCTGTATATTTGTGTCTCTATTTTTCTGGCATCTGTTTCCATAATTTTTTAATAATTTAATAAATATGTATATACTTGCAGGACATCAATACAAAAAAAGGAAAGAACATCAAGAAAATAGGCAACCAATCTCCTTATTCACTCAAACTCAGTCTAGTTAAGTTGGAAAAATAATAAATAATAAATATATATATATATATATATATATTTTTTTTTTTTAACATGGTCTCATTTGTTCAGCTTAAGTAGCACAGAGCTTTTACCAAGTGAGCTTTAGTATATATGGGGATAGGTCATTTTTAAATGACCCATGAAAGCTTGGGTCTTCTTCTGTTTTTAAGTATGTTCTACTAATCTTCTACTAATATGTTTCTTTGTCATTCAGCAAGTATTTGCTAAAAGCTTACCATGTATAAGGCACACTGAATAATACAAAAGGGCATGAATATGGTCCCTGCCCTCAATAAAACATAAACACGGGGATAACATAATGGCACAGACAAGGGACTATATTAGCGTAAATGAGAGGGATCGATTTATATTGTTGACATGGGGGCTACTTTGAGATGGGCCTTTGAGAACAGGTGTGATATTCGTAGTGTTTAGGAGTAACCCTAAAGGAGGAAACATCACAAAAGAGGTGACTCACAGTCCTGCCTGCCTGGCCACAGTCATGTCTCCTAGAAGACGGGGATCTGTTTTGATTATCTTGGCACCCCAAGGACTCAGAACAATGTTCGACACATGGTAGGCGTTCCGTTGAAAAGGTGTTGATTAAACTAAAATGACGGCTGGAATATAAAATATACACAAAAAGAGCAGCAAAAAGTCCAGTTTGACTAAGAAACAGAATATGAGATGGGGACTAGATGATAACAACATGAATGTTAGGTTGGGAACATATTGTACTAGACTTGATTTGGAATTTATTAATAGATAATGCGAAGTCATTGGTCCTTTTCAAAAGACTAACCTTGTAACAACTGCAGCATGGGATGGAGAGAGAGAGAGAGAGAGAGAGAGAGAGAGAGAGAGAGAGCCTGAGACAGAGTGATTAATTGGGGGAAAGACTAGCCATAAGAAAGCCAGTCAAAAGATGATGATGACAACTTATTTACTAAAATGAGATTGAAAGGACAGATGATGAGCCTGAAGTTAGTAGCAGTAGTTACAAGTACTATATAAAGAACAAAAATGAAAAATAAAGACAACGAGAGCTAATATTTAATGATCAATGCTATGTCCAAGAACAAAGTAAAATTTTGATGAATTACCTCTTGGGACTCTTACCACAAAGTTGCAGTTCACAAGTTTATAGATGAGAAAATTAAGACTTGCAGGAATTAAGTAACTTCCCAAGGAAGCTCTGCTAGATGCTATAGTAGGGTCCTCTATTTCGTTTGATCCCCTGGAACAGAGTGTTAAGTGACGGGCCAGAAACCACATTTACAAGCTTTGTCAAATGCAACTTTTCCTTTGAATACAAATGATTAGCTAGAATATCCAGTGTCCATGGTAATAATTCTAATCTAGAATCTATACACTTTTTGCAAGATAATTCCCACCTTTTTGTAACCACTGCATTATGGCAGGCTCTGATGGCTTATAGCCATGGACCCACAAAAGGCTGAAGTTCATTGCAAATATTAACAGGAGAAATCCTCAAAAACAGATGATCTTTTTATGGAACCAGTCAAAGAAGGGCTGTAATCGTGTGTGTGTGTGTGTGTGTGTGTGTGTGTGTGTGTGTGTTTAAAATACACCTCTATTAAAGCATAAACTGGCAACACAATCTTATATGTGACTCATGTTTTAAAAACATGAACATTTAAGATGTGCAAGGTGCTGAACTAGATGCAATGAGAGATGAATCATGAAAAAAAGGAATCCATTTGATCTCACAGATATAGTGAGAGAAACAGACAGACCTGGAGGAAATAAATATTCCACTATTGCTCCAGGAAAGTGTTCTGAGAACACAGAAACTGTAATCACAGTCAATACATCAGATTCGTGAACAAGCGAGTTTTGGAGTCTCTGTGCCCAAGGCTGTGAGGGACATGCGCATAATTTCATAGACCGTTATTGACTTGGATATGCATGGTATGTTACAGGATTTGAACAGATGAAGAGCATTTTTAAAAACACACACACAGAGTATGTTGAAGGACGGGTGGGATTTGGGGAAATAAGAAAGTTAAGGAAATTTTTTACCCAGCTTGGGAAGAGAACATGAATGCTGCTGGTGGGTTTCAGGAAGAGCAGATGGATGATGATGAAGGGAGGGGAGTGGTGAAGGCGAGACTTAGAAAGTAGAGTCAGGCCAGGGGCTGGCCATGAGGTCATACTATTGCTAGAAGCTGACTCTTGGACAATAGAAGGTTTGAAGAGAAGAGAGAGGTAATTGAGCTGGGTTTTAGGGAGGGTCTCCTGACAATGGTATAAATGACTGCAGTGAAAGTTAGGAAAGTTAAGTTAGGGACACCTACTCCAGATCTGACAGACAAACTGAATGTGATCGTGGAATGGCACATTAGGAAACTGTTTCAGAGGTAATTCTGCAAGCAGACCAGAGAATAATGGGTTTTGAAGGATTACCATGAAGACCATTAACTCATTCCTTTGCCTCTTTTCTTTGTGCATGAAAAAGCCCAAATAGTCAATACAAACACACACAAGTTGTCTAAATTCATGGTGTCCCTGTATGTCCAAAAGGCCACATGTAAGTCAAGAAACCCAGGATCTTAATTCTAAGCACCTTGAATCGGGGACCCTATGAGAAGGTGAAGCAGTGAAAAGCTAACTTACCATACGCACAAAACGGCTTCCTGCTGTCAAATGGTAAAGTCATTGGCACACACACAAGAGCGGAGCAAAATTGCATGGACTATCAGATGCTAACAAGTAAATGCTAAAAACCCTGAAAACTGTTACTTATTAGGTACCTGCCCTTTGTGTACATGGCAAAGCCAGGAGAGTTTAAAGGAAGTAAAGTGGTTGAAAAGAAGTGGCTGTGGTGCTGCTGGGGTCTGTAGATTAATATGCCCACAGGTGCTCTTTCATCATTCCTTATGAACTCAGGACCTTGACATTCACTGAAGCAAGGTCAACATTCTGCTTTATGTCCACGAATTGTGTTTCCTCCTCAACCCTACAGAGATGGATGAACTAGAAGGACATATGCTCAGAGAAGTGGCATTCATAATTCCAAAAGTTATAACATTTCCAGTGTGGATAAGACACACTCCGTACCTGGAGCCCCCACACTCTATATGCCTTGACCAACAGGAGGAGTCATACTAAGGAAATGAATGGAATCCTATTGACTCAGAGTGGTGCTGGAAGCCGATCAGCAGCTCTGCTTTTTCAGATATTGAACACACTCTGGATTGGATCCTTTTTTCCCCTCCCCACCCTTCCTGGCATCCCTTAAGGGCTACTATCCTATCTAATAACAGAGTAATATGCAAATGAACTGAATGACGGAACAACCGGTCTCTATGACATCCACTGAGCACCAGGGGGCAGACACTCAATGCAGGAGCTGCCCCCTGGTGGTCAGTGTGCTCTCCTAAGAAGCCAGGCTCACTGCTGGCAAGTGCACCCGCAGTGGCAGGAGATTCTCCCGCCTCTGTGCGGGCAGATGGAGATCCTCCAAGGGGTCCCAGACTGCGAGAGGGTGCAGCCAGGCTGACGGACTCCTCTCCCTCCCCCCAGTGCACGAATGGCATCACCAGGCCTCTAGTTTTCTCATAATCCTCATAGGAACTGATTGCTGTTAACAAATGTTGCTTAAGTTTAAGCTTATGAAAATCTACCCTGTTGCGTGTGATCTATAACTGAAACGAAATTAGTACTTATTTTTTAAAGCAGGTGATTGTTTTCAAAGTTTTTAAGGGAGTTGAACAAAAGGGTCCTTTTCTGTGTCTTTTTGGCCAAGAAGAAGCAAGAAAACATGTGTGTTGTTTCAGCCGCTTACCTTCATGGCCAGAGCTGCTTCCCAAACGCGACATACCTGTCAGTGGCTCTGGGTGGGTTCATTTCTCAGATGGTTTTTCTTCTTCCCCCTTTGATGATGCAAATCCAGCCCTGTCCCACTCCAGCTCCTGAAACAAAATAAAATTATACTCCATCTTAGAAAACTGCTTCTTTCCCCAGCACTTTGGGTGTCCATTTTGGTCAGGGTTTCAGGTAACCTTAGAGGCGTGTTAAAAGCTCAGGTGCTTTCTTGTAAAGAGACATTTAATATCAAAACTGTTATCAGTGCTTCAGTCTTAATTAAAGGAAAGAGGGGACAGAGTTCTTAGACCGAATGAGGGATGAAGGAAGAGGATGCTGCGCTCTTTTCAAGGCCCACCCTTTCAACAGCTTTCTCAAAACCATCCCAGAACAACCTATGCTCCATCCCTCATTCTTCTCATCACCAACCAGAAACAGAGTCGCTGGAGAGGAGCCTTTGGCAAAGCCTGAAGCGACACGCAGGACCTCACGCCGCTAGACACATCCAAAAGGCCGCACAGCTGTTTCACACTCAACTGGATTTTACAAATTGCAGAACCAGTTTTCCAAACAATGCCACTTTCTAACGCAATGGCCAATGAATAATAATGATAAATATAACCCAATCCTTTTGAGGTCCAGAGAATTAGAAAGTCTCCTGTCTCATTAGAGTTCCATGGATGTTTGTCACTTAAAAACAAAACAAGCACCAGCTGGTTTGGCTCAGAAGAGCATCGGCCTGCAGACTGAAGGGTCCCAGGTTCAATTCTGATCAAGGGCGTATACACAGGGTGCAGGCTTAATTCCTAGTAGGGGGCGTGGAGGAGGCAACCGATCAATGATTCTCTTTCATCATTGATAGTTCTGTCTCTCTTTTCCTCTCTCAAAAATCAATAATATAGATAGGCAGATAGATAGAGATACATAGACATATATATATATGGGGGGAGGGACTCTGAAAGTACCACATACACCCCCACCCATGCTCCAGATGAGTAAATGGAGCTCATACATGCTCACAAGTGTTTTATCACTCTTTCTGGGCCCAGTGACAAAGCATAATCTCCTTTCATTGATTTCTTGCAGATTTTTTAAGTACAATTTGTCCTAACATCCCTTAGGGAACTCATGACCCTTTAACAGGTATCTCCCCCCCCCCCCCCCCCCGAGTTCATTTATATAATGACTTGGCGCTTACAGTATTGTCTTGGCTAAAGTCTAAAGAACTTCTCATTTTTCTCCCCTGCTACATTTTGCTGCCCATTGAGAAGGTTGTTTTGGAGGAAAATTCTACTCTCACATGATAGTTTCCCCCACATTATTTGGAAGTTGAGCAATGCAAGGCCTAATTACAAGGAACAAAGGTCTCTAATTTCTCAGAGGAAGTCCTCAGGACTCTGGACTGGTGCCCTTCCTTAAGTGATTGATGGAGTCTCTGCCTAGAACAGCCCTTGTTTGCCCCTGTTTCTAGTGTGCATGTTAGAACAGACCATTTGACTCAGCAGAAGGTTCTGGATATTTTCATCGCCCACTTTACAGGAAACATTGGGCTTCTCTGACACTGTGGTCTAGGCTTCCTTTTCTGGTCAGACCGAAAGAATTATCCCTTCTCTATAGTGTTTGCCTCCCCACACTATCTGCCTTTCACATCTGGATCAACATTCTAATTGAATATGACAAAACAGCTGCACAAAGGTTATAGGCTTCAGAGGGTCCGCTGCTACCTGTTCTGTGATTCATTCAGAAAAAAGCGATGTGCCCATGGCCACAGGGACAATTAGGGTTTGAAATCATGGCTGGGGTCTAAACTTTTTGAAAGTCTTTACTGAGATACAATTCACAAATAAAATCATACACTGTGATAATCTGAAATATGTATATCCTGTGAAAAGATTTCCCCCATCATGTACCTCACATATTAACCTGTGTGTGTGTGTGTGTGTGTGTGTGTGTGTGTGTGTGTGTGTTTAACATATATATTTTGTTTTAGTGATTTCAGAGAGGAAAGGAGAGAGAGAGCATCAATGATGAGAGAGTCATTGATCGGCTGCCTCCTGCACTGCCCCTACTGGAGGTCCTGCAGCTCAGCATGTGCTCTGACTGGAAATCTAACTGTGACCTCCTAGTGCAGTGGTCAGCAAACTCATTAGTCGACAGAGCCAAATATCAACAGTATTACGATTGAAATTCCTTTTGAGAGCCAAATTTTTTAAACTTCTTCTAATACTACTTCTTCCAAATAAACTCGCCCAGGCCTTGCTATTTTGTGGAAGAGCCACACTCAAGGGGCCAAAGAGCCGCATGTGGCTCTCGAGCCCCAGTTTGCCGACCACTGTCCTAGTTCATCGGTCCACACTCAACCACTGAGCCTCAGCAGCCATGCTGTGATCTATGTTTTTATGTCAGCCACATTGCCTCAGTCCAAAGGATAGCTTGACCAATACCTCCAACTTATTCTTTGAGATGATAATGAAAATACCTTTCAAAAAGTCAGTAATTGTCTTTTCTAGGTCCTAAAATCAAAGGATAAAAAAACAAACACCTTCCAGCACCTGGTACAGTTTCTACACAGGTGGAACACCTGTAAAACTGGAGATATTCTCTTTATAATCATGCATAAATGTAAACTGAATGAAATTATTAAATTTTCTGGATTCCAACTGTGGTCGTCCCTTAAGTGGGATCAATGCTCAGTGCTGTTTCAGAGATCACAAGTCATAGAGCTCACACAGGAGAGCTGCTCACTGCCTGCTCCGGTGACAGCACTGGGTGGCCGTACAGGGTGAGCATGTCCATGATTGACAGGGCTTCCCTTACATGGTCAGAGTGGCTGCTCCAGATCCTAACACATGGTCCAAAGTCCAGCCAGCAGAGAGGAGAAAGGGGAAAGCAGCAGCAGAGTGCCTTCCCTTTAAACCAGGTAACACACTTCCTCTCACACTCTGGCCGAAGTGCATGAATTTTGTGCACTGGGCCTCTAGTTAGTGAACTACCCAAGGGAAACTGAGAGGTGTCATCTTAGCGTAGCTAAGGCTGTGGCCCAGCTAAACTCCCACTGCCAGGGAAGGAGAGGCGGGTAGCACAGGGCAACTGGCGCTCTCTGCCCTGTGCAGTCACCACACTGCAGGCCCCTTCCACGGGATCAGAGAGCTCTCTGGCCACGTATTACTAGGGCTTTCGTTTCAAAACAAATGAGAGACGCGTCTTGGATGAATTCAGCAATCAAGGGAGGGTTTCTCACCTTGTCAAGTGCTACTCCTTTGCAGCTGAGAGCTAACACCTTGTGCTAAGCTAGCCAGAGCCAAGTAGAATTAATTAGCGTAAGCCTGTCCCTGAAATAGCAGGACGAATGTTCTTGAAACATGGCACTTCCTCCCTTTGCCTGTTTTCCCCTTGTCTGGTTTGTTTACAATAAAAAAGTAGGTTGAGAGATGAAGTTGCAGAAACGGATCCTTCTAACCGTTACTCCGTATATCGCATAACCGATAACCAGATGCTGGAGAGAAACACGTATCTGCACTGTGTCAGCATCGGCTGCCCCAGCTCGGGTCCCGTTGAATAATTAATGGCAGGGTGCGGTTCGTGCTGGTTCGAGGCTCTATAAAAATAGCACTGGTGAGTCTGGTGAGGTCACCCTCCCCTTCGCACCGGGGCTGTGACTGGCACCTGCTGCTCCGCCAGGCCAGAAATACCCACTTTCCCTTTTTCTCTCTTTCTTTTCTTTTTCTTCTTTTTTATTTTTTGGTAACCTGTCTTTAAGAAAATATTGGCCAGAGTAATTTTTAAAACGCACCATGAAGCCCAGTGGTCGCGGCTCAGTGGTTGAGCATCGGCCTATGAACCAGGAGGTCATGGTTCAATTCCCGGTCAGGACAACAGGCCCTGGTTGTGGGTTCCATCCCTAGTGTGGGGTGTGCAGGAGGCGGCAGATCCATGGTTCTCTCTCATCAATTGATGTTTCTGTCTCTCTCTCTCTCCCTCTCCCTTCCTCTCTGACATCAATCAAAATATTTTTAAACATACCACTTAACAACTATCATGTAACTTTATATAATGAATAGACAAGACAAGCTGCTTAAAAAAAACACACAAAAAAAACAACAACAACAACAAAAAAACCAGCCTGTCTTGTCTATTGATTCTAGTTTAGAGTCCTCGGGCAAATTTGCTATTTAACGGAACTGGATGATCCATCTCTAGAGAGTCTAACTCGTGTGTGGAGCAAAAACAAACCAGCTAGCTGTTTCCGGTTAGAGCTCTGGCTGAGAGCGAACCTGCAGAGGACATTCTAGCACCCAACTGCCCTGTTAAAGAGAGGTCGTAAAATGATGGAACTGTGCGGATTAAGAAAACATTGTCTACATGTCCCAACGGTCTCGGCTGCAAAGGCGGACACTGACATCCACCCACAAAGGCAGAAAGGTTTCTGAAGGCGCCTACCCAGTCAGGGAGCAGAACTCGGATCGCCCAAATCCCAGGGGAAGGGTGCTGTCTGTTGACTGACATGCCCGGCAACATGACCCCAGTGGCATACACAGAAATGCCCTGCGCACAGGCTGTGCTGGATATGTCGCCAGCCTCGGGCGGCCTGACGCACGTGTCCACTCAGTGACTGAGAATAAGGTAAGAGTCAACAAGTAACAGAACCCGAGACTGGAGAAACCCCTGTTTCCTTGAACTTCTCCTGCTTTGGAGAGTCTGCACTGTCTCTCTAAAGTGGTTGCTTTCCAAGTTTTTGAAATGTCATACTCTTGAGTGGTGATGAGCTACAGCCAGGCCACCGATAATTCTTTTAAAAAACACTTCTATTTATATCAGAAAGGAAGGGAGAGGAAATGGGAGATAGAAACATCAATAGTAAGAGAGCATTATTGATTGGCTGCCTCTTGCACAATCCACACTGCAGATCGAGCCCACATCCCTTGACCAGAATGGAACTGTGACCCCCTGGTTCATAGGTCAGTTAGCGCTCAATCATGGAGCCACGGCGGCCAGGGCACTGATAAATAACTCTAATAACCGCAGGGAAGATGATAGATTCTATTTCTTTAATCATTCTTTGTGCCTGGTTCCTTTCTAAGTACACAGTTTTGAAGGCTATTACATTATTTCATTACAGTGACATGTATTAATTCCTCACATTGAGCCTATGAGATACGTATTATTATTTTTCCCAATTTTTAGTTGTGGAACCTGAGGCAAAGAACACATATATAATTCATCTCAAGTCACACAACTAGTAAGTAGCAAGAATTACTATTGAAACCCAGATGGTTACTTTTAACCCCCACACTGTGTTGGCTATCCTAAAAAAAAGAATTATCTCCTAACTGTATGCATGGGATGGCATAAGGGAATGAGCGGGGTCCTGGGGCCAGAAGAGTGACCGTCTGTTCTCTTTGAATTTGGCCTTCATCCAGAGGGTTGGGCTAATTATACTTCTCAGTTCATGGTCTTTTATTTCCTTTGACCTTGCTAGGTTCCTCGGTGCATGTGTAAGCACTTCTTTTAAACCATAAGCCACCCACCATATCTATCCATAATACTGTTGTTGTTTTTAAAAGAAATTAGCAAAAAAACAACAAAAAAAAGAGGATCTTTCCATTTGGTTGAACTAATAATATGTATTGAACACTGGTCACATGGCCATCATAGAGGGAGAAATGTCCCTTTGCTCCGATAACTGTTCTTATCATTCTACTGCACAGATCTTCAAGGCTCCCTTCCTCTCCTCCCTCCATGCCAAGCAGGCCAGGTTTCAGTACCCACAGCAAGTAACAGGGGGGGAAATGGTTCTTAGGCAGTGGCTGCCTTTGATTTCCCTGTTGGCATTTCAACAGTGGGCGGTTATGCCCTGTAATCAAAGGAAAGTATAAACCGTTCATCTCCTAGCAACTCACTGGAGATTACTGGCAGGGAATAATTTGTGGGGCCGAGTCTGAGTCCGTATAATTTCAGACTCTGAAGCCAGCGAGTTCCTGCTCTGGGCCATTAACTCTCCTCGGTTTCCTGCAAACACCAGAAACCGGTGTTGATGCTGTTGCCGGAAGAATGCGTGTTCAAACGTCCCAAACGCAGGCAGTTGTCTATGAAAGAGTCAGAGGCGTTGGATGACCAATTCTGTAGTTGTTAAAAATCTAATCGCAATTAAACGTCACTAAGAATCGAGGTCATTCGCTGCTCTGCAGCTCCCCTTTGCCGAAGCCCGTTCTCCAGCCCTTTCATACAGGGAACACCTGTGGCCCTGGCCTGACAGCCCCCTGGCCACCCTGATGTGCTCTCCCATGGGCTTCTTCTTTTTTAAATATATTTTATTGATTTTTTTACATAGAGGAAGAGAGAGGGATAGAAAGTCAGAAGCATCGATGAGAGAGAAACATCAACCAGCTGCCTCCTGCACACCCCCTACTGGGGATGTGCCCACAACCAAGGTACATGCCCTTGACAGGAATCAAACCTGGGACCTTTCATTCCGCAGGCCAGCGTTCTATCCACGGAGTCAAACCAGTTTCAGCAAGCTAATATCTTTTTAAAGTATGATACCTTGTAAAACACTGTGATAGAAAGCGAGAATTCTCGTGATCCGTCCTCACCGCATCCTTCTATAACCTAGGAGGTCGGCACCATTGTCCTCTCTGTGTAGAGAGGAGGAAACCCAGTCAGGTTCAGGGCGTGGATACGGTAGGATGGGCTTTTAACCCAGTTGTCTCGGCCCCAAAGTCTGTACCCTAGATCACCACTCCTGCCCACCCCAACAGGAGACATGGTCATAGCACCACTCCCATCTCTGTCTCCTCCCCGAGGGCAGAGGGTGATGCGAGGGTCCTTGAAAATAACAATGTTCTGGAACATAAACATTCATTCGGAAATACTTTTTCTATAAATTCTGTTGATGAATCAGAAACGTGTGTTTGTATTTATGATGAAGAGGAAGAGGCCTGCTTTCTTTTAGGTGCCTTGCTGTGTGGTTGGCGCAGAGGAAAGTATTCTTGTTCTGAGCAGACTAAAGACATGTATCGAAGACTCTGCATCTGCTCTGTGCCCTCCAGGAGCACAAAGGACTTAGTGCAGTGAGCATGTATAGCCTTCTTTTACAAACACTCTGTTGCATGTGCCAGAAACACTTGCTAAGCAGTTCATATTTATGATTTATCTGATGAGCATTTAGTGTTTTTCCTTTATTATTTTTTTATTATTTTTTATCTCTGTCTTTAAGCCTTTTATAGCTGAGAGATGGAAACATGAATGGAGCTGCCACTCATGCATTCTTCGAAAGGATTTTGATTCTGTCTGCATTTTCAGGCCTTTATATTTCAAATTATGGAGTGCCAGAATTTTTCTACTCGCTACATAAAATAGTTTTTAATCTACTTTTATTAAAGAGAACTTTTTAAAAGTACACTGGAGTGTTTTTCCTCCCAGTTAGTTAAAACTTAGGGGGAAAGTAGGGTTAGTTTTACCAGTGTTTTTTCTGATTTTAAAATTTCAGTCCCATTTTCATTCAGCCTTAATTATGGTATTCTGGGCTAAGTTAAAATTTTTCTTCTTTAATCTGATATGTTATTTTGGTTTCTGTCTGTCCCTTGTTATATGCCTTTTCACAACTTCATTATCTCTCTCTCTAGAAGTGCAGGGGTTACCTCTTAGAGAAAGCTTAAATTGCTGGAGACTAATATTAAAATACAATGAATTTTGTTGTTATTTCTGTTTGGCCATATTGCTTCAGATAATCCCATTTTATGCCTAAATCAACAAAATTTGGTCTTTAATATCCCTCTTTCCAAAAGCAGAATAAATATAATGGTTAAGTAAAATAAATCTGTTTTTAGTTGCAAACAAATTCATGTATATATGAGATACATTCTGATATTTCCTAAAACTTATCATGAAAAATGCCACTGTAAAGTAGATATATTTTTAGGTAGTGATCTACAAGCCTTTGAATTGATTCCCAAAACACAATTCTTATCTTTTCATAGAATCATGCTTTCCAATATGACCTAAGTGGAAGTTTTAAATATTTGAAATATACACATAGCAAGATGTTGTTATTTATTATTGCTTTAAAACCTTTTTTCTGTGCAAATGTTAGGTTACAAGTTCTGTGTGCAGATGCAGTGGAAAAGAGTATAAAGCAAATTTCAGTAAAGATGGCTAAACGTTAAGTTTGTGCAAACTGCCACAATTCTACATGATGGGATTTCAGTGAATTCATGAAACTCAAGTATAGACCAAGTACAGAGTCAGAGGGACAGCTGGGGACCAATGTTATAAGTGGAGGCTCATTGTAAGACTTTGCTCAAAAACACCCTACACCACAGCCTGCTGGCTCCTCCCATTCTTTGGGATACTCCTCTGGAAGAAAATGGAAAACAACCTGTTAAAATACAAATGTGTTATTTTTATAAGGCACCACCTCATCACTCATCTTAACAAAACTCAAAGAAATCCAATGTAAGATTAAGAAATCATCTATGCATTTAAATGTGAGGGTTGTCATCATGAAGGAAGTAATTTTTTCACTGTACTCAGGACAGGCGGTAGTCTATCCCTTTCATAGAATTGAAAATTAAGGTCACGAGCAGTGGTGGCGATCCCACATTTCACTGAATTGCGTCAGCACTGTTTGGAATCAGTGCCCATGTTCAGAGTCCAAAGTTCGATCATGATTGTCTAGTTTCACATGGAAGGCAACAGCGGCAAATAATGGTGTTCAGTAAGCACACAGGGCAATATTGATTATGGGATGCCACACTATAGTGACAGTGAGCCACGAGCAAACAATGATGATTACAGTTTCTATGGATCAAGCTGTAAAGCACTGATTCGTTCCACTCTTTCATGTTCTCTTGCACTCCTGCCCACACAGCAATATTTCTCCCAGCTGCCTAAGTGGTCAAGTCTGTAAAGTTGACTACCTCTGCATATTTTCTAAAGGGGAAAAAAGATAAAAAGATTGATTTCAGCAATTTGTAATATTCATCCCTTTCCCTAACTACCCTGGGTGGGGCCACCGGATGCCAATGTGTGGGTGGAACCCCTCTGTAGACTCCACCCTGTGACTGAATTTCCTGCCTCTGAAGCAAATTCTTCTGATAAGGATCCGAAGTCTTCTGAGTTTATATTCTTACTGTGGGAAAGAGATAATAAAGAAACATGTAGTATGAGAGATGGTCGGAAGTGCTCTGAAGAAAAAACTCTCAAGGGTAAAGAAAATATAGAGGAGGCATTTTATATGGGTGGTTAGGGAAGGTCTCTGATAGTTGGTATTTGAGCATGGACCTGAAGAACGAAAGGAGAGAACTAGAGATACATAAAAGTGTCCAGGCACAGACAAGGACTCTGGGCTCCTTTAGGCTTGGCGGATTCAGGAGAAACGAGGGTCAGAAAGCTCAGAGCAGAGTCAACAAACCAGGAGAGAGTGACAGCAATGAAGCCAGAGACACGGTGAGGACTCAGGACATGGAGGACCCTGAAGTCCCTGTGAGGGTGGGAGACGGGAGGCCGCTGAAGAGTTTTGAACAGGAGAATAAGTGATCTCTCTCAGATTTTGGAGACATTATTCTGAGAACCTTGGGAACCGCAGAATGCAGGTCATAGAAGTGGACTACAGAAGACTAATCACAAGGCTACTACATTTCAGCTTTAGACTAAGGTGTGAGTGATAGTGGAGAGGTGGTGACAAGTATTAGGATTCCGGATCTATTTTGAAGGCAGAGATTGTAGGACTTGCTCATAAGTGAGGGAAAGGGGTGTAAGAGGTAATTTGAGTCAAATGTCATGTCACTGGCTTTGATATGGGCAACCGAAATGGTGATGCTGTTTACAGAGAAGGGAGATGCTCCAGGAAGAAAGAGTGGATGGATGGTGAGGCGGAATGAGGGGCCAGGTTGATATGTCTGGGGGACACCTAAGTGGGTACCGTGAATAGGCAGTGATACTCTAAGTCTGGCTGTCTGAGGACAGGCAGGGGCTAGAGAAGTAAATGTAGGATTCTTCAGCAGCACAAATCTCAGTGACATAGCCCCTTTTTCAAACACATCACCTAGTTTAAAAAAATATACTTTTATTGATTTCAGAGAGAAAGTGAGGAGGAGAGAGAAATATCCATGATGAGAATCATTGACTGGTTTTCTTCTACACGCCCCGTAGTAGGGATCGAGCCCACCACCCAGGCACGTGCCCTGACCAGGAATGGAACCATGACCTCCAGGTTCATAGGTCACAGCTCAGCCACTGAGCCCCACTGGCCGGGCCACACACATCACATCTCACTCTGAGATTGCCTCAGGTATGACTGCCTACATCCCTGTATAAGTTTGGGAATTTTGCTTAGGAGGAGTGGAGTTCTGATTATGATGAAATAAAAAATAATGTAAAAAAAACGATGGGAAGTAAAAACGTGGAACAAGGATGGCAGGATGCCAGTGACATGCCTCAGCTGCTCCGTGCTGGCTGTAGGTGTCTTGTCCCTTAGCCCTCATTTGGATGACGCTACACAGCAAGAGGGACCTGAACTCAACATCAATTCGACCCATACATTCCTACAAAGTCCTCTAGTTGAACGTGAGAAACATGATATCCGAACAAACAAGTCGCCTACATCTCACACACAATTCTATCTCGTTGGCTCGGAGAAGGCATTAAATTGGTTTTTAAAGCAATCCCCAGCATCTAATGAGTACTCTACATGTCATGTTTTGGACACATTTATTTGCCATTTCCTAACAGAGCTATGACTCAGCCGTGCGTCTCTGAAGGCCCTTCTGCGTTTACCCCAAGAGCTCGGTTTCTCTGAGTTCCATCGGCAGAGTGGTCTTGGGCATCTCCGCTGGCAGCCTACCTGCTGGCCTCCCTCGCGGTGGGCAGCAGACTGGCAAGTGCTCACTTTGTCATCAGCAGGCGCTGCTGACACGTGACTCAGGTTCCATTACTGGGAAGATGGGGGCTCTCACAGCAGGAAAGAAGCCGGTCTCTTCCACACTTAGCAAAGTCAAAACAAAAAACACTTCCATACAGGCGTCGTGCCCTCATGGGGAAAAGGACTAAAGTGGTCACTGTGGGGAAATTCCTTCTATCCATCTTGAAATTTGGGGGTAAATGTAGTCTACTATAACATAAGAGAACTCAGACACACTCCACCAGCAATAGAAAAACTGCCTTTTGCTTGTTTTTAAGAAATGACATCAGTAATAACTTCAAACACTTTATACCATTTGGCCACTAACATGAGGGTATTTTATGTCTTAAGATGAGAAGCAGCAAGACAACCACAGACAATAGACCTTGGGGCTGAGGCAGTACTCTGTCTTACAGTTTAGGCATCCAGATCTCTGGTTAGGGCAACTTTTGTGCAAGCAAAGTTAAGATAATGATGGTGACTTTCAGTCCTGGGGACAAGAATCCTAGGGTGCAAGAACTCACAAATATTAGAGGCCTCGTTCCCATAGTGTTACAGATGAGGAAACTGAGACTGACTTTAAGTTTCTCCCCTCAAGATGCTTATGACATGGCAAAAGTTAAATGAAATGGCAGTCCTAGCAGAAAGCTGCAAGAGAGTCTATGATTCGATGTCAGAAGAACGACCGGATGGGGAGATGTGAGCAGCTTGAACCGAACTTTGAAAAGCAAGTGTGTGGTTTTGATAAGGACAGCCGGGATTTTGAAAACATCAAAGGCTTATGATAGGGAAAAGGAGGTTGACTTTCCTGCCAAGACACGTGGATCTATTCTTTTAAATGCAGGCATGTGGATGTGCTATGATTTACTTACACGTTTATTTTCATTTCATTTAAAACGTAACAAGAATGCATCACAAACACTTGGAAAATCGGAGAAGTCACCCATAATTATTTCCACCCTATTACAAACAATTGGTCTTTCTTTGAAACCTACCAGTTAGTTTTAGCAAAATGTAAGCTCCTTTATCGTAAATTTAGGTTCCATTTATTTATTTTAAACTGGAGAGATCTTGGGTTCACAATAAGAACTGAACTGAGCCCAAACCAGTTTTGCTCAGTGGGTAGGGTGTCGGCCTGTGGAATGAAGGGAACTGGGTTTGATTCCGGCCAAGGGCATGTACCTTGATTGTGGGCACATCCCCAATAGGGGGAGTGCAAGAGACAGTTGATCGATGTTTCTGACTTTCTATCTCCCTTCCACTCTGTAAAAAAAAAAAATAAATAAATAAAATAAGTAAATAAAAAATCAATAAAATACATTTTTTTAAAATAACTGAATTAAATTTCTTAACAAATAAAAGAAGAGGAACTCAAGTTTATACATAATCAGCTCTGACTTTTAAGCATATATATATATATATATATATATATATGAAAAACTGCATGGAGAATGAAGAGAGAGAAACATTCACACACAGGTGGACAGAGATAAAATATGGCTGAAGTTGGGAAACCTGACATAATGACTTAATCAGATTTTAAAAGCAATGATACCGATAAAGATAATATTGAACTGGCTTGAAAGTATTTTATTTGCACTCACTTTGAAACCACTGCCACTGAAGGGCCTTTCCCCGTTGCTGTACTGGTTTGGAGGTTGCCATTAGCACTGGAAGGGAGGGAGGGGGAGAGATAGCGGCAGGCGCCCAGGAGGGTGGAAAGAACCTATGAGAGAACTCCAGAGAGAACTCAAAATAGCTGGTCAGTCTTTTGCCAAATGTATATGCAGTAATTTACTTTTTATAAGGTTCCTTCAGCCGAGCAAAATGATTTCACTTTTGAATGTTTCTGTGATCCCGACAAAAACATGACGCATCCCTCTGATGGCTCACTCTTCCTCTGGAGGCTCTGCCTTCATAATGGGGAGGAAGGAGGAATCTGTGGCCACAGACGGTGGCCTGATGAGGGCTTTGCTGCTTGCAGAGTAAACAGAGGCCCTGTTGCTTCCTGTCTTTGTATTGACGGTGCCTCTGACAATATGGTTTCTGGACTGAAGATGTTTACTATGTTGTGGTTCTACACACCCAGGTCAGGGCAGACGTGCTTGAAATGTGCGGCCACCCAGACCTTGTTGAGGAGGCTGCTTTACTGACTGATGAGTGTTTGCTCTTCATCCAGAAGCCTCTTTCCCCTGGGAAGTGAGGTCCACGTCACTTCAATGCATTATCTGATTCCGTGAGAGCCACCTCAGCACAAAGGCATAGAAAGGTAGTCGGCAAACTCATTGGTCAACAGAGCCAAATATCAACAGCACAACGACTGAAATGTCTTTGGAGAGCCAAATTTTTAAATGTAAACTTCTTCTAACGCCACTTCTTCAAAATAGACTCGCCCAAGCCGTGTATTTTGTGGAAGAGCCACACTCAAGGGGCCAAAGAGCCGCATGTGGCTCACGAGCCGTGGTTTGCCGACCGCTGGCATAGAAGCAGCCTGGCTCCTTAAGGGTGATGAAGATGGCCGGGGCAGCCTGTGTGGTGACCAGTAGAATGAGGGCTCAGAGATGTCCTGAGAAGGCGTCAGAGGACTCCCGCCCTGTCTCGGGGTATTCCTTTAGCGTCAGAAACAGTGGCCACCTCATGGAAACAAATCTGCAAAGAGCTTTGTTCCCATCTAACAATACATTCCAGAAAGTCGATAAGAAGTGTGTTTTAGGACAGTTTATAATGCCCACGAACGTTTTCAGTATTGCTCATTACAGGCGTACCATACACTGATTGACCCAAATTACAGCAGTCCTACACTCACACTTTGCAATCCTTCAGGGTCTTAGATCGAAAAAAGACGTGATGCAGAGTTTAAGAACACAAATTATCTGGGTTCCCAAACTTGTCTCTGTTAGCTAATAGCTGTGTGTCCTTGGGCAAGTTTCTAAACCTCTCTAAATTTTCATATTTTTAATCAGTCAAATAACAACAGTAGCTATCTCATGTGACTGTTGTGAGGCTCGAATGAATTGATATACACGTCACTGTTGTCAGAACAGTTCCTGACACACAGAAAGCGCTTAATAGCTATGATTGTCACTTACGTTCTTTGGCAAGCAGTTAACAAGCATAGCTATAAGAAACATGTTCATGAATATTCACAAATATGAATATTCATAAATATTCACGAACATGGCAGCACTGTCCAAAACAGCAAAAATCTAGAAGCAATCCAAATGTCCATGAATAAGAAAGTCGATGCATAAACTATATTATATTCACACAATAAAATGTTATACGGGAGGCAGAATGAACACACTACAGAAACAGGAAACAATATGAATGAAACTTAGTAATATAATTATATACAGCATGATGACATCATTTTAAAGATAAAACAACTAAAGTAAACATGCTAGTATGTTTACCAGTACTTATAAATAAACATACAAGTATGTTTATTACTCTGTTGAATCCATGAAACCACATAAAAAGGAAAGCAAGGGAATGACCCACATAGGACTGGAGTAATAGTTACTTCAGGTGTAGAGGGGAAGGATAGAGTGAGGCCTTCTGTTCGGATGCAATTACTGATCAGAGTCTACCTTGTTTTAGATGGTGGGTGTGTAGGTGTTTAATGATAAGAAAGAAGGGGAGGAAGAGGTAGGAGGAGCTATAAGACTTTGTCATGAACCAAGGACCACAATTTATCAGATTGTGTATACAATAAGACATACCCCCCAAAATAACAGCAATCATTGTCCACTGTTATAATCAATTTTGTTATATTATATTACAAATAATTAAGAGATAAAAGAGTCCAGGGATTGCTTATTTGCATTGTGTTGTTCTAATTTTGGTTGGAACAAAGACTAGTAAGATAATCCTTCTATACTGAGGATTCTAAAATAAATATTTGTTTTCTACTCTTGGGAAAACAAATGACAGGTCATGCCAGTGTTTAAGGTTCAGGCAAAGAAGATGATTTTGTTTAAAATATATTATATGAATTAGTAATTTACTACTGGTTAAAACAGCATTTTCAATCGGTGTGCCACAGGAATTTTAATTAATTAAATAATGTCTGAATGCCCTAACTGATTTGGCTCAGTGGGTAGAACTTTGGCCTGTCCTAGGTTCAATTCCGGTCAAGAGCACATGCCTGGATTGTGGGCTCAATCCCCAGTGGGGGGTGTGCAGGACTCAGACTATCAATAATTCTCTATCGTCATTGATGTTTCTATCTTTCTCTCCCTCTCATTTCCTCTCTGAAATCAATAAAAATACGTTTTTAAAAAAATAATGAATGAATGATGCCATTCCCTGGGGTAGGGGATACTGGAAAAATGGTGTGAGGTTTGGGAAGAGAGAAATATCATGAACCTAGCATAAACTGGGAAATCAATATTAATTATATTTGTATTGTAACTTAGACATACCAACTTAGAAATTGGGATAATTTGATGAGGGTCCAAGCTGTTATATTTTTTTTGATGATATTAGGTTCTTAAGCAAAATGTTAACATAAATACTTAAACTATATAAAATAAGCCTTCTGAAATATTTACTACATATAAATTAATGTCAGATGTTCAGATAACTCTTATGTGTTCATTAAAATACAACCCCAAAGGATCTATTTTTGGTTTTATTTCCTGGACCTAGAATTAATCCATATTTCTTGAAAGAAAATAAATTGCTTTGTCACAAACATCCCATAATTTAAACTTTCCCCTAATTTGTCTTTCTCAATCATTTTAAGTTAATGATACATTTATCACATAGTGGTACCACAAATAGCCACATATATTGAATCATAACTTATGTTAAGCATTAACATTCTAATTCAGAAACTTCTGAAAGAGGGAACAGGCTGATTGAAAGGTTTGTGGGGCCTAAGTAAGACTGGCATCATCCACAGGACAGATAACTCAGGATGTCACTGTGTTTGCCATGCTGTGATTTAGCAAGTGATGACACGACTGCTTCAGCCAGCAAGAAAAGGTAATGAAAAATATGCCCTTGAACATAATGTGTTCAGATCTTTTAGCCTTTTGTTTCCTCCAAGGCCAATAGACTTTACTCTGTGAAATATGAGATATGCAAAACAATGTAACATTTGGAATGCAAAACTGCATTTTGTGAATGCAGTTTTGAATGTCTTCTCTACTGCAAACCCTAATAGAAACAAACAAACAAAAATCAGTGGTTCTCATCACCTTCAATGTCCCTACCAACACCACACCACCGTGATGAAAAAGTTCTTAGAAGGTGATGATAATTTATTAACCACAGTTTATTTTTCTACACTTTGTTTTGGTGTAGATTTATAAAATGGTCATCTCAGATTTATAAACTGGTCATCTCAGTTGAATGGCACCTGAGACAATATGGGAAGATGTATTATGTAGCGAGAGTTTTATGGGTCGTGTTTCTGGAGGTAAGTAAACTAGGCAGGTAAGCTGTCTTCCGACAGCTTTGGATGATGGCTTGGACTCAAGTCAGTGTATAGCCATCTTATTCGGAAGCTATTAGATATATGAATCTTTAAAAGTCTCTTTCTTCTGGATTTTAATATGCAAATGAATCATTTAAAAAATGTTCAATCAATATTAGTCAACTAAATATAAGAAGAATTTGATGTAGGCATATTTCACACCATAAAAGGACCTTATGAGCTTTTGAATTTTAAAACAGACTTTTCATTTTATAAGTTAAAAAGCTCAGGACCCAAGAAACATGTGATTTGCCCAAGAGCACATTCACATATAAGCCTTGAGTCCTGACTCTGCCACTTACTAGCCATTTAATTAGTTCAGATGTATATTTCTGATGTTGCCCCTCCCACAAGAAAGTTGCTAACTTTTAAATATATATATATTAATTTTAGAGAGAGAGGAAGGGAGAAGGATAGAGAAATAGAAACATCATTGATTGGCCGCCCTCTTGCACACCCACTACTGGGGATTGAGCCTGCAACCCTGGCATGTGCTCTTGACCAGAATCCAACCCAGGACCCTTCAGCCTGCAGGCTGATGCTCTATCCACTGAGCCAAAACTGCTAGGGCTAAATCAAATAAGATTTAACTACAGATGTTTAAATATACCTAAAAACATCTTTAAAAGTGTTCCAACCATTTCTAAATTTTTAGCCACCATGTCAAATAAATAAGGGTATTATGAAACAAAATCTTCGTTCAAGTAAGTTTCACTAGTTCTCCAATGTATAATTTATGTATAAATTTGTATAATGTTTTCTTTGCCTATTTTTGGATGTTATAAGTGAAGGTTTTAGTTTTAAATAGTGGCAGGGTATGAGGACTATATTAGGTATAAAAAATGAAGAATGCTGAGACCATGTGAGTGGGTCAGAACTAGAAATGAGGTCATTTGCATTGGCATTTCACTGAACCAAAGGGTAATAGATATCCACCCTCCATTTTGCTGTGTAATTCAGAAGCCTCAACACACTTTCTGGTAGTTCTGATAAAAGTTGCAAATCTGATTATTAAAAACACAGAATAGATCAACTATATAGTGACAGATCATGTATCATAGAAATGTACATTTGAAACCTGTAGAATCTTATTAACTAACTAGAGGCCCAGTACACAAAATTCATGCACTTGGTGCAGGGGGAGGAGGGTCCCTCAGCCCAGCCGGCACCCTCTCGCAGTCTGGGAGTCCTCAAGGTATGTCCGACTGATGGCTTAGGCCCACTCCCAGTGGAGAGCCATCAGTCGGATATCCTTAGTGCTGCCACGGAGGTGGGAGAGGCTCCCTGCCACAGCCACTGTGCTTGCCAGCCATGAGCCCAGCTTCTGGCTGAGCAGCACCTCCTCCCTATGGGAGCACTTTGTGTTGATCAGGATTGGGCCAAAACCAGCTCTCCAACATCCCACAAGAGGTCCTGGATTGTGAGAGGGTGAAGGCTAGGCCAAGGGATCCCACCGGTGCACAATTGGGGTTGGGGAGGGACGCAGGAGGTTGGCCAGCCCAGGAAATACTGCAGAAGGCTCCAGGGCATGACTAGCCCATCTCGCAAAGTCCCAATTGGCTGGACCCCAGCAGCAAGCTAACCTACCAGTCAGAGCATCTGCACCCTGGTGGTCAGTGCATGTCATAGTGACTGACTGACCAGTTGATTGTCTACCCTCTGGTAGTCAGTGCACATCATAGCGAGCAGTTGAGCTGCCTTAGCATATCATTAGCATATTACTCTTTGATTGGTTGACTGGACACTTAGCATATTAGGCTTTTATTATATAGGATGTCACCCCCAATGAATTTAATAAAAAAAGAAAACGACAGCCAAAAAAAAAAAAAAACAGCATAGAGAAAGTTTCATTTGGATATCATGTTTCTTAAATTCAGTACATTTTAAGGAAATACTGAACCTTCCAGTTGCTACTGTTATCCATCTGTCTTCGTGTCAACACAAAGCATACATTGGGTTATTTAAGAGCATTAACTCTAAAAATCACTGGGATGAATTCCCTGAAATGAAAACACACACACACACACACACACACACACACACACACACACAACTATCAGGGTACATGTCAATAGTTTTCTTTGTGCTGCCAACGGTCACCTGGCAGCTCACTCTAGTCCCTCCACCAAATCGCACAGTGGCCTCACCCAGACTCCCTCAGCCTTCAGTGACAGCCTCTGAGCCTGCCCAGGACGTCACATCCAGGCCAAGCTCATTCATGTGCAAACACTAAAGAGGACATTCTGAAACCGAGCAAGCAGGCTCCAGCATGGCTATAAACATGGGACCATAATCTTCCTGGATTTCTACCACCATTGGTCATTGATTTAATAATGTTTTCATCACACAGAGCTCACAGCTGACTGAAGTCTCTAGACTTATTTCAGATAAGGTTATAAGAAATCAATGTTTCAATCTACTCATAAAATGATTTGGTTTAGCCAAGTTGCAGAACTTTTTGTTTCTCCCTGTTAAGGTTTAATTCAGCCGTGATCATAATCTGTCTTTCTACTTATCTATTCTTTTCTTGCATGTGTGCCTTCTGTGGAATTGATAAGTATGCCACCTTAGTCTTCCCCGGAATAAAAATGTTGAAGACACAGCCAGGGAGAGGCACTTCTGAAAATTTTTCATTCAACAAGGATTTCCCTAACACTTTCACACTGAGCACACAGAGATATCATGAAGAATTATGCCAAATTTCTTACTAAAATTTAGGGGATCTTCTAGCACTCCAAAGAACCCGCAACATATAAATGATAATAATAATATTACATTTCTGATATCAGAGGTAAATAATTTTAACAATGAAAATGGAAGATATCTATCATTATTATCTAGATCCAAATGAATATTGTCATAAACTATAGATTATTCAACAAAAATGCGAGAAGTTTCAAATGTTAATAAATTCAAAATTTCTTCAGCATTTTCCCCCATTGGCCCATTTCTTTCTCCTTGGATTTTCTAAAATGAGTCAAATTACCATATCATCTATACAAAGTGATTTAACATATTTTCATTCTAAATAAGCTTTGTAAGAGAAGTATTATTTAATTTCTGAGAGTAAAAGACAAAATTGGAGCAAATGTGTACCACCTCCCTCCCTCAAAATTCAAATACCATGGAGCAAGAGGAGTTTCACCATTTCATATCTGAGACACATACAAACACAAATTTACAATAATGCCGGTGGTATACAATGACCTTGGACATTGCTGAGTTATATAAACACTAGAGGCCCAGTGCACAAAAATTCGTGCACTCAGAGAGGGGGAGGAAGGGTCCCTTAGCCAAGCCTGTGCCCTCTCGCAGACTGGGACCCCTCAGGGGATGTCCACCTGCCAGCTTAGGCTCACTTCCCGGGGGGATCAGGCCTAAGCTAGCAGTCAGACATCCCTCTGGCAGCCCAGGAGCCCTTGGGGGATGTCCATCTGATGGCCCAATGCATGAAATTAGTGCAAGGGGCTTGGCCCTTTCAGGCCCAGTTACCTTGGCCGGCCCTCAGAGCCCCAGCCAGCCCTCACAGCCCCTCACAGTCTAGGCTGGCCCTTGCAGCCCCAGCTTTATCTGGAAGGTCGTCCGGATGGTCATCCAGATGGTTGTTCTGCTATTCAGTCTAATTAGCATGTTAGCTCTTTATTATATAGATTATATAGAATAGAAATGGAACCGGTTTTTTCCTTAGTTTGTATCCTGCAACTTTATGAATCTGCAAGTTTTAACATTTCTTTGATGGAGTGTTAGGGTGTACTATATATAGCATTATGTCATCTGTAAGTAGAGACAGCTTTACTTCTTCCAAATTGAAAACAAAGAAGTAAATGGTTCTTCTAAATGATCAGAGATCTGCTCCTCAGAAAAAATTGTATGGTACGCTATACAATGGTGAGAAGAACGGAAGATGTTTTCACTAACAAACTAAACAGGAATGGCTGATATCAGGATGTTATCACTCTGCAATTTGTCACACAATTCTTGATGTGACATTTTATAGACATCTCTTTCCTCCAGCCATCACCTTGGGTTATAAGCTGTCAAAGTCAATGAAAAAGATTTTCAAAAGACTAATTGTCACAACCTTTATGTGTCACATTCCTTTAGATGCAGGAGCAGTGGCTCAGCTGGGCCAGGAGGCAAGTGTTTGATTCAACTGTTTCTTTAGGTCTGTCTCCTCTTGCTCCCTGCAATATGGAGGAATGTGTGTGTGTGTGTGGGGGGGGGGGGGGGGGGGGGGAGAGAGGGGAGCCTCAGCTAAAAGAAGACTCTGTTTATGCGAGAAAGAACACTGCCTGGAAAACAGAATTCCTTTTCAAATCCATTATGTTGTTAAGTTGGGGGTGGATAATTAGAAGATGGGAGAATACGTACAAATTAACCTAATAAGCCACAATTGCTCATTTCAATCTAAAGCAATGAAATAATGGCCCATGTATTTTTTTTTTTCAGGAAAGTCTAGATTATTTTCTCAATAATTAATCAAAGCTAAAGATCTATCTCAAGGTATTTGAAATATGGGTCAATGGGAAAGATGCCAGTTGGCCCGATTGGGGATGGTTTGCTGCGGTTAGGGAGGGGATAGATTTGCTCCTGTTGCTGTTGCCATTGCCGAAGCAGATGGTGATGGCACTGGCATACGTCATTGACGTGGCTGGATATGGTAGAATTGAGATTTGATTCTACGTCGGCCAGACTCAGCCCTTTCCCTCCCACACTATTCAGTTCCCCTGTAGCATGTGTCCCGGCATTCTCACTCCTCAGAGGTCTCTGATAATGTGCCTGCCTCACCGGGCCGCCATTAGACATCTGATTCCCTTTCATTAGGAGTCCGTTTGGCTTTTGATACACACAATAGAAGCCAATGCCCTTTTCCTAGCACTGTACTACCTACTTACTCAACTGACTTTGAGAAAAAAAGATGTATTTGTAAGTATTTAGATGTACCCTGTAATCACTTTTAAGTATCACAATAATTAAGTAGGGAATTACCAGAAAAGTAAGGTACTAGAGCAACATTAAATCTCAAGACCATTTCATGTGTTAAAAAAAAAAAGTCCACATTCTTTTACAGTTAAATAAGAGAATGATCACAGACTCTGAGGCTTTGGAACTGTATCAGAAAGAAAATTACTGACCAGGTGGTGACTCCTTACTTCTAACTAGGATAGTCTTAGGGAAAGTATGTCGGTATTTTCACTAGCTTGCATTTCTGAAGACTCAAAAGGAAAACCGCTGGTTTCCTTGAGAAACATATGGTGCTGTTCTCTAGGAGATTTTTCCACGCATGGGGGATTTGGTGTGCTTACAAAGAATACCTAGTATATTCTTGTGAAAATAACCAGGGGCCTCGTGTGCTTTTGTTCTTCCCTCTTCATGGTGGTTTCTTCTGATTCCTACAAATGCTGTGGGATATGTCCTGATCCCAGCATTCATGCCTATAGGCTGTGGGGAACTTGGCTCTTGAATACGATGGACCCATCTTCAGGCACCACTAGCCCAGGAATGGTGGGAGGAAGTTAGAGTTCTTATGCGGACTCTGAGCACACACAACCGGGCTCAAGTTGACTGCGATGACTGGTACCACCTACCCAGAGGCAAGGGAGCCTAGGAGTTGGCATCAGATACTGGCTGTCAATTAAAAGGGACCATTCAGAAGAGGAGTTGAGGTGGATTCTTATGTTTCTAATCTCAAGGACTGTAAAGGGCAAAATAAACTACCTGCGCTATTTCCTGTGCAAATTTCAAAGCATTTTGACAGAGTAATGGAAAAGATAAGTAAAAATAAACGTCATCCACCTACATTAAGTCATTTGACTATAATTAAATAATGAAATCCTTTGGCACTTTTGAATACTTCTAATCCTTCCTCAGTCAGAAAGAGAGCAGAATGTATTGACCACTCAGGGTAGTTTATCCAGAAAAAGTGGTACACGTGATCCCATTTCAAAGTAAATTCAGGTTAAATCTGATGCATATCCTTAATATGCATCATTTTTTCCTTCTTGTGTTTCAAATAGATCTCTAAAAAAATCAAACATCTCTCAATGTTTTCTTACCACATAGACTATGCCCTTTATTCTGGATAATATTGTATATGAATTGTGAATAGATTAATTTCAAAAGAACCCTAGCCATTATTGGTTTACAGTTATTCCATGAACAGTCTTTTGGGTAACTTCTCACATTAACCAAGCTAAAACTGAGTATTGTAGTTGTTTAGATGGCCTTGATGCCTAAATTCAAGTCTAAGAAAGTAAAGTTGACCCACAATTCTCGGCCAAAATTGGGGACAGGATTTGTCTCTGCTCCCCTTCAGAATGAGATGCCTGATGAAAGAACGCAAGCCAAATTACAAGATCCTGGGCACCATCACGTAGGTTTCTCTGCATGAACCATCAAACATCTTCCTAGGACCCTCATTCAGAAGTTAAAATACCCCGTCTACTGCCCAGTGCATGTTGGGAATAAAAGGCTGTTCTGATTCATAGATCCAATGGGCTGTCTGATAATTGAAAGAAATTCAAGCAGAATTAAAGGACTCTACACACAGACCGATGTGGTGGCCATGCATGAACAACCAACGCAATCTATTGCCATGTACTTATTGGGGGTGAAGCTCTCTAACGCAAACCAAAAGCAAATTCATTGCTATGCATAAATTGAGACACCTATAAAGTTGCCTTTCATATGAAACTCTAGCAAGAACTGAATTTAAGTAAATACAGCTCCACACCCCCTGCTGACCACCCTTTTGACTCTCTAATGCCCAGAGTTCTTTGCTCTGAGGATTATCTGCTGAGGTTTAAGGCAATCTGCATTTTTTACCGGCAGTTCTCACTGCCTTGGCCCTGGTTCAATTCCAATTTAAGGAAATACTTGAAATACTGTCTCTTCTGGTAGCACGCAAACACTCCAGGAATTTGATGCTTTCCAGAATAAGCCATGCTTGTTATGTAAGTCCAATCAAAGACACACTTTCAGAACAGAACAAAAGGGATTAGATCCGCTTCAGTTTAGACTGTCTAAAGAGAGTTCTCAGTCATGGATTTGTTAATGGCTTTTGTGCAAATAATGGAAATGGAATCATGCATTTCTATTAGTCACCCAAGAAGCTTTGGGGTTTCAGGTTCTGGGAGTTCCATCACTCTGCTCTTCACAACTTGGAAAACATCTTGCCTGACTAGGAAGTTAGTCATTTCACATTTTGACATGCACAACAGTGTGAAGTCTAAAAGCCTCGCCAATTTCACTTATAAGTAACAGGATACATCACTTTAAAGATGAAATGCTCAAGGATTTGTGGCGCCTGTCTTTGTTCCTGCTAATCCGATTTTACTCTGGGAGTGTCAGCTATTTTGTAAATATATGCAGTTGAATTCAAATAATGAATTTTGACAATCAGTTCTCTAACTCGCTATAAAGAGCACTGTTATGTTTTATCCAGAGGTGTTGGACCCTGAGAGCCCAACCTTTGAGACAGATTTAATTTTCCATCCATCAGTAGTCCAAGCCCTCTCTTGTCATTCAGTTTTAAAACTTGAAACAGTTTTCAACGTCAAGTGTTCTTGGAAAGGAGTGAGAAAAGAGAATCTGGGGAATGTCCTCGCAGTCCTCAATTTCTGGAGAATGTTTATTCCCTTCTTGTTTTAGCCTTGGTCAGAGACATTCCCTGAGGGCTTTCCTTTCCATTTATTTTGTCCATTTAAGGTTAACATATTAGGAGTTGTGCTACTGAGAGAGTAAAATAAATAGTCTGACGGAGCTTTCTCAAGCCTCCTGCATTGACCACTGCCTCCTCCCGGTTCACTGGCCTCTGTCTCTTCGACACAGGTGGTGTGCAGGTTACCAGCAGAGTTTCCTAGTAATGTGTCACATTTTTCTGGGTATTCTGAGAAAGCTGGGGAGGGGGGGAAGGAGAGAGGGAGAGAGGAGCTGTTAATTTGTATGCACTGAAATCACATTTTAACGTCAATTGGCCTAATCTTATTGTGAACTCCACTGTAAAATCATGGTAGTGAGTGTTGGGTTCCATATGACAGTGAAAACAATTGGGTGTATGAAAGCACTACAAAACAAGAATAGCATCTGAATTGTTTTCCGTTTATAACTCTAAAATTAAATTGGGGTGGATATCAGCACCGTGATTGTATTCATTCTTTATGTTCGTTACCCTCGTCTTCATTGATTACCAAGGTATCAGCCAATTCGATCTAGCCATCAAAGATAAAATCCTTTTCCTCTTGGTTCATAATTATATCTCATATCTTTTAGGTGCATTTTTATGCTGTTTTTCTTTGTATAATTTTCCCGTTTATTTTAATATGCAAATTCAGTCTCTTCCTTTCACAGTATAAAGCTCTGTAAAAAATCAACAATATAGTCCATGTTTCAAAATTGTCACAAAATGTATTTCCCAATAAATTTGCAAAAATTCATAGCCCAAAAGAATTGACTGAATAAGCCAAGTATGGTTTGTATAAGAAAAAAAAAAAAAAGAAGCAGATTTAAATAGTCATTTGAAATAATACACATTTTCAAAATAGTTAAGTATAGCCGAGACCCGTTTGGCTCAGTGGATAGAGCGTCGGACTGCGGACTGAAGGGTCCCGGGTTCGATTGCGGTCAAGGGCATGTATCTTGGCTGCGGGCACATCCCCAGTAGGGGGCTGTGCAAGAGGCAGCTGATCGATGTTTCTCTTTCATCGATGTTTCTGACTTTCTATCCCTCTCCCTTCTTCTCTGTAAAAAATCAATAAAATATATTTAAAACAAAACAAAACAAACAAAATAGTTAAGTATAAATTAATAAAATCTCAAATTCCAACAATGCTATAATCTCCCTCCAACAATAGCTGCTACACTTAAATAAAACTGCTCTAGATAAATGATGAAGATGAGACTATCTGGTGAAAACTGGTTACATTTAGGGACTTAATGTTATTTAAAAAAAAAAAAAACTAAAACTAAAGTCCTGGAAATAAGTAATTCTCTAGTAAAACATTGGAAATCTGACTTAGAAAAAGCTCTCTAATTATGACTATTTCCATGCTATTTTATTTTCATTTCTTCCCCACCCTGGGAGAGAAAATAGGTATCATTATATTTAGCTGGTGTTTGCATTTTAATTTTATTAGAATTCCGCAGTAGTAATGAACAAAACTAAGCTTTCTAACAGAGGCGAAGTGCAGTGGCCATGGTGGAAGAAAAGGACAGACGATCAGTGGAGCAGAGCACATGAGGACAGGAGACACGCTCTGAAAGGTGGAGGGGGCAAGAACCGGGCAGACAGACAAGAAAGCCAATAAGCTCATCCTTTATGGGTTGAAGGAAAACGTTTATCAAAAGTCTTTTTTGAAAAATCATGACAGATGATTTCATTTCAACATTATCCCCACTCATCCACAAAGTATAAATACATTTTTAAACCAACAGATGTTAGAGTGCTAATGTACATGGCAACTCAGTGAGTGGTGTTGGGGAAGTTCATGTTCATCCAACAGTGGGCCCTAGTCATTAGCAAAGGCAGGGCAGCTGGGATTAAACATCTCCGGAGAGCTCTTTTTCCTGTGACAGCATGGCCTTCCTCTTTGGTCTTAGGGTGTGGATAAATCAGAAACTCTAAAAATGGGCTAAGATGATATGACAGGGAAAGAATTAAGTCATCTCGTGCATCATAAATACTACTCAACATTAAAAAATGTTTTTCTACAGTAACCATTGTTCTGGAAGCACTTTATTAAAATGTATATTTTTAATTCATTTCAGAGAGGAAGGGGGGGAGAGAGAGAGAGTCATTGATCATCTGCTTCTTACACACCCACTTCTGGGGTTCAAGCCCACAACTTGGGCATGTGCCCTGACCAGGAATCGAACTGACTTGGCTCATAGGTTGACGCTTAACCACTGAGTAACACCAACCAGGCCACAACCATTTTTAATGACTTAATCTCAATTGTTATCCATCAAACACTTCACTGGGAAAAGCCACAGTATCTGATACTGACACAGAAATGGATTTTGTAGAAAACATTTATTTCCTGCATCTCAAAAAAAAAAAAATAGATGAATCTCATCTTCCTTGGCTATTTGTTCAAAAGATATATTAAATACATTAAATATTCCCTGGTACTAAATTGGTCCAGTAATAAATTTAATATAATAAATTGAATAATATATGTTAGATTTCAAAGTTACTGGGTATATTTTAAAATTCTGAAAGGTGACACTTTATAACTAATGGTCTTTTCAGGCTTAAAGAGCAAAACCTTTTAGTTATAAACTAGAGGCCTGGTATACATATTCGTGCACCAGTGGGGTCCCTCAGCCTGGCCTATACCCTTTCACAATCCAGGACACCTTGGGGAATGTCGGAAAACTGGTTTTGGCCCTATCCCCACAGGCCTGATCCAGACAGGAGGGAGACTGATCTTGTGCATTGAGCATCTGCCCATTGGTGGTCAGTGTGCATCATAGTAACCAGTCGATTGTTGCTTAGGCTTTTATATATAGAGATGCTTATGAGAGAAATTGAATTTTTTAAAATGAGAACTTTTCTTTATTTTCATCCACTAATGGCCACCGTAAAATAAAAACTTAAGTTTATGACTATGTGTAGGTGTTTTTCTCTCTTTCCCACGTCCAGCGTGGAGAAAGACTGGGTCCAGTTTCTGAGTAGAGGAGCTGGGGATTAAGAAATAAAGGAATAGAAAAGAAAACACAGAAGTTGAAAATGGTAGCTGGGGCTGGGCAGAATCTCTGTTCTCTCTGATGGGGAGACAGGATCTCTGAGCCCATGAAGCCGTGTTTATTTATATCCCCAAAATACAAAGGGGTTTTACCAGATCAATCAAAGGAGTTTCGGTGGGCCCAGGCTCTATTCATTTCCCCATTCTCGGGGCAAGACTGAATTTACATTTCAAGGCCCTCTCCCGGACACCTGAGGCAAAGTTAAGGCCAAGCTGATTACATAGTCAGCCTTGTTGGTGAAGCGTGTTTTCCAAGATGTGGCTTTGCCAGGCGCCTTGGATTCAGGCAGCAAAGATTTAAAGAATGCTCAAGGTGTCTTGCCTGTGGGCGCCCTCCACAATTATGAGCATAAGACTAATAATAATTGAAATTTAACTTCAATAGAATTACAAATTCTGCCCACCTTATTAAGCCCTAATTTAAATAAGACTAATGATAATGAGATATTAACTCACAGGTACACCAAAAACAAAAACCAATTGCACGTTATGATATTTTGTTCCATGCGCTGGTGAATAAATTAAAACATCTTTTTTTTTTCCTACAGGAAAACTGAAGACTTTAATAACGAACCCTCCAAGGTCACAATGAACACAGGTATGCGGTCTCTGTTAGTTTTAACCTTTTCAGCCCTGCTCTCTAACCACCATCTTGGCCCTAAATCAATAGATTAGTATTCTGCTGATTCAAATGTGACCCTGAGGTCCTGATTAGATGGAGAGTGTACATCCATTACTTAATGTCTTTGTCTTTGTGTTCTAGTCTTAACAGCAATCAAAAGTAGAATTTTTTGGTGTTATCTACTCTTACTGAATTTTTTTTCTGTAAATCATGTCTTGAAATTAACTCCTATATACCCTAGGTAGAGGTGGAATGTCATTTGCACTTGAAATCCTTCTTAGAATAGGCTAAATTCAAAGACAGGTTGCTTTAGTAGAAAACATTTAAAGTTTCCCATTCTATAAACCCTTTTTGTTGACAGTCAGCAGACAGTGCCAAAGCTTCCTATGAAATCAGCTTAATTAATCCATACACACAATACACCCTAAAGTCTTAAGCATTAGATTTTTTAGATGTGAGAACAGTGTCTCCCGTTAGCTTAACAACATGGATGCCTCTGAACTCCGTATTGTATGCAGAGTAATTGTAACAGTCTTTGTGATACATGCTATGTACATGAATTTTTTTCCATAGTAGAAATGTTTTGGCATACATTTTCACCTTTTCTCCCCTGAAATCTTTATATTCGATAGTAAGTAATTCTGGAAAACAACTTTCTCATTGAAATTTTGTAACTTGTGTTTTAAAAATGCTGTTTCCTATCTGCAAGCAATCACTGGAAAGTTTGCTGTCTCTTACAGAGGGAGGATTAGCAACCACTGGTGAGAACCAATCTCTAATCCCTAGATGAAGGATAGACACATACCCCATCCCATGATGCTATGGCTGCCCCTTAGCAGAAACCTGTCCTAACTGACCTCTAAACTTGAGGTCAGCTGGCTCCTGTGAATGTAGTCAACTCATAGATATGTAGAGCAACAGGCAATATGAGGATACAAGGAAGACTTAGAAATCCAGAGAAATTATAATCTTGGAGATGAACCAAGTAAAGACATTTAGACAATGGGAAGTGTGGGAATTAGACATTGGAAATAGAAGAAGAAACAGTATTAGGTAAAGGAGATTGAAAAAAGCAAATAAAATAGACAGCACGTAGCTGAATTAGGATAAATCATGTTGTGAAACTATAGTCAATCCAACAGAAGGTTCCCAGGATGAAGTTATATTTCCACAACTAATAATAACTGGGAAGGCGTTGATTTCCATAATCATTCTGAGACATCTTCTCACAGACTTAAGTTGACTTAAGACATAACTTCCCAATATCTTTCACCTGGTAGAATGCTGACTTCCTATTTATTATAACCCTATCATGACAGATGTGTAATATGTGATTATGCTAAATATACCATATTCATGTAAAATGCATTGAATAATTAATTCTCCTATGAATAGAATTCAACTCTAAAGACAACGTGGGCAAATAGACATTTGTATATTTGTTTAGGTCACTCGGGCAGCATGAATATAACCCTCTAATGCATCCTCTCATGTAAAAGGATTGAGCTTGGCTCCATGTAGAATGCTAATTTGCACAGTTATTTTGTTTATATCAGTGAACCTATATGTACATATGCATGTAAAATATGATATTCAAACTTATGCACACAAAATCAGTAAGAAGTGACAAACCCTTTATTTAAAATTCTAAGCTAAGACCGTAGTGCTATTATAAAAACATGCCACTTTTAACATATGTGTAAATATTGCCATAGGAAGGTGAAGAAAGCATTGTTGCTATCTAGATCTACAAAATGAAGTACTGGTAAAAGTACTGAAATATCTAACAAATCAAATTAGTCTTCATTATCTACCTACCAATCACTAAAGACATATATTACTATTTAAATACCTATGTGTCAGTCACTGAAGTTTAAAAAAAAAAAAAGATCATTTTCAAGCAAAGCAGCTCTGTTTTAGTCAAATACGTAGTAAATGGTGATGTGTTCATTTTTTACACTAAAGTCTCTGAACGATGTATAGAAATATGTACAAAACATGCTATCTTTCCACTGTAAGAATCTGTGATCCATTATTTTCTAAGGCAAATCTTAGCTCTGGAAGAAAGTAAAGAGAGAAAGACAGGAAGTAATTCATTGTATGTGCTTTACCACGTGAGTGTTTTCAGCCGAGGAAACAGCTTCCAAGAACCATACATCTGGGAGGAAGAGGCGCAAGTCATTCATGACTGTCGCCGTGCAGGTCATTACGAGGGTGAAGGTGAGCATGGCACTAGGGTTCTTCAGAATGACCTGAAGTATGCAAGACAGATCCTCATTTTGAGATCTTAAAAATATCCTTAAGAAATCACAGGAAGTATCAACACACGACTAAGCAGAAATGGGGTAGAATAGGTTTCTCTGTTCCAGCAATTTCACAAATGCCTCAACTTTTCTAATTAAGCTCCTTATTAAACTGTTAATAAAGACAGATTGTTTACTTATTTCACCTAGGTCTTTGAGTTCCTTAGAATATAGATGTCATTTAACCCAGAGGTCCCCACACTCTCAGCCCAAAAGAAATACCCAACGGTTCCATTTATTAATTATCTAGGGGCAAACAACTTCATAAGTACTTATATTCTGTCAACTCAGAAGCAATTTGAAAAAAATAATACACTTAAATTGAAAAAAATAATTTTATTTTGTTCTTCATGACTGCAGTTAATAACCAATGGGACGTGTGTGTTTAGTGGGCACTGCAAAACCCTGCAGGTCTTGGACTCAGATTGTATATCCCCAGTCCCATTTACTGCCCCAAATTACTTTCATGGGGTATTTGCTTTTTTGTCATAGCCATCACCAAAAACCCAACTTTTCAGAGATATGATATCATCTAAAGGAAGAGAACACAAGCTTTATTATGGTGAAACTGGAAACTAACTCATGCTAGTAGTTCATATAGCATCTAATAAATACCACTGAGTTTGTATAAAAAATTTTTAAATAACCCTCAAAACCCTCATGAATCAACTGAGGTAGCAGGGGCACCTTCTACACAGTTTGGGAACCATAGGTTTAACCAATGACCTTGAATCTTCTCATTCTGAAATCCCTCCTTTTCGTCTTTTTCACTGCTGTCTTCAGATGTTCAGAATTAATAGAACTAGAAAATAAAATCTCTTCAAGAGCCATCAGCTCACACTTTCAACACTCTTGACTACACAACCCTGTTAAACCATCAGAGCTGCTACAACCACATATTCAAAAACATTCCCTCCATTTATCAGAAACTCTCATCCCTCGTAGCTATTTTCAGCTTGCAGAGTTTGCTGTATCCCATTGGTGCCTCTCTTAAAGACATCTTTAGTTGTATGCTTCCACCCTTCATGTCTTTCTATGTTGGGTCTTTGAATTAGAGTCTTTGATTTATTTGACTTTCTTACGTTGTTTGATTTTTCTATTTTAATTATTACCTGCATTAGGAAACTGTTATTTAAAACATATTTAAGAAATTTTATTTTGATCTGAGGACAGTTCCACCAATTTTAAGGTCTACTGACCTTACTACTTGTGATTTTACCAATAATTAGTTCAGATCATCCTTCCAAGCATTCTTAAGTTCCTTCGTGTTCAGTAAACAAAGCAGATACTTTTCCTTAAAAAATAAACAAAAATGTTAAACTGTCTAATCACTACATTGTACACCTTAAACTAATATAATATTGTATGTTAACTGTAACTGAAAAATAAAAAATATATAAAAAGAAATAAAGAAAAACATGAGAATAGAATGTGGTAATATATAATGATTTATGTTATATCGGTGGTTACATTATTTGTCTCTCTTATCATAACTTTCAAAAAGAATTAAACTTAGGTTATTCTGGGGAATGAGAAAAACTATTCCTTGCACATTCCATGTATAAAGGAATGTGGGAATGGAATTGGAATCTGTTTATAAATAGAACATTAACCTTTTAATTTTAGAAGTCTTGTAACTCAAAACTTGTGTCCCATTATAATAGTTGGTAACTTTTCACTTACTTTACTTCATGTTGATATTTGCATAAGTATAAATAGGCAGATCATCATATACATGTTCAAAAGTATTAAAAACAAATTAATTTTTTGGCATGGTCATTTCAATACTCTATGTGTCAATATTATCTTGATTTCAACTAGGCTAATTATTTCCATAACTTATAGTAACTATGGGAAGACATAGAATGTCCATAATGCTATATTTCTCTTTAAGAATCTGGTATAGCAAATCTATCATGGCTATATCTGTTAATAGCATTTACTTCAAGAGGTGCTTAAAACCATCTTCAGGATTCATAATAGCTAAAACACAGTAAGCCTAAATGATGGCTACAAACGTATATTTTATTATGGCTCTTAACCCTGAAAGAGAGCTTATTCATAACTCTAAAAGCTAGTTACGCTGCTTGAAAATTTAACAGTTGAATGCAATGGTATAAACAAAGTTGAGTTTTATATTTTTATGTTTTCATTAAAGAAAAACCATAAAATGTTAAGTAAATCTTTTTTTATTGAAGCATTGGCACCTATTTCTAAAACAAACCCCTGCTATTTTGTTTTGTTTTGTTTTGTTTTGTTTTGTTTTGTTTTGTTTTGAGTTTGGGGTGGTTGTAAAATTTACGTATGGATTCCCTGGTTACTAATTCTGACTGTTCATCTTTCCCATGGATGTCTGGCACATTCCATTTAAAATGCATGAGATTGCATGTGCTTTTCCTTTGCTGTGGCTTCTGCTATATCATTTTTTTGCTTCCAGATAGCGGTGGGTGTGCTCGCAAACGTGCCGCCATGTCTGTTACATTAACATCTGTGAAGAGAGTTCAAAGTTCTCCAAACCTATTGGCTGCAGGTATAATATCACTAACCCCCACAATGTCACACTTGAATGGCTTTGTCTGACCTTTCTCTCTTTCCAGAATTATCTTGTTTGGATGAAGAAAGTGGCTGTAAATACCTTGAGAATGTCCCACAAGTTCTTACGTTTCTTGTCTCAAGAATAGCTCCTATCCCTCCTGACTGTTTTTGTTCTAAAAATAAAAATAAAAAGCCAAAGGAAACTGATATCTTGTAGAAAACATTTTAAAAATCTAATTAAAAACAACAGTGACTTGCCAAAAAAATGTATTCAATAACTGCAAAAGTTAATAACTATGGAAGCTTGTGTCTCTTATGAACTGAAGTAACAATATTTAATCAAGATAACTCATAGTTGCTTTTGTGGTTTGTTGCTTTTAAGCTAATAACTATTGAGGGGTTGGGACACAGGGGTCAGAGAGAGGGGTTTGTAGGAAACTGAATATTTATTAATTCATTTCTTCACCAAAGATTGCAAACAGGATGATCATTTATTTTGAAAGAGATCTTAAACCTTCCTTTAATCCAGTCAGCAAAGATCCTTCTAAATGTATTTTTAAACACCTTGGTGCAATTAAGTTTAGCAGCACATGTATACCTGGGTGCAGCCACAGATATACATACATGTACTCTAGAAGGTAATTGGGAGCTTCATGTTCCAGGTGACACCAAGATGGGTATCTAATAAATGTCTGTGGGGACCTACCTAAGCTGGCAGCACAGTCTGCTGGGAGTGGGCGTGGATCTGGCAGCTCCACGTGACCCTGATAGCCTCAGGGACTCCAGACCCAGAAACAGACCCGCCCCTCTTGCTGACTGATAGGTTTGTTTCCTTGGCGGGTTATTTGGGGGGAGAGAGGGGTTTCTTTGTTTTTTATTTCTATTTGCAGGGTTTGGGAGCAGAAGTGGAAAAGGGATGGAGAGTGTTTGAATCATTTTAATTCTCACTATGCATGCCAGTATCTTGCACACAGAGATATGTAGTCGTTGATTAAATGCTCAAAATGTCCTTGGTCCTGAACTATCCCACGATGTTGAGGAAAAACAAGCTTCCATTTGGAGAAACCCACTCCTGCCCACCACCTTCAATCCACAAATGAATTTCAACGTCCAAGTTTAAATAGCAGGCCAGGTGGCTCCAGAATATATAAAATTTTTTAAATGCAAGTTTCATTGCAATGTACGTAGTACCATTTCAGTTTAGTTAAAAAGTCTCTCTCTCTCGTACATGTTTGCTTGTACAAGTTTGCTCATCTATAATAATAAAAGTGTAATATGCTAATTAGACCAGACGTTCTTCTGGACGACCTTCCGGATGAAGCCAGGGCTGCGAGGGAAGCCCAGGTCTCAGGTGCCAGAGGGACTCTGGTCCCGGAAGCGAGTGCCAGCAGCCAGGGGAAGGTTTACCCTTGCACGGATTTCGTGCATTGGGCCTCTGGTATGTATAGGAGCATGAAAGGATGTTAGAAAAGCTACAAATGTGTTTACATGGGATGCCTGAGGGAAATGGGAATAAAGGAAAATGAGAAAATAAAGTCCAGCGCCATCAGGAAAGGGACATGCCTATACCATGAATACCATTGACATCTCAGCCAAGTAAACTGTAGCCCAGACTACGCAGGGGTGGCCTGTGCCTGCAGCACCCGCTAGGGAGTATGACACCGGCTTGACCATGCTGGAGTATTATTATCTGCCAAAGGAACCACCGAAGGAATCAGCGACTGGATTAGGGACTGCCACTTCGGAGAGTCTACACTAGAATATCAGCGATTTCATATCACAAAACGTAAAATATGTAATGCTTCAGAATCAAAATAATAGCAAACATTTAAATGTTTTAGGAATATGAAATAATATTGAGCAGTAAGTTATGAAGCGGCTATGAGCCATTTTAAATTTTATCCCATGAGAGAATAAGATTTCTAGAGAATGAAGCCCCCTGAATTTTGGACTTAATTGTTACATTAAAAAATAGACCCCATTTGTATTAAGACGCATAGGTACGATCCCTTCCTAAAATTAGTTTTAATTCCATTTTGAAGAAAGAAATCATCCTCTTTGTAGGCCCTTCACTTTATGGTCGCCTTCAGAAGAATTTATTTGGCATAGCATCTTCTCGTGAGTTAAAAGGGGGTTAGCAAATACTTATTGCATTAGCTACTGTTAAAACCACGTAGCCTTTAAGTAAAAGACTACCTCCACAAAAGGTTCCCGCTCTCAGATGAAAAGTCAATATAAGCTGCTCGTCATCAACCATTGTCGCCCAAGTCAGTCTTTCTCTTTCCCTTTTACAAGAAGTAGAATCCCACTGGATAATTCGTGGGCACACAGATGTTTTAAATCTAAGCTAGAACCAAAAGGACGAGTATCGAGACACGATAAGCCTTTTGAAGTTCATTTTATTTTCCCCAAACCACCCGGCAGTCTCAGGCAACACTGCTAAGGATGAGAGGCAGTGGTGACCACTGACCCAGGAGACAGCATGAGGAGGAGGAGGAGGAGGAGGGGGAGGGGGAGTGGGAGGGGGAGGGGGAGGAGGAGGAGGAGGAGGAGGAGGAGGAGGAGGAAGAGGAGGAGGAGGAGGAGGAGGAGGAATTTGTTGTTTCCCTACTTCTCTGAGGACTTAATCGTTTCCTAGACTCCCAAAGATTTGTCAACATTAAATGAGGGTAAATGAAGAAAATAAATAAAAACTCTTATCTCAGTACTTAGAAGCACTGTAGGCATTCAATTCGTTGGCTTGAATTTAACTAATGGGTTTAAATTAATTCTTGCAAAGTAACCGAGCCCTCTAATGGAAGGAGCTATAAGATTTAAAATCATCATAATTTTCAAGAAAAATAGAGTTTATTATGTCTGATATGCCACACCAGTTAAAAGGAATCTAGACGTTGGAATCGTAACGTTGGAAAGGACCTCTGAGGGCATGCGGCCCGACCCCTGACTCCGACCCTGCAATGAGCCTGGACAGTGTCCCCCTCCCCCCCCCCCCCCCTCGCCGGGCACAGGGAGTGCTCGTGGCACCAGTGAGAGAGGCCACAGCTCTTCGTTCTCAAAGACCCTATTCACATCCGACCCAGTTACTCACCCTTAAATTTGCAGAAACACAATGACAATCTACTAAAGAACACCAGAAATTTAGAGCTCTGATCCCTAGAATTCTGGCTCTGTTCTTTCACAAATAACATTGAAGATGTTGGACAAAACCATCTTCTCCATACTTCTGCCAAGTCATTTACCAGCTCAATAGTTTTTTTTAATTTATTTTTATTGTTGAAAGTATTACAGATGTTCCTGTGTTCTCCCATTGGCCGTACTCCCCCCCCCCCCTCCCTAGGCCTTCACCTCACTATTGTCTGTGTCTATTGGTTACGCATATATGCATATAAGTTCTTTGGTTTCTCTCTTCCTGCCCCCCTTCCCTTCCCTCTAAGATTCCTCAGTCTGTTCCATGCTTCCATGTCTCTGGATCTTTTTTGTCCAGTTTACTTTGTTCATTAGGTTCCACATATGAGTGACGTTATGAGATACTTTCTCTGAATGGCTCATTTTGCTTAGCATAATATAGCTCAATATGTCTGTTTTTTTCTTTTAAACATATATTCTCTTTACTTGACATGGACCCAGGATGCTTCCATGCTTTCTGTCACCTGCTTCCAACCACGCTCATCCTCCCTTCCCTACCCTTGCCTGGCAGGAATGAAATAAAAGCAGGGCTGTGGTCAGCAGTATCCATGTGGGAGCTATTTGTCTTTCAGTGCCTCTGGAGAACTGCAATAAACGAGACAATCAGGACGGGGTGCTTTAAATATTATAATTGGATTTATTTTAAATAAACTGCAACCCTATATACTTGAGTGTCCTTAAGAGACCACCCTCTTAGGTGTAGACTTCAATCATTACCATAAACTTCATTAAAATACGGGTTCATCCTGAAGCTTTAATCCTTAGCCATTTTTATTATTTGTCCTTTATCATAATTCTACACATTCATATCTCCTATGTTGTGCAGGATTTTTTCAGCAGAGCTCACCCCAATCAATAGCTCACATTTCCGGTAGCACAGTATAATTCCATTTGGAAATCCCTGGGCTCAGTATTGGGGGGTGTAAGGGGAGGAGGCGGGAGAGCTCCTGGTTTCAGCTTAGAATAACTTTTCTTTGATTCTCAAGCTTACTGTCCATCCCACTCACTGTTCCATATTCTCTAATGTGGTCACCAGTAAGAAAAAGAACTGGCCCTCTACAAACTATCAATTAGAGGAAGTTTATTTCACAGTGTCCAAATCTTCTCAATATGCCCTCCTCTTCCTCGCCATGCCTATACTTCTTGCACCTCCAAGCATCAGGCTCCTATAACCTCCATCCCCAATACATACCCACACACCCTTCTTTATAAAAGCCCAGTTCTATCAAGCCAGAGTAAAGTGGAACTCCTATTTTCAAGCATATGACTATAATACAGATAATAATAATTACTATCCATACTGCTTGTCTTTTCATTGCCATTTCTTCAAGTCCCAAAACTTGTTTCATGTCCACAAACAGTGTGTGGTAACCAGGTGATCATTAAATCTTTCTCCCTGACTGCCCACAGCAGAATTCTAATTGCTGCTCTGTGTGTTACACTGTTTTCTTTATAGAACCCCTCTTATCATTTAAGTGATTAAAAAATTCAATCATTTCTGCTCCCATCAAATCTAGAGATAGTCTAGTAAGCATTTCATATGTAACTCCTCAAAGTTATTTTCACTGTATGGTGCCCATTTATCACCCTGACTTGGAATTTACTGGAGTTATGATCCATACGAAATTAGCAAATACCCTTTTTTAAGAAATGAAGATTTCTTAGTCTTCTCTACCGCATTTGAGCTGGAGTCATTCTAACAGAATCTGTGCTGGCTCATTTATTTCTCCTTTGATTTGGAAAGAATCTACATCAGATATCTTATCTCAATTCAAACTCTTGCATTTCTCAACTAATTTTTATCATTCCTAATTCATGTGTTTAGATTTCAAAATAGCCATTCCTTAAGCATTAAAAAGAAAAGGAAGACTCCTTTTTACACGTAACATTCATGTTCTACTAGGCATTGAAATAACAGCAATTTAATAACAGTCTCAGAGGCCACATAGAATGGATCCAGGACCAGGACAGAGGTGAAACTGGATGACCCCTATATCCCTTCCCAAAGTTTCCAGGTGAAGTTGGCCAAGTGATATAATAGAACTGAGCAATGCAAATCAATTACCTCCAATGTTCATAAGTTATAGAAGATTCTTGAATGTGTGAGTCCAGTAAAACTAATAGTAAAAATGCCATTGAGCCACTTCCCTCCTGCACTATCAAAAGCAATTTCTTAGTACTGAAATGAGTTTTCAACAGCTTACTGCAACACAATGAACTGTACTGTAACAGCTCTTTCATATTTGAATAGAATGTGACTTTAGGTGGCAATAAGAAGAAATTCCAGGTCTAGAGAATGATTTGAAGTATCACATAATATGGTAGACACATCTACACTTTCTCCAAATTAAAAAAAAAGTCAAACCACAAAAAAATGTATTGCTGTCTCATATAGGAGTTGAATATAGAAATACCAGGGCATCAAAAGCTAAGGATCCAGAGGATTGATTTAATGCTGGAGAAACACTCATTGTATACAAACCCGATACCTTTTGATGCTTTAATTTGATCTTTAGAAATTCATACATTTTGCATGGGCAGGAATAAGATAAAATTACTGGTAGCCATAACACGGGGGTGGGGGAGGAATCAGTGTTTTATATATGTTAATTATAAATTATGGTTATATAATGAATTATATTCTAATTGAAGTAAAAAAAAATAATGTACAAACTTCTCCTTGGTATATTTTATGTACCCAGAATTTTAGAACTGAGATAATGTTGCCCCCCTCCAATGCATATAGTTCTTTGGCAAATGATCTTACTTGATTGTTCCTTTCCTTTACCCTCCTAGTAATTTGAACATTTCTTTTTCTTTTAGGGCGTGATTCTCAGTCACCAGACTCAGGTACAGAAAAGCTCCTCTGAATAAGCATTCCATTTGCTGGTTGTTGTTTTTTTCTTTTTAAATGTGTGGGGTTTTTCATTGATTTTACAGAGGGGGGAGGAGAGAGAGAAAGAAACATCATCAATTGACTGCCTCCTGCACACCCTTCCTGGGGATTGAGCCCACAACCCAGGCATGTGCCCTGACCTGAATTTGAACCAGTGACCTCTTGGTGCACTGGAGGACACTCAACCCACTAAGCCACACCCGCTAGGGTGTTATGAGTTATGTCTTTTTTTAACATGTACATAACTACATTGTTAACTTCACAGTAAAGTTAACTTGCATGTACAGTTATGCGCATTAAATTAAATTTCTAAAGAAAACTTCACATTTATTTTTACTTCAAAAAATGTTAAAAGTGAATGTAGATGTGTTTGTATCCAATTTGTGTTCCCTTAATAAAAGCTTGGAGATCTTACAATGACCAAAATCAAGACACACTGAACGGAGATGCTACGTATTCCTCTCTTGCAGCAAAAGGCTTTAGAAGTGTCCGACCAAACCTACAAGAAAAAAGGTCACCCACTCAGGTACTCCTGCATACTCCTGTCTGTTGTATTATTTGAAAGCAAGGCTGTTAGCCCTCTACTGGAGCATGTTTTCTAGTAATAGGTGCATATTTTGGTACGTTTTATTTTTAATATGTTTTTGCTTTCATATTTGTACTACTGGTCAGACTTGTATAGACAATATGGAAAACATGTCTTAAGTTCAAAAACAGATCCTTTTTTTCATTCAGCTGACAAAAGCAGGTCAGTTTCTAACATAATGTTCAGGTTCTTTTCTGAATTATAAAACGCTATCAGCTGATGATTTAGACTTCAAAGTAATGAGATCAGCAATCATTATACACTTATAAATATGAGCTATGCAACTATTCATTACATAAAGGAATTCTGTGTTGGAGATATAAGCAAAAATGTGCTGCAGCGTAAGAAGAGTTATCAAAACAATATAACTAAATTGTGTGTGTGTGTGTGTGTGCGCGCGCGCGCGCTTCAAAGCCTGAAAATATGCAAGAGAACATATGTTGACTTTTAAGGAAATTTCCCAGGATGTGAATGGAGACAGACTTTATAATGTCTTCTGTATAAAGACCATTTCCCCCTCAAAGGCAGCTTTCGATAATAAAATAAAATACATTCCTGATGGAATAACATAGATCAATCTAGCCAAGAAAATGTATAACATAATAAGAAGGTATGATGTTGCTTTAGCCTCTTTAAGGATGGAGTTCACACTGGTTTCTTTTATGACTAACTTCAACTTTCTCTCTGTTTTTCTCTCAACATGATTTCTTTCTCCGGATGCTTTTGGCAATCCAGGCACCCCTCCCACCACTCAGAAAAGAGAGCTTTTGTAGCCCCTTGACACCCAGTCACACAAAGGGCGACATTTCAGACCCGCCAGTAACTAACACACACGTTCCTTCCTGTTCAGAGTACTTTCCTGATAGAAACCTTCTCCCGGGAGCCAGGCCTCCCGATGAGGACAACCCCAGCCAGACAATCGTGTATTCTGAAGAATCTAACACCACTGTTTCGTACACGCAGAAAATCACCAACCTGCTACCAGCAGCTTCCAGCACAGGTTCCCCACCCAGTGCTGACACGGGTAGTGCCCCATTTCTACAAGAGGACCACATGCAAGATTCTCAGACGCGGAAAATTTCTACCCTGAAACTAATCCATAACCAGGATCTAGGAAGTAGCACCCCCTTTACTACTCCACCATTCTCCAAATCTGTTGACCTGCCATCATTCCTCAGAAGGCCCTGCTCACCGCCCCCTAACCCAGCGCCTGAGAAACACACAGCATCTCTCTCCATTCAGATAGCTCCCCTGTCAGGACAGGATCCCGAAAGCCACAGACAGCTACCTGAGCTTTCTCCAGAGACTCCAAAGATACCTCTGCAGCAAGAGAGACAAAAGCCTGCAGTGGCTGCGACTACTCAGTCCTCAGACTGCCGGGTGATCCATTACACTTTCCAATCTCTCCTGACAAGTGTCCTGCAGAGACCCTAACCCCTTCGCGCTGGGCTGCTTGCCTAACCTGCTGCTTGGGTAGTGTCCAATCAGGAAGGGAAAGGAGAAAGAAACCATCTTCCCATTTATAACCCTATGAAATTCATCAATACATTTCTAGGTTTCTTTTTTTATATATTTTTATGGATTTTACAGAGGAAATAAGAGTCTGGAGAGAGAAAGAAACGTCAATGATGAGAGAGAATCACTGATCGGCTGTTTTCTGCACGCCCCCTGTTGGAGGTAGAGAAACCACAACTAGGGCATGTGTCCTTGGCCGGAATGGAACCTGGGATCCTTCTGTCCACAGGCCAATGCTCTATTCACTGAGCAAAACCAGCTAGGGTACTCCAAGTACTTTTATGTGTTTCATGCTAGCTCTTTTCGCTCCAAAATTTTCTTGATTCACATGCACAAAACCTCATAAGTGTTTACTCCCCTGATTCAGATGCCACACTCCCTCAATGTGCCCAAATCTGTGTGACCAATTTAAGCCACTTGTCACTCAGGACTTGGGTAGAAACTATAAGGCTATTAAGACTTCTGTAAAAATAGTTTTTATTAGGAGGTTATAGTGCAGTCTTGACTCATGAAAGGCAGGTGATACAGCCAGGCCTTGGGGGAACTGGAGAACATTAGCTGCTCTGTCCACCTGACATGCTACGTAGTTCCCATTGTCTCTCCTCTTTCTGAGCTGACCTCATTCTCATCGCTCAGCCTCTGCTCTCTCATTACTTCAAGTTGCCTGTGAATGTCCACCACATTCTCTGTGTCAACTTGCATCTGCCGTTCTGGGGCACAAAACTCCCCAACTGGGGCATTCAGTACATATACACTGAGTGGCCAGATTATTATGGTCTCTGAACACATAATAATCTAGCCACTCAGTGTATATCCTATATAATAAAAGGCTAATATGCAAATTGTCCCCTCAACCAGGAGTTCGACCAGCAGGCCAGCCAGCCAACCACCCAAGCCCCCTCCCCCTGGCCAGGCTGGCCGGATCCTACCCATGCACGAATTCATGCACTGGGCCTCTAATGCCTCTAATATCTCTAATAGATATATAAATACATAGATATTTAGATATATAGAGAGATACACACAAACACACACACACACACACACACACACACACACACACACTGAGTGGCCAGATTATTATGTGTTCAGAGATCATAATAATAATCTGGCCACTCAGTGTAATTCAATTCCAAGAAGGAGAGAGTACCCCCCTGGCCCAGGTTAGTTGAGTTATTCCCGCTCCTGACCAATAGCTGTGGCCGGTGAAATAGAGCCACAGTATGCAAGTCTGAAATAGAGTCTGAGTATACAAGTGTCTGCCAGACGTTTCCTCCTTGTCCCCGGAGAAGGGCTGTCAGAGAAAATGTCCATTATCACAAAAGGAGATGGGGTAGGAGGGAAAGATTTTCTTTCACAAAAATGCGTAAATCGTTTATTTTTAAATTACCATGGAAACTTTAAATCTTAACAATGATATAAATAATTCTATCATTATATGTACCCCCCACAAGGCACCAGTAATTTTTATTATTTCATTTGTTTTCAACTGTCAATTCCAATTATCCTGGTAGTAAAGTCAGTATAAGATCCTTAAGTTTGTAAAACGTTAGTACCTATATCTTACAGGTGACGAGGAAAAATAAGGCAAATATCATTCTGACACCTGATACAATACAAATAATTTCTTAGTATAAAGATTGCTTTTTATATCACTCCTCCCTAGGTATTTTCTTTTTTATTCATTTATTTTTATTGATTTCAGAGAGAGAAAGGGAGAGCGAGATAGAAACATCAATGGTGAGAGAGAAGCATTGATCGCCTTCCACCTGCACACCCCAAACTAGGGATCAAGCCTAAAACGCTGGCATTTGTCCTGACTGGGAATCGAACTATGACCTCCTGGTTCATTGACTGACACTTAACCACTGAGCCACCATGGCTGGGCTAGGTATTTTCTTAAGTACATTACTGTCAACTGCATTGAAAAAGAGAACAAAACACATCAATTCCCTTTTCTGGGTATTTAACGTATCCTGTATGTTCCTTGAGAAGTGAGGCCTAGAAGCTCAGCCATTACAGAGGTTAGAAGGGGAGAGTTAAGACCACAGAGCACAGTACCATGGTGAGCCAATTGGAACCAGAGATGGAAAGAAAAAATATGTCCCCATATATATGTTTTTAGGTATTGTTAATTTTTTTCCTAAAACATTTAGTAGTTTTAAAAATATTGAAAAGTATGAACATAAGAGCATTAATACTGAACATTATTTCAAGTTTAAACATTTTATTTATACCAAAATTGAATTTATTGTCATTTACTTCATTTTAAAACTAGTTAAAAATTATGTAACATCATCACTGGTCATGGTGAAATTATCAAACATGGCTATTCTCTCTATTGAAAATGACATCAGGAAAATACAGATTTTGAAAATATTATTGTATTATAGTATTACTAGAGGCCCCATGCATCGGTGGGATCCCTCGGCCTGGCCTGCACCCTATTGCAATCCGGGACCCCTCGGAGGATATCAGAGAGCCAGTTTAAGCCTGATCCTCAAAGGCCAGGCCGAAGGACCACACCAGTGCATGAATCCGTGCACTGGGCCTCTAGTATGCATATAAGATCTTTCGTTAATCTCTTCCCGCCCTCCTCTCTCCCCTCTTTCCTCTTCCCTCTGAGATTCATCAGTCTGTTCCATGATTCCATGCCTGTGGTTTCCACTCCTGCACTGAATGTCTGCCCCTGATAGTCAGTGCGCATCACAGCTACTGGACGGACGGTCAGCCAGTAGGCTGGTTGGCCAGTCGCTTAGGCTTTTATATGTATACTAGCAGCTCTGTGCACGAATCCATACACCATTAACTCGCCAGTAGCTCTCTGCCCACAGTCCTGCCCTCCTGTACTCCCCCCAGCTCCCTCCTCCCAGCCCTCCACTCATAGCTTGCTGCCCTGCCCCCTCCTGTAGCTCTCTGCTGCCCACTTGTAGCTCACTGCCCTAGCCTCCTGCTGATCCATGATCCAGTCTTTAGGTGGTCGGTCATTATGCTTCATGGCATAACAACCATTTGCATATTACATCTTTATTTTACACTGAGTGGCCAGATTATTATGATCTCTGAATGCATAATAATGCATAATACCTGTTTTTAGGTATTGTTAATTTTTTTCCTAGAACATTTAATAGTTTTAAAACTATTGAAAAGTATGAACATAAGTGCATTAATTTGGTGCATGAATTTGTACATGGGTGGGGTCCAGTCAGTCTAGCCAGGGGGAGGGGACCTGGGCAGTTGGCCAGCCTGCCTGCTAGTCAAACTGGTCAAGGGGACAATTTGCATATTAGCCTTTTATTATATAGGATATACACTGAGTGGCCAGATTAATATGTGTTCAGAGATCATAACAATCTGGCCACTCAGTGTATGTGTATTGTGATTCTCCTCCCGGGTCTAAGAGGGTATTTCTCTCCTATAAGAGGGTTATCTCTTTAATGTAGACATGAGGGTCATGTGAAAGGAGCCCCCCATAGTCTGAGAGGTAATTTACATCTGTATCTCAAAGTATTTCAGAGCTTTTATGTAGGCGACCAACAGATTGTTGAACTTCTGAGTTTCATCTACAGGAATTTAAGTTGCGGTACGATTCATCGGGAGGCATTTCATCTGTCACACACACACACACACACTCAAAGTTGTGAGCATCTCAGAAGGCAGTGAGAGAAGTTCAAAAAGTGAAATAGTTCTATTTTTTGTAGACAGTCTCTTTGGAAGAAAAAATAAATGGTTAAAGACCATTCCTGAACACAGTGCTGTACCAACTGTCCATATTACCCATACCAATGAGGGTTTTAAATAGACTATGCTTTAGCCTTTGACCTGTTTGTAGTCCAAAGAATGCGGGCCAGCCAATACCATGAGATTTATAATCATTAGATTTTTCCTTTCAGTTGTATTAATATTCTACAGTACTTTTGGCTATCTACATTACCACTAGCACCACACCAAACAACAACAATAAAACCCTCTATTCTGAAGGGGTGTGGAGGGGGGGTGAGGGGGAGTGTCTCTATACCTTCAGAGTTTCATTCACTCATGTTAATGTTGATGCTTATCGTCATACTAGGGGCCCAGTGCACAAAGCCGTGCACCTTGAAAGGCTGCTGCGGACACAGAGGCAGGTCTCAGCTCATCCTCTGTACCCCGCCTGGCCCCTTCCACCGTGGCCCCTGATCCTCTGTCTGCCAGCAGCCCCACTCCCACCACTGCCGCTCCCACGTACTGATAGCGCTGGCCCCTGCTCACACCCACTAATAGTCTAGAGCAATTGGGGCCAACACCAGCAATGGGTGCAAGCAGCAGCTGCTGCCCCAATCGCCCCTCAGGAGCAGGGAAAGGTGGAGAAGCCCTCAGGGACAACTGGGACCAGCGCCTGGTGCTGGCTTCGGGTGAGAATGGTGGCTCCAGCACTAGCTGCTAGTGCGAGTGGAGATGGCGCTGGCAGCAGGTGCAAGCTCTGGGAAGGAGCAAAGAACTTTCAGGAACCACCAGAGGCTTGCCCCAATAACAGTGACCAGCACCCTGCCTTGGTCTAGCGCCCCCACTCACCTGCTCCACCATCCTGCCTTGGCTGATGCCCACCATGTTCTGTGTGCGTCCTCTGGTGGTCAGCGCATGTCATATGACCAGTTGTTCCACCATTCGGTCTATTTGCATATTAGTCTTTTATTATATAGGATTGCACACGTGTGGCCAGACCCCCTCACAGTTAGGACGAAGAGTGACAGGCCTTCAATAGGCCAACCCCACCCTTCCATTTACAACAACCCTCCACCATGGCCAGCCTCCTGGGTCATAGCCTTGAGGGAATTAAACCTTTTCCTTCTCCCTCAGTTTCTTTCTCCTTTACCTGTGATTTGGTAGCTAAACCAACAGTAGTTCTTCTAACGAACTAGGCTCTATTCTAACCATCATCAGTGGCTGGTTTTCTCATGGTCACACATGGCTACCACTGTTTGCATGGTAGGACACTTCAACGTTTAATTCTCTTAGTATTTCCTAATGAAATCAAGAAAGAGATTCAGTGAGTGGGAAAGTAGACAAGATTCCCTTTCCCTTTTAGTTGTTTTTTGGTTTGATCAGTCCTTATGTGTATCTTTAATCATAAAATGGTTAACAAACTGACTTATATTTGGGGGACATTTCCCAGGAAGGGACCGGGGGCAGTAGGTAGGCTACAGAGATTTCGCTATGAAGGGAAAAGTAATTCTTTTGATCAAGAGACAACCTGATGGCATTTTACTAAAACCTAAAACTTTTGAAGAAAAAATCCCACTATGCCGATACTCTCAAGCTCCCACCCTAAAAGACCATGCAGTGCTGTGTGAAACCTGGTCTTGTCTCCAAATATCACTTGCTGGGTTCCCTTTCTTTGTGCTTTCATGCTTTCTCTATACTGTGTGGTGGGCACCTAATCCTCTGAATGCATTCCCTTCAAATGCCTGCAAATAAAACCCAAGATTTGCCTTTTCTGCCATGTTACAAATAGATGTTTTCTTAATTTGGATAATTTATATCTCCTCTTATTATTTCTTCCTGAAACTCAGCTTGGAAACCAGAACTTAACTGCCAGTGTCCCAGAGGTAAATGCTTCACAGACACACAGACCAACCACACCACAGGTCTCTCCCCATCCCCCCCTTCCCTACCACCTTTCATCCTAAATACTGTGACCAAAGCCAAGCTTCAGACCAGCACCCCTTCCCCTGCCTCCACCTGCTGACTTGGGGCCTTCACACCTGCACGGACATCTGTTGTCATAAACGCCTCTCCTTGCTCTTGACCATCTTCCCCTGGCAGCACCGTGGGCTCCCACCATAGACTCCTCCCAATGGAGGGAGTGCTCCCAGCCACCCCAGAGGAGGCCCAGGCAGCTGACTCTCACACCACAGACGCCATCTCCTCAGTGGCCCCGCTGCCATGCATGGAACTCTGCCTCCTCCCTCTGACCCCGTCATTTTCAAACAAGTCTCCAAAAGCCAGAGGACTCCAATCTCATTTTGCTGCTGAGCATTTTATTCCACAGATGTTGATTATGAGTAAGCTGATTCTATGTAGTCTACCAGGAAATCCATGACAGTCATCCTCAGAAACCTACTGTGGGCCAAACAATCAGTTACATTCTCTTCATTCATATTAGAGTGATTCACACTCCCACTGGTTGCTCTGGCGCAGTGGTCGGCAAACTCATTAGTCAACGGAGCCAAATATCCACAGTACAACGATTGAAATTTCTTTTGAGAGCCACATATTTAAAACTTAAACTTCTTCTAATGCCACTTCTTCAAAATAGACTCACCCAGGCCGTGATATTTTGTGGAAGAGCCACACTCAAGGGGCCAAAGAGCCGCATGTGGCTCGCGAGCCGAGGTTTGCCGGCCATGTATCTAGCGAATGAGTTGGACAGTGATTTGCATTAATAAGAAGTCATCTCAGAAATGTAGATAGGCACACCTATAATACTGTGGTGACTGGATTACAGAGAAACTAAAATTTTCCAGAAATGTTAACCCAATATTAGATCATAGTAGATAACGGTTATAACTAGGAGATTCCTGTGAGTAGTTTATGTACTTCTTTCTTGCCTGCACAGTTACTGACTACATTGTGCTAATGCCTCTTGATCCCCCTCACTAACACCTTCATCTCCTCAACCCAAACTACCTTTCAGGACTGAGTGATTTAAATGATCCTATCCTACCCTGCAGAAATTGAGCCCTGTGTTACTTTTGGGATTCTTTTTCCTGAGCCATTCCAGGACAGAGTGTTATGAATACCTATATTGTTTCACATATCAGTAATGTACCTTCCATTTAGAGCACTACATATTTCCCATGTATATTCTATCATTTCAATGTCTATGTGACAGGTAGTCTCTACTAAATGATTTATGAATGGTTAAAGTGCTTCAAAATTTTATGACACACATCTTCAGTTGCATATAATGTGTAGATAATGACTTCAATTTGAAAGCTATATAATTTTAGGCCAAAAAATAGTAATATGTTTTTTTTGCTAAAAAATCGATTTTGTCATGAAGTTTTAAGAAAGCACTGTCATAGACAAAAGATGACTTAGGGTGACTTTTTTTAAGTTTAGTAACATAGTACCATGATAGTTGTAAATGAACATTTTCCTGCTTTTAACATGAATTATAACAATGGTTTTAAAGTTCTATTTACAAAGATCAACTAGACTTGATTTAGGCAGGGAGGAAAGATATTCTCAAATAATTCATCCAAGGTGAAAAAGAGCTCAGAGCTTTGGGGTGCCTCCGAAGCCAGTGCCTCCCTCTTACTTGCATGGCCACTGCCCTTCGGGTAGAAGATCCTTAAGACACGGGCACTGAGGGCATGAGGGTGATTTCTACAGCAGCTCAGAAAAACTCACTGCAATGACCTGTCTGATGTTCGGGCAGATGTGGCAGTGCTGCAAAGTCATGACGTCAGATTTGTCCTAGGTCATTTCAAAACATCTGCTTTCAAGTGAAAAAATCTTGGAAATAAGCAACTAATGGTGCATCTGTGTGTCAGGCCTGTAGAATTATTTATTTTGCGTTAAACTAAGTAGAAAAAAGTCACAAGTTCTGTTTCTCTGTGTGCGTATGTGCGCTTGGTGTGCTCAGCTGGAAGGCCATTTTAACTACATGCTCTTACCAATGTTGGGTGTCGTTGGCATGCCTTCTGTAACCTCCTCAGTGTGTGTGGTCGGAGAGGCATGTTTCAGAGCGGCGAGCTCCGCCTCTCTGAACGCAGCCGATTCAATTCAATTAGAACACGTCCCTGTTGACTATCTACTATGCTCTGAGCACCAGGATGCATGTTATAAAATATATGTTTTAAAAGAAGTATGTATGTGACCATCTCCAACAAGAAGCTTGAAGTACCTTTGGGATTAAAATGCTCAGGTATAAAGCAATTGAAACAGTAAGTTATTAAGAAACCAAACAGAGGCCCATAAAGTGCTAAATGAGAACGGAGGAGGGAGAAGCCAGCAGTTAGCATGCCTTTTACCAGGTATTTGATTCTTCTAGAATAGATTGATTTACGAAGCATAAATCCAAACACTTGTGTTCTTTATATTAATAATCACCTTGCCCTGGAGACATTGGTTCGTTGGAGGGTATCCCTGTCCAAGTCTGAGAACCAGTCCCTTTGGTCACATCAAAGAACGTTCACTCCCAATCTCCATGCAGAGCAGTGTGACGGCTCTGAAGGTTTAACTCGACAGTAAGATCAAACTTGCCCTCCAGGCTTACTTTACACTGACTCCTCCTGGTGCCTTGGGCATCTCTGTTGGCAGAGCGGCATGCCCACCAGTCAGCTGCTTTCTAATCCCCCCCCCCCCCAAGCGCCCTCTGGCAGATAAGAGAGTGATTTCAGAAATAATGGAAGAGTGAGAAGACACTGAACATGTGTCCCCTGGCCCTCTAGACATCAGTTTTCAGACTAAATAGAAGCTGGACAGCTGATGCCTATCACTTGAATGAAGTCACTCACTGACATCTGAAGGAGCGATGTTTAACGGGGTGTCCGCCCTTTTTCTCAGAGCCAGATAACGGTGAATGGGAACTTGGGAGGCGCCGTGAGTCCGATGAGCTACTACCAGCGGCCCTTCTCCCCTTCAGCCTACTCCCTGCCGGGCTCCTTCAACTCCAGCATCGTCATGCCGCACGGCCGGTCCCTCGGTAAGTGGCTGGGTCATCGTGATTTTCATGACAGTCTCACAAGGGTGAGTACCAACCATGTGAGAAAAATATAAAGCATCAGAGTATGGAGGCAGACAGACTCATCAGTTCACCATTAAAGACTCTGTCCTTGGAGGCATAGGGACGGCGTGAACTCAGCCTCGGAAGCAACAGGCCCCGGGCCGTCCCAAGGCAGCCCCTGCTTCTGTGCCTGCCTCTGGGGATGGGGATGTGGGGGGTTAGACAGAAAAAGATGGACCCTTCGGGAGGGGAGAGCTCAATCACCAGGAGGACATTCACAGGGTGCGTTTCCATATATGGTAACTACCATCCCCGAGGAGGCGCCCTGTTCTTTCCTGGGACAACTGTCATGGTGGAAAGTTCTTTTGGGGTCTGTAAAGGAGGCCTGGCTCACGGTTACAGCAGACTGGCGGGTACACTCTGCACTACTGCCTCCCGAAGGAGTAAACCACTCCCACTGAGGCCAGGAGACCATCCGTCAGGGATGTGAGTCCCTTTCAAGGGTGGTGCCAGGATTTCATCAAGACACAGCTCTTTCGCCTCTGGGGAATTCAGAACTAGACGAAAGAGAGAGCTTTCCTCCAGATGCAAAATGAACACTTGAACATTTATTAAAATAAATAAATAAATAAATAAAAACAAAAACACATTACAGCATGCAATTTCTGGGGCTCGGGAACTCCTTGAAGCTTGCTGGGGAAGAAATTGCTATATAATGATGGAAACATTTTTATGTGGCAAAATATATGACAACAGCTTAGAAAATAAGGTCATACATTTTCCTAGTTTTTAGGAATGTAAAAACAGGACTGAGAACATGACCAAGAAATAAAACCAACCCCGGCCAACTCAGAGCATCATAGTAACTGAAGCTGGAAAAGGTGTCATGGTGTTGAACCAGGCCTCCAGGGCAGCAGGAAGCAGAGAGGAAGGCAGAGGACCACGTGATCACAGCACAGCTGTCAGAAAAGGGGGAGGGGCCATCCTCTGGCCACCAACCAACTACAGGGAGCAAGGAAGGAGAGCAGAGGACTGAACCCCCATTTCCTCCTGCTAGCAGCAGCACCCTCGTTTCCCCCAACATTGTTGTGTATTGAGAGGACACTGTGCCATTAGTTTACCCAAGAACCGTGGTCAGCAAACTGCGGCTCTCGAACCACATGCGGCTCTTTGGCCCTTTGAGTGTGGCTCTTCCACAAAACACCACAGCCTGGGTGAGTCTATTTTGAAGAAGTGGTGTTAGGAGAAGTTTAAGTTTAAAAAATTTGGCTCTCAAAAGAAATTTCAATTATTGTACTGTTGATGTTTGGCTCTGTTGACTAATGAGTTTGCCGACCACTGCCCAAGAACATTTGCCACTGCACTGTGGACTCAGCTTCTGTGTCAACACAACCTCTGTAGCTCACAGGTAGCCAGGAGACTCATTAAAGAAAAGTCTAATTATACTTGTGCCTTTTCTAATGCTGCTCCTGGAATGATGGGTGACTCTTATAACGATGGCCTTTTAGAGTATAAGAAAGCAGAACGTTCTTGTGCCAGAATGTTGCCCTTAATTAGTCACTGGTGTAGTATTACAATAGGAGCCCATTATATCTAGATTTTTTACAGAGCTATGCATTATGACACATCTGCAGTAAAACTCTACAAATGATTCTAGCCATAATATTTTCCCAAATAATTATTGTCAAAGTCTGACTCTTTCACCCTCATTGTTCGCCTTAATGCACAGTTTTTTACCTTCACCTCAACAAACAATATATATAAATACTTGAATGTAGAAAGGGTTTTATATCAGAGCATACCATTGAGTAGACTTTACATATAAACTATAAATGTGGAAAGAAATTCTCTATATAAACATTGAACAAATTCCAATTGGCCCATGCTGAGATAGGTCCTGAGGAGAATGTACAAACCTATCCTGCCCTAGAGAAATTTAATATTTAATTTAGGACAAAAAATGAGAGTTAGTTGAGCATATACGAGCATAATAAAATAAAAGGTTAACTTGTATTATATAAGTTCATAGAATATCAGGAACCATAAATGAAGACAGAGTTAATACTGTTTGCTTAGGCTGGAATTTTACATATACTAGGTGCTCAAAAAGTTTGTTTTTTTTTAATAGAAATACTAGATCATGGCTGCCTAGTCAAATCCTTTTTAAAATTAAATGGGAAATCTGAGTCAAATATCACATTGTGTTTACTTTGGAACTGCCTGGAAAATATTACTTTTATAGATTGAAAATGCTTTTTTGTTGCAAATTAAATAGAAAATAGTCATAATAGTAATAGCAGTTATAAATATTATAATGGATTTTAATTGATATCTTCTTATCCTTATAATGATGAGTTAAATTTTTAAGTCTGATTTATGAAGATTTATTTAAATTTTCTACTAATGCACAGTGAGTCTATCATTGCTAACCTAAAACATTAGGATTTTGCCATATCCATATAAAAAGAGACCTTTCTGAGTGACAGATCTGACCAACTGTGACAACGAATCATTCTTGGACAGCAAAATTTTCAAATTTATTATAAAAAAAGGGAGGGGGGGAGAGGAGCAAACAACAAAAAAAAAGAAAAAAGCACAGGAAATTGTATTATCAGTTGCACCAGATGAATGGTAATAATGTTGACTTTCACAAAAATCTCTGAACTAAGAGTAAGTGGAACATATAGCACACTAAGTCCCCTTCTTTCTTGTGAAAGTATAGCAAAAGTTAATAACCATGGCATGCAGATAGGGACAGGATAAATCCTATCTAATTCATATGCTTAGGGCGATTTGTATCCTCAAGGGGACAGAAGTCATGGTTTTTGCCACTTTAAACTAAAAGCAAAGACAATATGGCCATCTTGGCTAGTTAAATAAAAATGAATACCATTAATTTAAAGTCATTTATCTACCCATGAGCCAAGTACATGTTTGAATACAAAGTTGCTTTCATGGGATTTCTGTCTTCCCTTTATTTTTATGAAACCGCTGGTGAAGACTCCACAGTCAGACCTTTTGTTCCAAGAGCACATTTCAGTGCTTTTAAATAGCGAGCAGTTTCACAAAAAGAATAGTAATGTAGCCGAAACCGGTTTGGCTCAGTGGATAGAGTGTCGGCCTGCAGACTCAAGGGTCCCAGGTTCAATTCCAGTCCAAGGCACGTACCTTGGTTGCAGGCACATCCCCAGCAGGGGTCATGCAGGAGGCAGCTGATCGATGTTTCTCTCTCATCAATGTTTCTAGCTCTTTCCCTCTCCCTTCCTCTCTGTAAAAAATCAATAAAATACATTTTTAAAAAAGAAGAATCAAGTCCTCTGTTACCAAAGTGCTGGAGGACAGGGGAGACATCTGTCAGGGCTCCTCTTGAAAGAAAAAAAAAAAAGAATAGTAATGTAAACTATGAGCTGGGACTCAACTTGCCCCAGCTTCTGCTCCCCTCCCCTCCTCCCCCAGAATTACGGGGAAACGAAAAGCGGCAGTGTGTGCCAAGTGCTCTGTTACAGTGACTGCCCCAGCTCACAAAGTCTCCCACCAAGGCTGTTCTTCCCCTCACCCGGCTCCATAAAATGGGACTGTCTTGTTATAGGTGTGTCCCATATGCGCCTCCCTGTTATCAACCAGAGGCTCAAATGTAAGGTAACTGAGGTAAGAGAGAGAGCGATGGGAATACAGACTATGCCACTTTGGCATCACTGTGCAAGGGGGACCATCAACTGATGATTCCCCGAGCATCACCTATGTCGCCACACTCTCTCCCCAGATTCTGCAGAGATGTACGCCCAGCACGCGCAGTCCCTGGACGGCACGGGGGGCAGCTCCATCCCGCTGTACAGGTCCTCAGAGGAGGAGAAGAGGGTGACCGTCATCAAAGCCCCTCACTACCCCGGGATCGGGCCCGTGGACGAGTCGGGCATCCCCACAGCCATCAGAACGGTAGGCCGGACACGGCGGCTCTGGGCGCTCCGTGTCTGATCTAATGATGCTGGCCGTTCTCTTGCCTATGACGCTGCGTGTGGCAGAGAGAGGACTGTCCATGGGAGCTAATCACACAACCTGTTTCTCCATGTTAATGGAAAATCACGAAACTTGCGATTCTGTCAGATGACAAAAGTCTGTGTCACCTTCTCCCGATGAGTGTTAGGGCAATAGGGAGAGAAGGGAAGGGAGATGTGACTTCTTGGCTGTGTTGAATTCCCACGTGCCTTGCAGACAAGCCAGTGGTTCATTCCTTGAAAAGGATGTGTGTTGCCAAAACCAGTTTGGCTCAGTGGATAGAGCGTCGGCCTGAGGACTGAAGGGTCCCAGGTTCGATTCTGGTCAAGGACATGTACCTTGGTTGTGGGCACATCCCCAGTGTGGGGTGTGCAGGAGGCAGCTGATTGATGTTTCTGACTTTCTAACCCTCTCCCTTCCTCTCTGTGAAAAATCAATAAAATATATTTTTTTTAAAAAGAAAAAGAAAAGAAAGGGATGTGTGTCAACCACACCAGGAGGTGAGGAGCTGGGAGCTGGGAGCCAGGGGCTGAGAGGTGAGATGATTGGAGTGAAGGGAGTTAATGTCATGGAAAGAAACAACCAGGGAAATACACATTTGAGAGTTTTTCTTCTTCAGCTGTGCCTGCTGGGAGCTCTCGGGGATGCTGAGTGAGAGTGTTTGGATTTTTTTTTTAGTCTCTAAACGCTGCCAGGGCATTGCTCAGTGCCTGGGGCAGCCCCTTCTGGCAAAGCTCAGCAGTAGCAGCGGCTCCGAGAGCCGGGCAGGCAGCCGCTGGCTGAGCCAGTCCACTTGAAGACAAGGTCTGTGCCACTGGCCACCGGCCCCGAGGACTTGGGAACCACCAGGATGAGAGCGGCAGCGCGTTTGCAGGTGATGTTGGGGGGCGGTTCGAGAGCCGGGCCCAGGCTGCCCACATGTATCCGCAGCACCTGCATACCTGCCTGGGATGAGGCCCCGAGCTGCTTCCCTGGAATGCAGACCCGGGGGCGAGAGGATGCGAAGACAACAGAGGGTAGAGGAAAACTGAGACTCAAACATTTTTTTTTTCTTATATGTTTATTTCTAGTCTGCAGATGCAAGATTTTTTAAAGAAATGGGGAAGGGGGGAGGGAGATAGATACAGAGGCAAAGAAGCATTGAACAGACTGTCAAACTACAGTGAGAAGGCAGGAGAGGTTGGGGGGCGGGGGCTGTAAGAGATCAACCGAAGGACTTGTAGGCATGCATGTAAGCACAACCAATGGATACAAGACACTTGGGGGCAGGTGAGGGCCTGTGCTGTGGGAGTAGGGGAGCCAGGGAGAGGTCCATGGGGGGGAAAAAAGGAAACATGTACTACTATTTGTAATACTTTAAATAAAAAAAAAAAATATATATATATATATATATATATATATATATATATATATACAAAAAAACAGAAGGGGAAAGGGATCGGAAGAAAGCAGTGGTCCGATTGGAAACACTCCAGCTGGACAAAAGACCACACATGGGGGTTTCCTTCTCTCCGTGAATCTCTATTTATTAAGTGGGGATTACATGTTCTGTGTAAAGAGAGAAGAGTTAAAAAATTAACTAGTCCAAGCATCCGTACTAGAATCGGGAGCCAGAAAAGTAAGTCTGGATAGCAGTGGCTGTGAGTTTTATATTCGTGAGGTTCTGAGAACACTGAATGTGACTAATTATAAAGTCCTAAAAATCTCTGTTGGAACTGGGCGGTGATTATCATGTTTAAGGGACAGAAACGGTTCAGGGGTCATGACTAACCTTCTCGATCTTAGGGTGACTACATGTTTCTGGTGACAGTGTTTTCTTGTTGGTTTCCCTTTCAAGGTTTCTGATTCAGAATAGTCACACTTACATTTGTTTCCCTAATAATGTGGAAATATCATGTCAGGCAGGTCTGCTGTCATTGGTTCTGCTTAATTGATCCCTGAGGCATAACATATACACAAATTTAGAGATCCCTGATTCTATACAGTTATACGTTCTCTCTGAAAATTTTTATCTGAGACCCTGGGTGTGTTTCTAAGTCAACAAATGATACGTAGAAATGAACATGCAAAGCCGCCAAACCTTTTGTTTTTAACCTATAAGATGTAATTTTCTTAAGTAGCAAGGCCTTGCTTAATTTGTTTTTAAAAGGAAAAAACAGAGATGTGGTGGATGGTGAAAACCGAGTGATATTAAAATTGGATGTTGTTTATAGATTGCTGGGTCACGAGCGCGTCTAGACATGCCTCCGTTAGCACACAGGCCATACGCAATGCTAGTTTCCAGTCCATGAAGCCGGCGATAAAATATGGTTTCTGTGTACAGCCGTGCTCTTATTTGGCCACTCAGAACTTTACAGAGAAGGTGCAGGTCTATTTCCTATTTCCCGGCCTGGCCCAGCACATCCCCAAGTATAGCCGTGTTTACAAATGCCGAGTCAGCCCTCGCTGAGCCTCCGCAGGCCAAGAATCCGGGGCTGTTTTTCTTTCTCCTCCACGTAGACAGTAATGACCATCGGACCGGGTTGCTTCCCGTGGACTTGCTGCTGAGCGAATGTATGCACCAGAGGCAGTGCCGCCTCCTGGACCTTGTTGTGGTCTCATCCTGGAGAGCGGCACAGACTCAGGAAACAGAATGCTGCAAAGTAACCCCGAAACTCTAGAAAGCCAAGAGTCAACAAACGTACCTTTGAGTCACTTGAACGAAGGGAAGTGGCTCCCCCTCGGCCCTCGCTCATGTGACCCGGGCCCTCTGTGTTAGCCTCCTACCTCCATTCTTAGCAACAACAGAACCCACCGGGGCTCAAGTCCCACGGGACTGTCTAATTACGGCCAGCTAGTTAAGTGAAATACAAGACTCCTTTCTTCTCCTTCAAATACAGCCCCATTTGAGCACTTGCTCTTTTTTTTTAACCTTTTTTTTTTAACTCTCACCTGAAGATATGTTCCCACTGATTTTTAGAGAGAGTGGAAGAGAGAGGGAAAGACAGACAGAGAGAAATGTTGATGTGAGAGAAGTACATCAGTTGGTTGCCGCCTGCAGGAGCCCAGCCAGGACCCAGAGCAGGGAGGAGCCTGCAACAGAGGGTACATGGATGCCCTTGACCGAAATAAAACCTGGGACCCTTCAGTCTGCAGGCTGACGCTCTAGGCTAGTGGTTCTCAACTTTTTTAATGCTGCGACCCTTTAATACAGTTCCTCATGTCATAGTGTCCCCCAACCATAAAATTATTTTTTAATAGATTTTATTGATTTTTTTACAGAGAGGAAGGGAGAGGGATAGAAAGTCAGAAACATTGATAAGAGAGAAACATCGATCAGCTGCCTCCTGCACAACCCCTACTGGGGATGTGCCTGCAACCAAGGTACATGTCCTTGACCGGAATCGAACCTGGGACAATTTGGTCCACAGGCTGACGCTCTATCCACTGAGCCAAACCAGTTTTGGCCATAAAATTATTTTAGTTGTTACTTCATAATTGTAATTTTGCTACTGTTATGAATCATAATGTAAATATCTGTGTTTTCCGATGGTCTTAGGTGACCCTGCTAGCGGGTCTCAACCTGTGGGTCGCTGCTGTAGAGCCTAAAACCATCGGGAAACACAGATATTTACATTACGATTCATAACAGTAGCAAAATTACAGTGATGAAGTAGCAACGAAAATAATTTTATGGTTGGGGATCACTGCAACATGAGGAAATGTATTAAAAGGTCGTGGCATTAGAAAGGTTGAGAACCACTGCTCTAGCCACTGACCCAACCCGGCTAGAACCATCTGAGCATTTTCAAAGTGGGAAGGAGCAAACATCGACTAGAATAACTCCATATGGGTGTGTAGAGAATGTCCCTGTTTCTCCTTGTTGGAAATCCCTGCGTGTTAAATCAGCACAGAGTTCTGATCATCTGTAAACTGTAGGAATACAAACATCCAGTTGTGCTCAGCCGAGGTTACGGAAAGCACTGAGTAGCGGATTTCTAGTGGTGTCCGTGGAAAGCAATTCTGAAGGACACCTAGGAAAGTAAACATCCTCACAGTGGAGGAGACCTCTGTTCACTCAGGCTCAGGATCAGCCGTAACAGTCTCCACAATGGCATTTATGAGACGGAGTTGAAATGCTTAGGGGACTTCTTTTAGACCGGGACACAGAGTTTTTGTGTGACCAGTTTCATATTCCCCTGTGCCAACTGGCTGGGCACGCCTGGCATCTCCGTGCTCACCATATAAAGCTAGCAGATGGCAGGACTGAGCTCCCGCCCGATACGCGCCCTCCAGCCAGGCAGGAAAAGGCCTGTCTGTCAGCATCCATTGCCACACACAGGGCTACGACTTACTTAGTAGGCGTCCTTGTTGCCATCAGCCATGTCCAGGTATAGTTGGAAAGCTTTCCTGCCGCAGGCTTTTGTCTTTTCTGTTGCTGAATACTGTAAAGGAAATAAAGCTTAATGAAAGAGAAATCCATCTTTTATGAAAGTAAATGTCCCTTAAAGACACTTGATCAGTTACTTCGGTTAAACCAGCAAATAATAGCGGGACTTCATCACCGCACCCCATCCCACCAGCTACCACCATTTGAACAATCCCCTCAATTTTTCCATTCTGAAAAGAGCGTAGAACGAATGAAGAGGTGATTCACACAAAGTCAAGTAGCCCTTAAAGTTCATCTATACTTGTGATTACAGTCTCACATATTCCTAGACAACAAAATAAAATCGGGCAGAGCCCAAAACTCCAAGTCCAGATGAAAAACATGCAGTAACCACATTTCTGAGAGAAAAGTGAGGATATCAATGGAAACCAGAGCTGAGTCTAACCAGGATAAGAATATTTCTGTGGAAGTCCTAATGGAATATTTTATACCAAGGGAATTGTCTCAGAAAGTCTGGTATATTTAGTCACTGTACACACAATGGTTGAGCCTCTTGCCCTAGTAGCTCTGGAAAAAGTTGAGATAAAGATCTTGCCAAGAAAAATCTTTAATTAGGATTATAAAGGTGTCTGTCTACTTTCACAGGTACACACTATCGTCAAGTCTCCTATTCATTATTTTATTCTATAAATATTTGATGTTCCCTATGGTTTTTTATTGAGCATTTCCTATATTGTACACATTGTTCTAGATCTTTCTGTGTACATTGTCTCATTCAATTTCCGTAACAATCCTCTGGTGTGGATATAATTATTTCATTTTAAAAAGGAGAAAACAAGGCTCTCAAAGGTTACCTAACTTATCCAAATTCATATTGGTAGGGAACAGCAATTAAAGGATCTGAGATATGAATCTAGGTTGATCTGACATTAATTGTCTTCTCACTTCTATCACATCAAAAGGCTGGGTTGCAGATGGGGGCACTTCTATGCTCAAGGAATCTACCATTTAGCAAAGCAAATGTTGTAAATGTTTTATTACCAGGTTGAAAACATTTTTGAAACAACATCTCCATTTTTAGAATTGCTCTCAGACTCTGGATTGTGTCCCTACCATTGGTACTTTAGTAACTTAGAGTAGAAAATATTCAATTTTTTCTTTCTCTGAACCTAAGTTGACCAGAATGCAGTTGGAGTAAAAAATATTTAAGGAATATTTAGCCTCACTTTTTACTCCTGTTGGCACATGTTTTCAGTCTACACAATGAGGTGGCTGTTTGTTTTTTCCCCCTTTTTTTCTCATAAAAATAATGTTTTAAACAAAACACTGACCAAAAAGGTTTTTAAGGATAATGATAATTATTTCCAAAAGGAGTGAAGGACGTTGTGATAACCCTACATCTCTTATTCAGTGACTTTTATATAAATACTAGAGGCCCAGTGCACAAAAATCATGCAAGAGTAGCCCTTCCTTCCCCCAGCTGCCAGCACTGGCTTTCCTCTGGCACCCGGGACCGGGTTTCCCTCACAGCTCTGGCTTTGTCCGGAGGGCCAGCTGGAAGGTGGTCCAGAAGGACGTCCAGTCTAATTAGCATATTACACTTTTATTATTATAGATGTTTGTGCAAACATTAACTGTCGAGTGCCAGGCAAAACTCTGATGAGGATAAACTAAAACCATAGCACGTATAATGCTCCAATTCAGCCTAAACTCAAACAAGGGGTAATGTATTCACACACTGCAGACAAAACTGGATAAATGACTGGTCTTGTCACCATGAGATAGATTTTTATAAAGCAGAGAACATAAATTTGCTATTAAAAAAGATAAAATGTAGAAAGAAAGGGTTGACATCAATCTGGAAGCAGCTTTGTAACTGTTGGACCTTCTCTTTCACAGACGGTTGACAGACCGAAGGACTGGTACAAGACGATGTTCAAGCAAATTCACATGGTGCACAAGCCAGGTACACACTTGGCTCTCCGTGTTCCCATTGGACCCCTGTGGGTTGAAGGATGTGTCTGTGTCTTCCCTGTTTATACAGTTGGTTCACCCCAAATGTCAAGACCCTAACAAGCTTCCTGGCCTCTATTGTTTTTTGTGACCATTCCTCCTTATATCACCCCTTCAAATCCCAGACCCCGTGCTCCTGCCTCACCAAGAAGCCTCTTAGGTGGTGCCCTGGAAGAGGCGCCAGCTGCTCTGGTCTCTTCCCTTCGCCCTTCCTTGTCCACAGTCTGTACCAGCGTGGCCTGTTGTCCGCTTAGACAGACTCATTATCCCTCCGTCCACGTGTCTGCTCCCTATCCAGAGACCGAGCATAGGTAGGTCTTGCTTTAAATACACAGGTATTTAAAGCACTTTCTAAAGGAAAGTCAGGCCCCAGAAGAAAAGGCTGGGAAGTAAGGCAAAGGTACTGACCTTGGATGCCCAAAGAGCAAATAGGTTACAGGCAGTTTCGAAAACAGTATTTGGGGAAAAAATTTTATAGTATTTTGAGCTAAGCAAAGTACACTGGTTTCTAAAAAAAATGTCTGCTTTTTCTGGGACGTTCTGCTGCCTTGTGGTGGGACGGTGACACAGTCTGCATTACCATCACATGTATGTTTCGTTTTCTAGATGATGACACAGACATGTACAATACTCCTTACACATATAACGCAGGTAGGACGGCTTTCCCGGCTCGCAATGAAGATTGCTCAAAGCTTGCCATGCTTGGGAGAACTCTAGCCTCACCTTTTACCGCTGTGGGTGCATGTTTCCAGTCTACACAAGGAATGAGGAGGCTGCTTCCCCCCCCCCCTCCCTTTTCTCACAGCATGCCTAACAAAAGGATTGATCTCCTCTCGTGGATATGAGGACTAACCCTGTTGTATAGCCTTCCTTCCCTGTGTTAGCTGATGCTCAGCTTCAGGAATGTGTAGCTCCACTGTGAAGGCCAGCCTGAAAGAACACACTGTCATGGGTACAAACCCAGATAAAGATCTCCTTTTATCAGAGGGCGAGTGAGCGTAAGATCTTTCAGATACACTTCACCGAAAACAAGTCAGGCACAGTGTTCTGTGACCTTGCCCGGGCTTTTGCTCCCAAATGCACCCATTCATGGAAGGGCTGTTTCAAATCCCACTTTGCCGGCCGCTCTTCTGACTCAGAGTTGCCCAGGCATTTCTGCTTGTATTGGAGCGTGTTGGTATCTTGTGGAGTGGTGGCCCGCTAACCGAAGGGAATCCCTGGAAAATGGTTCCTGTCATGACTTTCTCCTACATGGCGCATCAGGGATCCCCACACAGGGTCTCCTGTCCCTGCTCAGCCTCGGCCTCCAGACCGCTGCCGGGTCTGTTCTTTAGAGCAGGCTCAGCAGGTGGGTCTGCCCCCCCCCCCCCTTATGCACCGGCAGCCCCACAAGGGGTGCCCTTGCCGGCCTGGCTCAGAGCTGCAAAGGATATCTAAGGGCCAGCGCACAGGCCCTTGAACTCTTAGGGATTTTTCTATGAGTCTCCAAAGACAAGTAGAGAAGTAACAAAACAAGAAACAAACAAAGGAGCGAACAGAACACGCATAGAGGTGGCAAGCCCTTGGTTTTCTGCCCCCAATATTCCACATTTCACATGGGGCCCACCAGATGCTGCCTCAATTTTTCCTCCTGGCCACAGGAACTCACCTCTTGTGCTTAGCTTGTTAAGAAATCAAAATTCAACTGAGGGCATTTTAAAGATCTTACTGGCTTTGGTCAATGATTTGCGTGTCGGGCAGCGTCCTGTCTAGCAGACAGAGAGGAGCTCTGAGGAGTTGCACAACATGAGAGATTTCACAGGCAGAAGGGAGCAGGACAAGGAAGGTGGAGCAGGTGAGAAAGTGATGGTCGTTGAGGTCACCTTCCTTTTTTGGGGGGGTAGGGGGGCCTGGGGTCTATCACACCAATGGCCTAACTAGTGCTGACCAGGTGACTCTGGCTGGTTGAAGGCCCCGTTTCTGAGAGAGGCCTACACTGGAATTAAGTGGGGTCCAGTTTGTGACGTGGGATCTTTGCATAAGCAACTCCATTGGGGGCCTGTTGTCCTGTTTTTAACGAGCTCTGACGCTGAACTCAGACAGTAGAATTAAGGTCAAAAACAAACTGCAGACATCATGTCTTTGTATTTGTCGTGGCAATTTGAATGGAACTTCCGGAGAAGAAAAGTGAAAATAGACTTAGCTCAAAAGACTGAGGTTGCAGGAAATGCAGAATGTCTTGCATCCATTAGTAATTAGTCAATCCTATATAATAAAAGAGAAACATGCAAATTTGACCGTACCTTATCTCCTGATTGGCTATGCTACCAGCCAATCAGGAGTGGAGGTGGGGCCCCTGGGGTGGAGATGAAATGGTGGTGGTGGTGAGCGCCCAGCGCCCGGGCACTGTGAGGGGAAGTGGCGGCAGCAGCGGTGGCGGTGGTGGCAGCAGCAGGGAGTGCCTGGCTCCCTGGTGCTGTGAGTGGAAGTGGTGGTGAGCACCCAGCCCCCGGAGCCGGGTGGTCACAGGCAGCCAGGGCTGAGCTGAGCAGGGCAATGGCTGGGTGCCCAAGGCCTAAAGCCTCGCCAGAGGCAGGCTGAGGGTGAGCCATCAGTTGGACATCCCCTGAGGGCTCCCAGTATGTGAGAGGGGGCAGGTTGGGTTGAGGGACCACCCACCCCCAGTGCATGAATTTTCATGCACTGGGCATCTAGTCAAACAACAGTTACATATAATCTTGTGGAGACCTTTGGAGAGAGTTTTACCATTTAATCAGTAGACAGAGCACTTGCAACTAGTCTCTTCCCTTCTATAGCCCTCCATCCCCCTGTCTTGGGTCTTCCTCTTTCTGCCTCTATTTCGTTTCTATGTCATCACTGCTACCCTCGTCGCCTACCCCCCAACCAGTCTTTTGGGGCCCACTCTGGTGCCTTCAGTTCCATGATGTCTTAGACCAACCCGCCATCTTCTAAAATCCCTGCATTACTATTGTATTTTCCGCATTTGGCCTTTACCACGTTGCCAGTTATTTCCCATTGGAGTTCTATTTGTGTCTCGTTTCCCAGATGCGCTGTGGGCTTACTGAGGGCTTCTGTTTCCCTTAGCCTCGCGCGGCACATACGTATCTTGCTCAGAATTGTGTTGCATTACAATCAGCATGTCCATTATCACATGTGAATCAGAGCCTTTAAAGTAATAGAAGATACTTGGAAACAGTTCTGTGAAGCATTTTCAGTCTTCCTCTGAAATCTTACCCATGTCATTAGCTTATGTTCTCCAGGAGAAAATTTGATGAGCACCTGTAAGTTGTGCCTCGTACTAGTCTGAATGATTGCTAACTCTAAAATGATTGACAAAGATTTACTGTCGCCAATGCTTGTGTACAGAATACAGTAATAACCAAATTAATCTATTCATAAAGATTAATACATTAATTGCTAATGATTATCCTGCCTCATGCATGCAGTATGAATATGCTTATTGATGACAATGCGGGTGAAATCATGGGATGTTTTATGGGGTACGGAGAATCTAATGCACTTTTTAAATGTCATCGGCCCCTGTTTGTTTTGTTCTGTTGTGTTTCGCGACAGGCCTGTACAACTCGCCCTACAGCGCTCAGTCCCATCCTGCCGCGAAGACCCAGACCTACAGGCCCCTCTCCAAAAGCCACTCGGACAACGGCACGGACACGTTTAAGGATGCCACTCCCCCGGCCCCTCCCCCCCACGTTCCTCCTCCAGTCCCACCGCTTCGACCCAGAGATCGGTCTTCGACAGAGAAGTAAGGCATCCCACCCCCCCCCCCAAGTGGCCCACATTTGTTTAGCTTAGTGTAAAAATGGGGCCGTGTGGCAGTCAGTGGAAGAAGTGGTGGAGAGAGTATATGTACAATCCTCAGCCAATACAGGCAGGCCTCGGTTACGTCGGACTCGATATACGTCGTTTCATGGTCACGTCGCCATCGCCCATCCTATACAATAAAAGGCTAATAGGCAAATTGTCCCCGTGGGAGTTCGGCTGACCAGGAGTTTGACCACTCTCTATGATGTGTGCTGACCACCGGGGGTGGTGCAGAATGAAGGAAGGCTCCGGCCAACAGCTGGCAGCTGGGGGAAGGAGGGCCATGTTTGGCCCTGATTGCTGGCCAAGTCTAGGGACCCTAACTGTGCACAAATTTTGTGCACTGGTCCTCTGGTTTATTTATTTTTTTTAAAGTTCCATCATTTCGACGTATGTACATATGTACTTTTTTTTTTTATTATTTACAAGTAAAGATCTGGAATTATCTTTCTTTTAAATTTTTTTACTGTTTCACTTCATTACTGCTGTGTCTGTGCTCCATGTGAGTGATGTAGGTGCTTCTGTAGGTGGGTCTGACTTACGGCAAAAATCACCTTACGTTGCACTTAGGACTATATCTCCCGAGGTAACCCGAGGACCTACTGTACTTGTACCTCATTGACCCCACCCCCTCTACTGAGATTATAGTAAACACCTTTGCAAGTTTGGTTCATAATATTATAGTGACCTCAGTTAGACCTGGCATAACTTGAGCACAAGATCTGCTTTTTTATTTTTTTTTAAATGCATAGAAGACAAATAAAAAGGAATCATTGACATAGTCTTTTTTGCATAGCGCCCGAGAGACTATGCAGTTCATTTTCAGTTTCATCAGATTTGAAATGTTAGGTCTATTAATTATTTAAAATTCCCCTCTGATACACCAAAATACATCTCTGAAAGCAGGAAAATTATTCATGAATCATAAATAAGTCATTAGTTAATAAGTGTCTATCTGTGACTCATTTCCACCAGTTTTTCAAGATGGTACTAATTTTTTCATTTCCCCACAGATATGTTTTTATAGAAACTATCATCACAAAAATAAAAATGTATAAACAAACTTTTATGGCATCACTTAAGAATTAAGATTATGACTAATAATCCAATTATAGGTGACCTTTGTTGAGAGTGTGCCGTGAGCCAAGCACTAGGCGAAGTACTTTCCCTCTGTTATATCGCTTAGTTCTGAGAGCCCAATGAGATAAGGTTCATTTTAAACCCGTTTCAGAGAGAAAGACACTGAAATTTAGAAAACTGAAACAACTTGCTCAGCTCATACAGCAGAGTTCAAACTCACCTCTGACTGAAATCGGGGCTCATGTTATGCTGGCAATAAATAAGGATATAATAATTATTCAGTATAAATACTGAGTATTGAGCATTCATCCATCTTACCCATGTCAAAACTATTACATGCAACACCACATGGTATCATTAAGGGTGACTGATGGTTGTGTAGGGTATAAGATGCCACTTCATACGTGAGAAGATTCTCATTGTCTTCTCATGATGGGTTTTACGTTTGGAAAGGTGATGTCTTCAATTTGATAAGCAACTGTCTAGACATAAATGGTATCCCTGCCACAAAACAGAGCCAAAATTAACTCAGAATTAAATGTATTATTTGTTCTATGTGTTTAGTGAAAAATAAATCTCTTGTTAATATGCAAATCTCTTAAAAATTTCAAAAACTGCTGAATGTTATTCCTCAGTTTACCAGAACGCCAGCAATTGCCCCTAATTATCCTGTCCCTAAAGGCATTCCTATTTCAGCATGCCATGGGGGTCAGCATTCCATCCCTCCCAGGGGTCAGCATCGCCCCATCTAAAGCCAGGCCAGTCCTCTATCTCTGGAAGCCTTCTGTAGCACAGCCACCTACCAAGCTTTATTTCTGAACTCCTGTGGCCGCCCCTCAAAGGATAGTAGATCAGGACAGAGCTGGTTCCAACGTCTCCCAGGGGATGGGATGGATGCCTGGCTCTGGTTTTCCAAGGGTAACACCCAGAGGAGGATCCCCCGCCCCCACAGCTTGCTCCGAAGGAGGGCAACCCAAGGGCTCCGTTGGTGCTTTTCACAAACCATGATGCCACTTGAACAAGATCCAACACGGCGTGTGCGTGACTCCTTGTCACTTTGAGTCAAGGATGCCAGGTCGGAGTGGTGGGGAAACTCGCATCTGTAATGGAGCGGAAGCACCACTTATTCCAAACACAGACGCACAGGCTGCGCTTGCGTGCGACCTAAGGGTTTGCCAGCAGGCCCTGCCTGCCTGTCTCCTGGTCCTTTGTGTGAGCGTTGGAGCCAGCAGGAGGATAACACCAATGTTTGAAAGAACAAATTAAACAACAGGGGAATAAGGCCACATATGCAAATATCCTATAAAATAAAGGGCTAATATGCAAATAGACTGAAGGGGGGAAAGACCAGTTGCTATGACATGCACTGACCATCAGGGGGCAGTCACTCAATGCAGGAACTGCCCCCTGGTGGTCAGTGCACTCCCACAGGGGAGCATTGCTCAGCCAGAAGCCGGGCTCATGACTGACAAGCACAGCAGCAGTGGCAGTCAGATATCCCTTGAAGGCTCCCAGACTGCAAGAGGGTGCAGGCCAAGTTGAGTCTGACCCCCACACTCCCAGTGCACAAATTTCATTCATCAGGCCTGTACCCTCTCCAATCTGGGACCCTTTGAGGGATGTCCGACTGCCAGTTTAGACCCAGTGGGATCAGGCATCCTTCTCACAATCCAGGACTGCTGGCTCCCACCTGCTCACCTGCCTGCCTTCCTGATTGCCCCTAACTGCTTCTGCCTGTCAGCCTGCTCACTCCCTAACCATTATCCTGCCAGCCTAATTGATGTCTAACTGCTCCCCTGCCAGACTGTTTGTCCCCAACTTCCCGCCTCTGTCAGCCTGGTCACCCTTAACTGCCCGCCCCTGCAGGCTTGATCACCTCCAACTGCCCTCCCTAGCAGGCCTGGTCTCTCCCAACTGCCCTCCCCTGCTGGCCATCTTATGGGGGCAGGATTTTTGACCACATGGGGGCAGCCATCTTGTATATATATAAATGTTTAAAGAAAAGGTCCAGATAGTAAATATTTGAGGCTTTGCAGGCCATAGAGTACCTGTCATGAGTACTCAACTCTGTCATTGTAGCATGAAAGCAGCCACAGACAATAGGTAGCCAAAAGATTCCAATAAATCTTTATGTATGGACCTTGGGGGAAAATAAATAAATAAATAAATAAATAAATAAATAAATAACGTTTAGGGGGAGATTTTAAAAAAAGAAAGAAAAGAATAAAAAAACAACAGAGGAAAACATAATGTGAAATAAAAGAAGTGACTTCCCCTAAATCATTTATGTAAAACAAAACATAAATGTGGTATTTGGGACAGATTAGCTTTTGATCCTATGAGACTTAAAACAGAAAAAAACTATACGAAAATTCACTTTGAAAACAGCACGTGGATGGATGTGACTGCTTTGAGCCTAGGGCAATGGTCAGCAAACTCATTAGTCCACAGAGCCAAATGTCATAATAAAAGGCTAATATGCAAATAGACTGAAGGGGGGAAAGACCAGTTGCTATGACATGATTGACATTTCTTTTGAGAGCCAAATTTTTTAAACTTAAACTTCTTCTAAGGCCACTTCTTCAACATAGACTCGCCCCGGCCGTGGTATTTTGTGGAAGAGCCACACTCAACGAGCCAAAGAGCCACATGTGACTCACGAGCCACAGTTTGTCGACCGTGGGTCTAGAGAACTATTTTCACGTGGGACTTGGTTCTTTCCAGGCACGACTGGGACCCTCCAGACAGAAAGGTAGACACGCGCAAGTTTCGCTCGGAGCCCAGGAGCATTTTTGAGTATGAGCCGGGGAAGTCGTCCATCCTGCAGCACGAACGACCAGTAAGCGCTTGTCCCCAACACGGTGCCGGTTCTCTCTGGGTTGCTATGGAAACCCGAATTTCATATCGTTGAGCTATGTTTGTCACAAAGGGGCCTTCCCCGGCGTTGTTTAGAAATCACGTTTATTTTGTGTCATGTTTTGTGCATCTTGTCTCGGAATTGAACATGCATGCAGCTTCTAATATGTGTCGTTCCTACCAATCACATATAGGATGTACCTATATTTGCATGTAACTATAGCCATGCCTAATCATAGCTATGAGTTTAATTGGAGAGAGAGGAAAAAAAAGAACACTCATAAATGCAAGACTTATTCGCTAGTCTACATCGCTAATGAGAAAAACTGTTCGCTCATCTCTTGGATACAAATGCACCAAGGCAGTACGGCCCTTCATTTCTATGTAGGTTTGTTACTATTTCTAGGGCTTCAGAGGAAATTTCCCAAATGTCTTTGTAGAACACGTTGGTCTTAACGGATTCTTATTAAATCTCCCTCAAGTAACCGAGCCTCGAGCTTCCTGATTGTCCATCTAATGCATCAAGGTTAAACTTTGCAGTATTTTACGGTTATTTCTTTAAAGCCTGTGCAAAGAAAAAGGGGGTGGAAAGGACCCATTTCCTTCCCCAAAGTGCAGTTAACAGGCTCTTGCTTGGCCCTTCTGGTTTCTAGGTCCCCGTCTCCCTTCCTGGGCCTGTGTGCCCTCCCTGCTCGGTGCCCTCGGGATCTCTGGAACTGTCATTCCTCTGACCTCTGTCCCAACCTGCTTCAAGGGAAACAGTTGATGTCATTTGCAACTTACTCTCTGTCTTTTCTGTTATATATATATATATATATATATATATATATATATATGAAAAAAATCAATTATATATATATTATATATATATATATATATATATTTGATTTTTTTACAGAGAGGAAGGGAGAGGGATAGAGAGTTAGAAACATTGATGAGAGAGAAACATTGATCACCTGCCTCTTGCACACCCCGTACTGGGGATGTGCCCGCAACCAAGGTACATGCCCTTGACTACAATTGAACCTGGGACCCTTCAGTCCGCAGGCTGATACTCTATCCACTGAGCCAAACTGGTGAGGGCTGCCTTGTCTTGTCTTAAAAGAATTTAGGTGTCAGTGAACAGCAGAGAGTTTTCTTTGGTAGCTCCTTTAAGAGTATCCAAGAAACCACATGATCACATTGAAATCAAGGCCAGCCCTGAAATCTGATTGGAAGCCCTGGCCTCACCACACCCAAGTTGAATGTCCTTGATTTAGTTTTTGAAACCCTGTATTTTTGGTTATGTTCTTGAGAAACAGGTTCAAGAACCTCATAATCACATAGTCCATAGTGATGTTTATCTAAGCCTTTTTTTTTCCATTCTACAAATAACTCGTATCTTTCAGAGTAACAGAATTTTAACAGAAAAACTGAAAAAAATGGAACATGCCTGAGTTGCAAGCTCCATTGCACATGGATACCCCACTTACTAGGTTATGTGATTGAATTTTGTCATTTCTAGGATGAGAATTGAGTGAATCATGAGGTCACCATTGCATAAAATTGAAAATTGCAAAGCAATATCTCAGATTTAAATGTCAATACCAAAACTTTAATGATCATTCTATAACCATTTATGATTCTCTTAGGATGATGCATGTGTAAATGTATTGGCATGTTTTGATGGCTGTGGTGTCAGGGAAAAGGATATTTCTATTATTGACCCACTGAACAAAATTATCGAGCACCGACTACGTGCCAGGCACTGTATTAGGTGCTGGGGACACCACAGTGAACAACACAGTCTCTCCTGGGGGAACCTCGAGGCTGTCACTTAATGGAGGTGCAGGGTAGACACGCATTTGTGTGACACAGACCGCCTGCTAGCCAGTTAAAACAGGCACACCTAAGGAGTCCTCCCTCTGCCCCTTTAGCAGCTCATTCACGGGCCCTGTCACTGTGACGAAATTCCCACGTTACTCATATCTTTGGGCTCAATACCAACAAACACTGTAGCAATAGTTGTAGATCCTCAGTGAGCACCTACTATGTGCCAGACCCCGTAATTAGTAATTTCTGCCTTATCTCACGTAACAGTCCGAACAATCTATGAAGCAGACACATGGCAGATGAAGAAACAGAAGCACATAGTCAGCACCTCTGTCTGAGTCACGCTGCTGGAGGGGGCTGGGACCATGCGTGAGCCCAGTCTCGCGCATGCCTGGTGCATTCAGTCACCGCTATACTGAGGCACTAGCACTAGCTGAGTAGGAAACATATTCAGCTGGGAGTCATTAGCATCTCAGTGAATTTGATTACTCGATTATTTTGCAGTGTAGCATACTTTATTTGCCAACTTCTAATCAGAAACCTGGGCCCTGAGTAGTTAAGACGCAAGACCCGTGCCCTCAACTGTCCCTAGGATAAAAAAGACCTGGCTGTGGGCACTACTGGAGACCGGGACACTTGGGGGGGATGGGGGGGTGCTCTGCAGCCTCCGGAGGAGAGCAGTGGGGGGACTAGCTACAGGGAAGGAAATGAGAATGGGTGTCTTCTGAAGAAATGGAAAGACCCAAAACTTTCATCCCTCCTGAACAGGTTTGCTGAAGGCCAGACTTATGCACCATGGCTGAGCTTGTCCTCTGTGCAGTTTGGGCCAGGCTGTTGTTGTTGTTTTCAACAGGCCCAGGCTGTGATTGTTTTCTGTTGTCAACACTGAGTTCTTTCTGACTGCCTCCAAGAATCAGGAAAGGGGAGGGGAGGGGAGAGGAGGGGAGGGGAGGGGAGGGGGGGGGAGAGGAGGGGGGAGGGGAGGGGCGGGGGGGGGGGGGGGGGAGGAGAGGGGAGGGGAGGGGAGGGGACTAAGTTCACGGAGGTGGTGCAGACACTGGCTGTGTGTCTTGCATGGGCGCTGGAGTGCCGTGAGCACACAGGTGTGGAGGGTGAGCAGCAGGTGTGGGAGGTGAGAGTGATTTCTCAGCAAACGGGCCACACGGAAGGGTTTCCAGAAGTTCTGAATGCACTCTCAGGTCATTTCACTCCAAGGCGGTGTGTGAGCAGGGCTTCTGCTCTTTCTGTATTTCATCTTATGTAAATTATAAATAGCTAGGTAGTTCTCTGCTGCCCTTTTCAATTCTGAGGTGACTCCATCAACCTGCTCAGTTTCCCCCAAATGTCATCTTGGATTCCCCTCTCCCCCAGGGATCCCGAAGACCCACCCCCAAGGAGAAATGTCACTCCCTCCTCCTGCTCCTCCATCGTCCGCGCCAGGACTGCAGTGACGGCCACCTGACTCGTGTCCCCAATTCCCCAGACTTTATAAAATCTGCTCAAAACTTCCTCTGGCCCTCACATAACCTTAGGGCAAAATCCAAATTCCTTACAGGATTTACAAAAACCTTCTGCATCGGCCCCCACTGACCTCTCTAGCCTCATGTCTCGTCCTGCCCTTCCTGCCTCGCTCACTCTGTTCCAGCTCTTCCAGTTCCTTCCCTACTAGACCTTTGCACAGGCTGTTCCCTCTGTCAGGAACACTCCATCCACCACCTGCTCTGCACATGGAAAAGCCTCATCTCCCTCCCGCAGGGCACCAGCCCTGACTCCTCAACTGCAGGTGCAGAGCGCCCCCTGCTGTGAGCCTGGAGCATTTCCCCCTCACTCACCACACTGAATCCTAATGGTCTCTGCTCTGTGTCCCTCACTAGACTTCAAGCTCCCTGAAGGCAGGGACCAAGTCTGGTGCACCAGTTGTATCCCCAACACCTAGCACAGAGCCTGGCACAGGGAAGGCGTTAAGTGAATACTGGTTGAATTAAAATGTGAATGAATGAATGAATGAATGGAGGTTTTAGCCTCGCTGTGAGTGGGCAAGTTGGTCAGACCGAATCCTTGTTCTGTTGCTTATCTGCAGAGCTGCTGACAAAAAAGCCCAGGGTGTTTCCATCAAAAATCACATGAGAGATTCGATGCACTGCCGTTAGTGATTGTGGCCCAATAATGCCACAAATCCCCAGTGCAGGGCACAGCAGGGCAGGACTGTGTAAGCAAAAGTCCTTCCCCAGACTCTGGCCTACAGGAACCCCTTCTTCCTTAGAAATATATAGAATATACATTGATGTTCTTCACCACGATAGTTAAAGGGAATGCAATTTCCTCAAGTGCATAGATGTTCATTTGACTATACGTTTAGAAATGTTGATTGAATGGGCCAATGTTTGATCCCAAAAAGCACTTTGCAATCACTAGGAATCTATCTTTAACCGACTTGAACCACAACTTACTCCCTAAGACAATCATACAAATTCCCCCACTGGGACTATATCCATAGATATACATCCCCTCTGGATTGGATTGTTTATAAGTGAGCCCCAGGAAAGTAAACTAAATTTAAATACAATACTTACTTAGGACCTCTTTATGCTTGATAAAAATGGAAATGGTAGAAAGATGTTGCCTTTCTATGCCATAATTAACCCAACACATAACGATAAAAGCAGAAGGGATAATTGTTAAAAACACTGTGGAGAGCTGAAATGCAATTAAATCTCAGTGAACTTAAGCTTCTTTATCAATGAAGATTCTCATTCAAAAGTTAAACTCTAAAAATTTCAGAGGTTTCACCTGATGGTTTAAAGCATAAATAATTACCCTAAGTCACAACATGCATAGCATTGATTGTGGAACCACGACAAATACAGAACATATTCACCAACGCCGTTAAAACTTAAAAACCGAATGAGCATAAAATTTAAAAAACCAGATTTCTATGCTGACACTTCTTCTAGTTTGAACAATATATAAAAGTTACATGTCCGTCACGAGGATACTGAGAACAGTAGAATTTCTGTGACCCGAAAAGCAACCGGACGCTTTTAAACTGTAGAAAACATACCAGCTGCACAGATTGGCCACCCCCGGTTGCTTTGCAGCAAGAATCATGTGTGAGTTGGAGGTTTAGATTCTCACAAGCACTTCCTTCTGCCCTGACTGACTTTGGTTTTCAGCACCAGTTTGCTAGAGGTTCTGGAAAAGTCAGAAAGACACGCAACGAGAGTGCTGCTCTTGTCTTTTGTGAGCAGAGTGACCTTCCTCCATGAGTGTCTGGTGGTAATGTCCACGTCCAACCACTCGGAGGAACTTCCAAGTTACAAGTAGAAAGTGTTGATTTAGTGAGGTTAGGAGTGTGTCTGTCTGTTGGCTGACTGTCCGTGTGTCCACCACTACTGTCCTCAGGCCTCTGTGTCCCTTAGCCGTGGCTCTAGGTTGCCACCTAACACCGTTAACTGTCACATGACCAATGGGATTCAATAGATCAGCCACAGCAGAGAGAACATTCCAGTTCTGCCTTTCCCAGCTTCTTTCCCCTAAAGACTCCGCTCAAGCGTGTGCCTCTCACCGCATTGCCACGAGAGAGATAATGACCAGTGATAGCTGGTTAGGGTGTTTCCTCGTCTTCTGTTGGCATGGACTCCAGATAGCTGCCCACTGTGACTAGACGCTGGATTTTTAATCTACAAAATCATAATTCAGAAAAAAAATTTGCCATTCTAAGGTAGGGAACAGGACAACAGACATTCTGTTCCCCTTTCCATATCGGAGAAGAGAGAGATGTTTCTGTAAGTCAGGATTTTGTATATCTGTCTTCCTAGAGTTTCTTAAGGTGGAAGTCTGAGTTGTGACCACCTGTAAATACGTGTGTTTGTTTAGGGAATGTGCTGCCCTCTGCTGTTCCGTATGTGTGTGTGTTTTATTTGTTTCCTCTAAGAAAAATTTGTCTCTCTCTCTCTCCCCGGCTTAGAAAAACAAAGGCTGTACTTGAAAGCCAGATTATAAAATCAAGAATTCACCGTGTTTTTTTTTTAAGTATATAACATTAGAAACAATGACATTTGAAAAAGGCCAAAGATTTGTTTTTCTGTGGAGGAATGACTTGGCCTCTGTAGACAAAACAACATTTGCTGAAAATTTTGCTCTGATGTCATTTTCCCTAAAAATCAGCTGCAGCGAACTATTCCATGAAGTAGTTACATGCTTCAGTTATGATTTAAATGTGTGTGTTTTCTTACGGAGCCCCACCAGCCACAGGTTTTGAGACTATTGTACAAACATATGGTCCTGTTCTGCTTTTATCCCTTAGGATTTCCCAGGATTACCACACGGTTTTTATCATGAGAATTACTACGCAGGACAGATAACTTAGACCCTGTCACTATTTCGCTATGATGTCCCAACTTTTCTATTTCTGTCTGTAGCTACCATGATAACCTCATATTATAAAATATTGAAATAAAAAGCACATCTCTAAAAATCTTTCGGATATAATATATTAATAAATACAGGCTATATATTATTTTAAAACTATTGGGTGGGAAATCAATAAAACACTCTGACAAGCTAATTTCAAAATAATGGCTTTTGTTTGAATACAGAGCATCTCAAAAGCATCCAGTATTACAAAGAATAGGCCCTCCCCTGATCGGGGAAATGGCTTTGAGGGACATAAAGGGGTCTATTTCTGACTTAACATTGTACTGCCCAATTGCACCATGTTTAATTAGTTCCATGTAATAATTACCAAAGAAGGACTAACCCAGATGCAGTACCTTAAGCACCCATTTTTTTAAGCACCCATTTTTAAAAAATATATTTTATTGATTTTTTAGAGAGGAAGAAAGAGGGATAGAGAGTTAGAAACATCCATGAGAGAGAAACATGGATCAGCTGTCTCCTGCACACCTCCTACTGGGGATGTGTCTGCAACCAAGGTACATGCCCTTGACCGGAATCGAACTTGGGACCTTTCAGTCCACAGGCTGAGCCAAACCGGTCAGGGCAAGCACCCATTTTTAATAGAAACCCAGAGCCCAGAACAGTGTGGTCAGGGATGCGTTCCTTGAGAGCGGTAGGCTATCACTGGGTAACATAAATGCTCTGAGGCCGAGTCTGCTCTTATTAAAGTAACTGTTGTATTTTGTCCAACAGTTTATTTATATGAAAACTGCCCATTTTTCTCTCTTAAATACAATAAGCACTAAAGGGGAGCAAGTCAATTATAAGTTGGCTTTTTCTCTAAATTACAACGTCAACCAAACAAGGGTAGACTTTTCTCCCTCCCTTTCTGCCCAGCCCTAAACCACCAAGGTGCTGTGAAAAAAAATATAAAAAAAACTAACCCCACCCAAACCCACTTTCGTAGCTCGGGTCTGCAGAAAGAAGGTGGTGATACGTTGGGTGGTATCTCATAAAATGTGATCTATTTTTCTTCAGAAAAAAAAATGTTTTTATTGATTTCAGAGAGAAGGGAGAGGGAGAGAGAGAGAGAGAGACATCCATGGTGACAGAGAATCATTGATCGGCTGCCTCCTGCACGCCCCATCCTGGGGGTGGAGCCTTCACCCGGGGCACGTGCTCTGCCTGGGAATCGAACCCGGACCTCCTGGTTCATGAGTTGATACTCAACCACTGAGCACACGTGCTCGGTCTTTACTCTCCAGGAGGCTTCCGGCCTCGCCTCTGTTCAGCGGTCCAGACCATCCCAAGTTGCCCCCGGGGACCGCCCTCTCTTGCCTAAGGCAGGGCCCACATCGCTGCCACTGGTGTCCCCTCCATCCTCCTGAGAGCACCTCCACCTAATGAACCAGTCTCTCCTCGTCCTCTCTTGCAGCCCCCTCTCCCAGCACCTCCGCCACCTGCTCCCCAGGAACCCGGCCGGAAGCCCATTCTTATGTCACCATACGGAGAAGGCACTGGTAGCCCCTCCCCTCCGCCCAGGAGCGGGCTCCCCCCACCAAGCCCGAGCACCCCGGCTCTCTCTCCCATCTGGGTGAGCTCCCTCCCTCCCTCCTTCACTCTCCTAACGCCTGTCAGGACATGTAGGGGTAGTCCTTGCGCTCCAGGGGCTAGGAGACAGTCAGAGGCCGACTTCTCATCTCCACCTCCACCTGGCTGCCCCTCTGCCCCTCACCCAGACTCCAGTCTTCTGCCCAAAGGACCCCTAACCACCTCCAGCATCTCTTCCCCCTCCCCTCTCGCTTCCCGGGCTCCCACTGCAGACTGAAGGCTGGGACCAGCCAGGGCAGATGCACAGAACCCCCTCCCGTTGCGTCCCCACCCCCCAGGAGCTGCCGGGTGACAGCTGAGCCTGGCCTGAGCGCTGGTGAGCTGTCACCACGCCTTCTCGCTGTCACCGGCAGTTTCTCACGGCCCATATCCCAGGCTGAGGAGGGGAAGCAGAAGGGTGGACAGAGGAGACTGTCGGGGCTCTGGTGATGCCGTCGCAGCTCATCACCATCCCCAGTTCACTCGTTTTCCTCCACTCCCCACCCCCCGTCCTCTGTGGCCCAGACGCGTGGGATGAGAGCAGGTGCACGTTGGCGTGTGAATGTGCGTGCGTGTCATGCCACACAGCATCCTCCTCACCTCGCTCAGTGTGCCTCTTCCTTCCCTTTTCCTTCACGTCTGCTCCGGACTGACCGCACACAGCCAGAGGACGTAGAGTTAGAGAATGAGCCCTGGTATAAGTTCTTTTCAGAGCTGGAGTTTGGACGGCCGGTAAGTGAGGCTAGACCCTTCCCGTGAGAACACGCGGGGGGTGTGGCTGGACTTACACAACATGCTGTCGGAAGCGACAGGCGTCACTCAGAGAACAAATGCTGAGCGGGTGCTTAGCTGCACGGATCTGGTCCCTCTCAGCCCACTGACATTTCCCGACCAAATGGGTCAAGATGTATAGACACGTGCTACGCAGTGTTTCTTTACCACCCAACCATCTGCAAGGCACAGCTGATGTCTGAGCAAATTCAAACTGCTGAGAGGCATGGTCCTAGCACCGTGGCCGGCTAACTGCGGCTCGAGAGCCACATGCGGCTCTTTGGCCCCTTGAGTGTGGCTCTTCCACAAAATACCACGGCCCGGGCGAGTCTGTTTTGAAGAAGCGGCGCTAGAAGAAGTTTGAGTTTAAAACATTTGGCTCTCCAAAGAAATGTCAATCTCTGTCCTGTTGATATTTGGCTCTGCTGACGCATGAGTTTGCCGGCCACTGTCCTAGCGCAGCCAGACAATGGCGGATCTACAGAAGCTGTGTGTTTGTTTACAGTCCACTTTGGTCTAGTTTCCCCAGAAGAGCACGGGGGCTGGATGACAGCAATGAGTACTATGATCATTGCCCCATTGCTGAAGAATCGCCAAGCCTGTGGCGAGGCTGGGTCTTCAGGCATTTCCCCGGGGCAGCCCTCACAAGGCCCTCCAAGAAGAAGAAACCCAAGATCAGAGGGGCTAAGCAATTTGCCCAAGATAGTAAGTGGGGAAGTCAGATGTCAAGCCCAGTCCTCTCAACCAAACAAACAACAACAGAAACGCCTCTGGACAATGCCTGCTGTAGCCTCCTGACAAAATACCCCCACTGTGGCCATACCTGGAAGCTTGATTTACAGCCTGGCTACTGAAAGCCACCACTACACCCATATCCCCGAACCCTCACCAAAGGGAACCTTCTGGAAATCAGTCTGTGTGGTGTCAAGAGTTCAACAGGCTTCCAATAGCAATTTCCTTCATCAGCTCCAGTTTTACTGGGGAACTCTAGCCACCAACAGCAGTGCCTTTGAGGCGTGTCAGTTCTATATCTTTGAGGCTTTTACTGGTGCTTCTGAGTGTTAAACTCTCAAAGAAAATACCGTTTATTACACTGCAGAGAGTTTTACTAAAGACCAGAGAGTGCAGTCTTTCTTCCGCCATAGCATAGACTGATTCATACGCTCAGGTACCGAATCTCATTTTCTCTCCTGGGTGCATATAGTAATCCCACTTTGCCCTCTAAAATGCAAAGGAGACTGGGTTAAAACTGGACCAGAAGTGACTGTAAATAAATATAAGCCAAAGAATTTTTCCTAGATGGTCTATGCCTCATAAGGAGGAATATTTTTCCTTTTTTTTTTCTAATTGGTATCCAAGCAGTCACATAAATGTATCTTATTTCACAGACAACAAATTCTCTAGCTTTACGTTATACATATTCTTACCGTTGATCAGTTTATGGGGACTGTCCCAATTTCTGTTCTGAGCCTCAGTGAGCAGCAGTTTTCTATCGTCTTTTCCAGCCACCCCTGGAAACTCACCAGCACGCTCTCCACACATCCACCTGCTCCCTTACTGTTCCTTTAATCGCCCTCGCACCCCTCTGTGGCCCGAGACCAGGAGTGCTCACTGGATCAGATGGGCCGAGTCCATCAATATACTAATCACACCCCCGGCGCTTGACATTAGTGACGAGCATAGCCCTCCTCCTCCCAGGCCGCCCCCACGGTGCTCCACGCGTGTCCCTCGGTGTGTGTGCCTGACGCTGTCGCCACTCAGTTTCTAACTGTTGTCACCTTTTCCACATGTCCATTCCTTGCTGCCATTGACTGTCCTCCATTCCATCTCTGCACTCTGCCTCTGTGCTGGGCGCCAACATCCAGCCTCCTAAAAAGGCTCTGGACTATGTTCAAGACCCTTCTCCTGGTGTTTCCTACGAGGTAAAGACAAACGCCTCTCCTTTTTCAGACTTCTCTCTTAGGCGCTGTGACTGCGATTCCGAACATCTGTGTTTTGCCATTCACCACGGTGTCCGAGCTGTCTCTGAAAAGCTGCCTTCGCCTCATGACATTGCCACCAGTGTCATTCCCTGGCGTGCATTACACCACGTGGGCTCTTTCGGAAAAGTGGGCCGAGTGGAACTGCTCAGGGTAGACCTGGTATCCAGGAGGGGGGTCATAGAACACCAAGCGCAGTGGTCTTTGTGCGAATATTGACACCTGCTTTGATTAGACTGAAATGCCACCGGCAGGCTCCTCAGAGCCACTAGAGCATCCTGCCTGCAGGCACGAAATGGCCCGTTAGGTCCTTAGATAAGCAGATGGTTAGGCCCCACGTAGTCCTAAAATGCACTGTAATTGTTCCATTTTCCTAAATACAAGTTGTGAGTTTTAGCATCAGACAACAATCAAGAATGGGGCCGACATTGCATCAGAGTACATATTGAATGTAAACTTGAATTGAAAAAAAAATTTTTTTTAAGCTAAAAAAGTGAAATAAACAGGGCTGACAAGTAACTGGCACACACTTCCAGGTCCACACAGACAGGCATTCTGTTTTTTGTTTTTTGGGTTTTTTTTAATATATTTTATTGATTTTTCAGAGAGGAAGGGAGAGGGATAGAAAGTCAGAAACATCGATCAGCTGCCTCCTGCACACTCCCTACTGGGGATGAGCCCACAATCAAGGTAAATGCCCTTGACCGGAATCAAACCTGGGACCTTTCAATCCGCAGGCCGACGCTCTATCCACTGAGCCAAACCGGTCTTGGCCAGACAGGCATTCTGAATCCTTCTCCACCGTAATCCACACACGACCTGGATTACTCTGGAAATGACATGAAAGGCATTTGCCATCTCTCTATAGAAATGTTCCACGCCATCTGCTAGGTAAAATAAAATTATGCCCGGCAATGTAAAATTTTATTTGAATTGGCCAAAGGGAATATGAAAAAGGCAGGAATAATCCAGTCAAAAGCTTTTTATCCTGCTATTTGCAAAGAAAAATAAATAGCTTGGGAAGCAGATTTAGGACTCGTTAGCAAACCCAAGCAAAAGTGATGGTCTGGCTAAAGGTCAGTTGTATAAGCACCTCTCTGAGAACTCTTATAAGCAGGTTGGACCAAGGGAATAAACTGGTGTTTGAATAGTAGTGTCTCTGTGCTGCTAAGTAAACATAAAAACACTATTTCGTCTTCATTGAAAAGTCTTAACTCAGTTAAATACATGCAACTGGAAAATAAAAGCTAGTGGAATGCCTGTGCTGCTGGAAGTAGTACTGACACACAGTGGTAAAAACTGGAATTGCAAGTACAGTCTCAGAAGGAAATAGCCAGTTTGCCAGAGCTTCATTTCCCCTGAGCTATGTATCAGGGTATGTTAAATAGAAGTTATGCAAATATTTAGGTATTCATTCAAATAAGAGCAAAATAGAATAATCAGGAACATTCAGGGTTAGTGAACTCAGTCACTTCTAAACATTTTTTTTTTTTGTAAATAGACATATAATGTAAAGAAAATCAAAGAATTTCAATTATATTCTGGAAAGAAAAATAAGTATATTCTTATGCTTCCTTCACATTTGAAAGAAAGGAATCAATTAAGCACATGAATGGCCCAAAATTTCACTTTGGAATACAATTTGGTCAGATATTTCTCTCAGATGTTTTGGCCAGATATTCCTAGGTTGTTTTTAAGGCAGTTGGTTCACTGAGAATTGAAATAGAATTTAGAGGAAACCATATCCAACTCCTTTATTTTTCAGTCAGGAAAAGTAGAGCTCAATGATTTTCGGAAGTAATATCCAAAATCACATGGTAAGATGGTGGCACATTAGAAATAAAACAGATCTCATAACCTTCACTTATGGCCTCTTTCCTTTACATAACACTTCTTAGCATTTCCAAGAGATGGATTTAGAGCTCAAATCTTTTAGAAACAAACTATATACTTAATACTATTTCTTATTAACTCTTGATTTCCATTAAATTATTGGGCTAAAAATAATAGACCCTTAATTCTGTGCATTCTGTATTGGTATGGTAATGGCAATATAAAGCACATAAACAGCACTTTGCTGATGGTTGAATTGATTTGTCATTACCTCTTTGGGACTGAGAAAGTTGTATGATCCTGAGAGCATATTAACTATGTTACTAGTTTTACATCATAGTTATTTTCAGAATGTAAGAAATACTTTGATAAGGTACTTTAATAACCTATATAGAACATTTTTGTAAAAATTTTAAGTGATAAGACATTACCTTTGCTAACTTTTATCAAATGTCCAGCACATGCCACAAACAACATGTCCGTAAATAAAACTGAGAAACGGGCCTTAATGAACAATAACACATTGTGGACCAATAGTTTTATTGCTAGCTTTACCCAGTGGCCAGATAAGTTTCTATTGAACAAGTACAAAAAACGTTTTACATAAATGTTAAAGGCACGCTTTAAAATTAAATACCCATTGCATTTTGAAGTTATTTATTACATATTCTTACAAGCTAATATCTTTTTAAAGTATGATTGGCCACAAGGTTTAGAACAGAAAGCACGAGAATTATCGTGATCCGTCCGTCATGTGTTAAGGACTTTTAAGCGCGTCTAATCACATGATCACTTAACAGAAAGCGTGGTTCGGTGACACTACTTTATTACAATGACCTTTGCTTAGGTGTGTGAAAATAATGGCCACATCTAAATACCCAGTCAATCATAATAGGTAAAGCAGGTTGCCTCCTTGTTTCCATTTCAGGGTGAGTACCCTTCATACAATCTCATACCAGGTTTTCTCGTGGTCGCCTACCTCGACTTTTTACTGTTTCCTTTTAATACTATGCCTTTTCCTTTGAGTATACAGAAAGCCACACAGTCCGTTTCAGTTGATTTTGGATTACGGGAAAACCAACACAAGGAGGAATTGTTGTCGTTTCTTAGCCTAAGTCTAAAACAATGGGAAGTGTAGAGCCTTCGCTTTCTATAGGATGTTTTAATTCACATGACAATATTATTTAGGCTCCTTCCCAGCTGGCAATCCACAGTGTCTGGCCACTCCAAGGGTGTTCTAAGAGTCCTCTGAAACTGACACTTTCTGGGGGTCAACTGCGGTTTGTGGCTGGGCGCCCACGAAGGGAGCCATCTGCACAGATGCAACGTTCTGAGGCCCTTGGGCATCGCTCTTCTGCAAACACAGAGAATTAATGTTCCTAAATCGAAATATAAGCGCATGGTTTTATTTATTTACTTGTTGGGTTTCCTCCTTAGTTAGTATTTATTTTTCCACCTTTCCAGAGGCTGAATCAGAGTTGAGTTAAAATAATCTTGTAAACTTATCACATCGGCAGACCAAACTTTTTTTCTTAAGTTTATATTTATGGAGAATCTAGAAATCTGAAATTTTTTTTAGGAATTAAAATTATTACAATACGATTTTTTCTGCCCAACGTGGGGAACTATTCTCTTGCAGAGGAGCTTTTGTTTATTTCTGGGCAAGATTCCATTCTCATTTAGTAAAATGGAATTAAAAGAAAATATTACTTAATAGAAGCCATTTTAGATTCTGCTTCATAAAAGGGCTTGCCAGACTCATCTACATAAAAAAAAAATCTCAAAATTATATACTGACATTTTTAACTGTTTAATTGGTACTAATTTACAAATAGAAACTACAGTTATAGAATAGTTCTTAAAGTGTTTAATTTCCACTAAGAAGGTTTTAGTCTTGAAAAATATTTCTTATAGGTAAGAACTAAAGATAAAATGTATCAAATTCTACATTTCTGGCTAATATTTTTAGACATTCATATAGAAGAATATTTTCAAACTAGAATTTCAATTCTTCATCAGACCAGTTTATTTGTGATAAAGAATTAATCAAATAGGACCAAAGCCAAGACTATTGAATATACATTTTCCTAAACATTGTAGATACCATTGTCATCTCCAGCATTCGAGAGCCTGATTCTCTCTTACCTTTTAGATATTTTAGCAATTATCCCAGTGGATGCCCATTGGAAGTGAAAAATTCTTATGTAACATTTTTGCTTAATATCTATTTCACTATACTGTTCAGAATGAAGCATGAAAATGGTGTGTGCAATAAGCATTTGTAATTATTTATCAGTTTTTAGTTCCTGCAACCATGGACAACTGAGAGTTGATTTTATTGTCAAAATGTTAAAAGTCAATTTTAAGGCTATATATTGGTTCATTATTATAAACTTATCTAAAAGACAGTTAACTATTTGAAAGATGTAATCATCTGAACCTGATTTGAGTACCAGTAGTTTAGTTTAATTTCAAGCCAAATACTGTGTTTTTTATTAAAATGTTAGGTCTGTGTTGACAGATGAAAAGATGTCTCAAGTTCTGCTTAAATTTTAAGTTTTAAACACCTGCAACATGACAAAAATTTATTTTTTAAGAAGTTTGTTCTTTATAAGGATTGAATGACTACAAAGTTTTTTAAAAATCTTCAAACCATTCCTTTATGTAGGAAATTTCTATTTATAGCCGATTTCCAATATAAGGAACAGTTACTGATTTTTCTTTCTGTTTTCTCCCAGGCAATGTTTAGATTGTAATTTGAGTAAAACAGCAAGATACAGGGTGGTAAATCAGAAGAGAAAGTAATAGATGGGAAGAAAGTAGAAACCCTATGGCATGATTTCTTTTGGAGGAGACATTTTTCTGATCATAATAAATGCTATTTTTAACCTCATCTTTGGCAATATCCTTTGTAGCATACCTAATTTAATGTTCATGGGCAAAATACCATTTTCTCACGGTACTATTCTTCTATCTTAACAGGCCTCCTTGTATCAGTCCTCTATAGACAGAAGCCTGGAAAGACCCAGTAGGTAAGAATATTACTGCATTACGCAACTGGAATATTGTGTACCAGCGCGTTCTCTTTCAGTGAAACAGCAGTGAGGGTTATTTTACGGACCATACTTCATGAAGTTGCTTTGTTTCTGCATCATTTTATATGATCATATTCAAAAGTTCATAAAGATCAAGTGAAATATTTCTGGACTCCTTTACAGACCAAGAAATGCTGCCCTTCTGTCTCTCCTCTATAACCATATCTTTACATGGGGGTTATAAACATCTAATTTTCAATACTGTTATATGACCCATTTAATACAGGAGTAGGCAGAAGTAGGTTGACAGTTATAATACAAATAAATAACACAATAATAAATAATAACAGAAAAAAATTGTTTTGCATACTCACACCTGACGACTACCGTTGCCTATCCCTGTATATTTGAAAAACGTTACAAAACACATATGTGTTCTTTATACTCTTACCACACAAATTAGAATTACTGTTACTGCCAATAAATAAGGACTTACACTCTATACCAAGCATTCTAAGTGCATAGGCATATTCAATCCTGAAGACACCACTGTGACTTAAGTACCATCACCCCCATTTTATCTCTGTGTACGCTGACACTTAGGCTCCCTAACTTACTAAGTTTACACACTTGACAAGAAGCAGAGACGACGTAAAACTGACCCAAAATAGCTTGTAACCAACCACTTGTCCTGCCTTAAAAGTCTGCCAGGGGCTGTGTGCGGGCTTTGTACATCATACTTTAAAATAGCACAGAAATTCAACAGCATTATTGAATACTTCAGACTCCCAGCCGCACCTTATCACCCACAACACATATTTTCGTAACATGAACTTGCCCTTCTCTAGATCTCTCTACGTAAGTAGAGGACTTTGTAAACTGGACTCATGAGCGCCATCCAGTGACATGAGTGTCCCTCAGAAAGGAGCTCCCCAGCCCCTCCCCCTTTTATGTCTCTCTCCATCCACACCTGCACCTAAAACGTTTGAGTTCCAGAGTTCTGATCTGGCGTGAGGATTGCTGTAGACACTCAGACCCTTACATGACAGACTAATGACAGCAAAGCAGGTCCAGGGGGAGACGGGGCACCCTCTTCGGAGGAGTGCAGGCAGATTCCGAGGTCCGCTCCGCCTCTGTGCGTTATCCGTTAGCTCACTGATAAAACGGTGACAACCCGGGGGCTGGGTAAGACCACCTGTCAGCACAGCCTTCTGCTGCCTCGAGGAGCTGGTGCGCTTTTGCTGCCGCTGTCCATGCCATGGTAGCCAGCGGCATGGCAGGCAGCAGGCTGTGTGATGTGTGTCTCCACTTAGTGTCTGAGTTACGTACTCAGACTGAGAACAACCTGCCACTAAGACTGCTGAAACCATTGAATACGACTGGGTGCAAGGTTCCTTTAATAGTCTATTTGCTGATCAAATCACTGGTTTTAATAATCATTGCTTACTCACATGGGAAAATCTTGGGGTTGCAGTGTAAGGTTTTTAAAGCTAAGATTATTAGGAAGAGCCGAAGGGAAGCCCTGGGGGAAGGAGTTTGTCTCATCAGGAGTCGGCCTCTTTCCCCATCCTTCCCTGCATCCTGGCCTCCCTCCTTATAGGGAACAGGTGGACAATACAAAGCGTAAGACTGAATTGTCAGTCGTAACATAGCACTAACTGGAGAGTTTTTACTTTAAAAGAGGATAACCCTGGCTGCTTTCTAAGTCTGCAGACCGAAGGGTTCCAGGTTTGATTCCTGGTTAAGGAATCAAATCGAACATACCTCCTGTTGCAAGTTCCTCAGCCCCCCAGCAGGGGCCCCTATGGGAGGCAACCAATCAAGGTGTCTCTGTCACATCGATGTTTCTCTCCCCTTTCCCTCCCACTCTCTCTAGAAATCAGTGTGTGTGGGGGGGGGGGGGAATCTCCTCAGGTGAGGGTTTTTACAAAAACTTTTTTTAAAAGATGATGATCAACGCATATCCACACAAAATTCTGCTTTGTTTACCATTGCCAAATTTGAAACAACCAGGAAGCCAATAGTTGAATGGGTAAACTGTGGTACAGCCACATAAGGGAATATTATTCAACAATAAAAAGAAATGAGCTATCAGCCCCCCCCCCCAAAAAAAAAAGACGGGAGAAAATCTTAAAGGCATATTGCTAAATGAATGAGGCCAATCTGAAAAGACTACATCCTGTTGGTTCCAACTGTATGGCATCCCAGAAAAGATAAAGCCCTGTCGACAGTGGACCCATCAGTGGTGGCCAGGTGTCCGGGGAGGGAGGAGGAAGAGCAGAGCACGGTGAAGTCCAGGGAGGGGGGACATGACACTATTCCACAGGATGCGGTAGTGATGGACACATGTCCCACACCGGTCAAAACTGATAGAATGCTCAACAAAAACACTTAACCCTATGTAAACCGTGGACTTCAATTACATTTCATAATAATGTAACAATATAGTTCGCCAACTGTCCCACACTAATAAAGGATGTCAATAATAGAGGAAGCTGTATGCAAGGGTGTCTGTGGGACTCTATATTTTCCAATCACCTAAAACTGCTCTAAACATAGTCTGTTTTGTTTTGTTTTGTTTTGTTTTGTTTTTAATGACAATTATAAAGAAACTAGAGGCCGATGCATGAAAATGTGTGCACTTGGGGAGAGGGTCCCTCAGCCCAGCCTGCGCCCTCTCACAGTCCGGGAGCCCTCAAGGGGTGTCCACCTGCCAGCTTAGGCCTGCTCCCTCGGGGGTTGGATCTAAGCTGGCAGTCAGACATCCCTGTGACAGCCCGGGAGCCCTTCAGAGGATGTCCAATTCGGGAGCGGAGCTGAGCCACAGTCAGACATTCTTAGCGCTGCCATCGAGGTGGGAGAGGCTCCCACCACTACCCCACGCTCGCTCCCCCCTGTGAGAGTGCACTGACCACTGCAGGACCCGGGACCGCAGCGAGCATTGAGCATCTGCCCCCTGGTGGTCAGCGCACATCATAGCAACTGGTAATTCCCTGTCATTCTGCTGTTAGGGTCAATTTGCATATTACCCTTTTATTATATAGGATGGTGTTTAATATCAAGGAATAAATTCCTAAACATGCATTTTGGGGGCTGGGGGAGAAGAGTTATAACACTTGCTAGCATACCCAACCCATCTTTCTGGTTCACGTTTACCCCCTCCAACACCCACCAAACTGCAGCGATTTCTTCTTGCAGCTCTACCGGCCTGGCCAGTGACTTCAGGAAGAGGAGGAAGAGCGAGCCAGCCGTGGGGCAGCCGAGGGGCATGGGGGACCCACGGGCGAGCAGGACCAGCCCCGGCCGGGCCGACCTCCCGGGATCCAGTGCCACGCTGACCCAGTCTTTCATTAGTTCCTCCCCTTCCTCCCCATCCAGAGCAAAAGGTAAACAGCAATGAATAGAAACGTAAGCACGTCCCTGGTAGACGTTTTAGGCTGGAGATCCCTGTGAAAGCTGGTCCAGGGACAGCATCTCAGTGAGCGTTTGGAACAACAGCCCTCTTCCTACACACACTAACTCGAGCTGAGCCATCCGAGTGGCATAAAAGAGTCTATCCTCTGTTAATGCTTTTTTCCTTCCAAATATATCATTTTTGGGTGGGGTTTTTTGGGTGGGGGAGAACAAATTCAAAGTATCAAATAATTTACTGGCAGGCTATTAAAGGATTCCATTTACAAACATTTGCATATTATCAACGTTTTTTAAAACATATTTTATTGTTTTTTCACAGAGAGGAAGGGAGAGGGATAAGAATTAGAAACATCAATCAGCTGCCTCCTGCACACTCCCTACTGGGGATATGCCTGAAACCAAGGTACACGCCCTTGTCCGGATTCGAACCTGGGACCCTTCAGTCCACAGGCTGATGTTCTATCCACTGAGCCAAACCAGTGAGGGCATGCATATTATCAACTTTTTCTAATGTTCGACAACTAGCAAAATTAATCAAAGTTACAGAATAGGAATTAGAAGTAGCAACAGAGAACACTGTTACCTAGAGCAAATCAGGTTTTTTTTATTATTTAATTCCTGGTAAAACCTGTCTAACCTGTGAAGTCATTTCTTTAATCGCCTGCTCTCTATTTCGGTCAATACAGTAGAATATCCATCAATACTGTGTTCAATCCACGATGGCACGGTGGTAAGAACTAACTGGTTTTCAGCCGTAATTATTAAACCTAGACACCACCAAGCCCTTTTCCCACCTGACCTGTCTCCTCCCCAGAATTCAGTGCTGAGAGGGGGGCACGTTACTCCTTCAAGTCCCTGAAATCCTGTTGCGTGCACTAGTGCCACCGTAACGGGGACATTGCTAAGAGGGAGACTGAGGCCGGAACCAGTGTCGCTAGGCACCTGGGTCTATACCAGAAGTGGGCTCCCACAGTCTCCCCCCAGCTCCTGGGGTTGAGACAGAACCGAGAAGGAGCCCGAAATGTGTGAAGAAAGCGATCTCTCACGGGAGCTCTCGTGCAATAGCACCGATTCCGCCAAAATCTACCAAGTGCAGGCACTAAAAGTGTGGCCACGGGGTAGTTCAAGGTGAGAGGGAGCTGGTTTGCATGCAAAAGATGGGCTGGTTTTGATGATTAGAGCCTGGATGGACAGTAGACACCAGCTCCGCTCTATATCCTAATAAAACTGTGCAAACTAACCACAGGTTCTGGGGGTGGGAGGCGGGGAGGCCCTTTGATACTTGTCCTCAGATTAGCAAGGTTGCCTTCATCAGGCTGCTCATGGATGCAAATGAGTATCTTAAGATAACACATAGGTCCCTGAAATGCCATTGAGTCATTATATTTGGATACCGCCCAAAAGCTAAAGGCATTGATTGATTTAGCTATTTGTGTCCCTCCTAGGGAGTGTCCTTTCCCAGACACTGCTTTTTATGCGCTTGTTTACTGCCCAAGAAGTTGGAAAGATTGTAGGGCAGGAGCTCCACAGGGTTATTTTCTTCCACTGGGTTTATTTCTAAGAGAACATGTCTCCTCGAATGGACTTGGCCTCTTACCTATTAGTTAATTCAGCCGAGCAAAAGAAAAGAGTTTTTCCATACATGTTCCAAACTGAGGCCATGCTGCGCTCTCTATTATCAAATTGTAAATGAGGCTTTCAAAAGACCCTTCCTGGGGAAAAGCGGGATGGCTTTACCTCTGGTGAAAGTTTTACATTACATGCACCCAGCCATGCTCCACAACCTGCCTACCAAAAGGTTCTAGGTAGAGCGAGTAAAGAGGTAAGTTAGTTTTGTTTAGAGACATGCTAGTTATCCCCCCCACCCCCCTCGGGAAAAGGTTAACAGCCATATTTCACAGCCTCTTCCTTTTGCCATTTTGGAAAATACTTCGTCTTACAGTTTTTCCCATCTAGCCCCCCGGGGAAAAAATTAACTAAGACAGTTGTGGGAGTTTTAATGAAATGCAAATTTATACATTATGCTTTACCTTTTCTATTATTATATATCAAATGAGATTCAGATCTTGACCCTGTTAACTTGATCATCTATATCATTTGGGGCCTTAATTATTAAACTCTTCAATTGCTGCCAGGTCATGCTGTGAGCGTATAAGATACTCTATCATATTTGAGGCAAATAGTATTTGCAGAAAGATATAAGAAGTATTCAACAGAAGAAATAGGTCTTGCTGGCAATTGGTCGTATTAGCTACACCAATGACATTTTATGCATGGTCTTTTTTAAAAATATATACTTTATTGACTTTTTACAGAGAGGAAGGGACAGGGATAGAAAGTCAGAAACATCGATGAGCAAGAAACATCGATCAGCTGCCTCTTGCACACCTCCAACTGGGGATGTGCCCGCAGCCAAGGTACATGCCCTTGACCAGGAATCGAACCTGGGACCTTTCAGTCCGCAGGCCGACGCTCTATGCAAACCGGTCAGGGCTTATGCATGGTCTCGTCAGCTCGAATATCTTTACAGCCACCTCTCCCTGCACAAGTAGGGTCCTGCCTTAGGATTAGATGGTTTTCTCTACAGGGGAGAAGCCTCGAGGGTAGCAACGTGTTTGTGTCCAACCCGCTGCCTTCTCCCCCTGTCTGTCTGTCTGTCTGATGCTAACTGACATGCTCTCCTCTCTGTGAAGCTTTTAACCTCTCCGCACGTCTCTCTCCCGCCACGCTGCCCTGGATTAAAAGGTGGGGATGATAGCAAAATGTGTGCACCCCTTTGCAGCTGCCGGGGGCCCCGCGGCAGCCCCTGCCGGGAGGCAGATGACTGTCCCGCCTACGGGCGGCACCTGAACGTGCCTCCCGACCAGCAGCGGGCCCTGGCCTTCAAGAACGGCTGGCAGATGGCCCGGCAGAACGCCGAGGTCTGGAGCAGCACCGAGGAGGCCGTGTCCCCCAAAATCAAGTCCCGCAGCTGCGACGATCTCCTCAACGACGACCACATGGACGACACGGACGACTGCGGTGGCTTCGCCGACCCCAAAGCCAAGTCCGAGAGCATGGGCTCCCTGCTCTGCGAAGGGGACGCCCAGGAAGGGTGCCCGGGGGCGTGGGCACCCTCCTACCTGCAGGAGCCCAGGTCCCGGCTCCGCCACAGGCCGGCCCACACCGCGCCGGGCTTCCTGAAGATGTACAAGAAGATGCACCGCATCAACCGCGCGGACCTCCTGAGCGCGGAGGTGATGTGCTCGGTGCGGTCCCGGGTCCTGCAGTACGAGCACGAGCCGCCCGCCGCCGGCCTGCCCGCCGGCTGCAGCCCGGCCTCGGCCCACGAGGTGCCCAGGGACATGGTCCCCACCCGCATCTCGGAGTTCGAGAAGCTGATTCAGAAGTCCAAGTCCATGCCCAACCTCGGGGGGGACGAGACGCTCTCCCCGACGGCGGCGGCGGCGGCGGTCCTGGAGCCGCCGCACCATCACACGGGGCTGCTGCCCAGCACCAGGCGGTTCTCCGTCGAGTCTCTGCTGGAGGAGGACACCCCGAGCAGCAGGCGCCCCTGCCCGGGCCCGCGGGGCCGCACGTCTCACACCCTGGTGCCCATCCACATCGAGGTCACCCCGGACGAGGCCCCCAGGACGCAGCCCGAGCTCTCCGACAGCGACCAGGACGGGGTGGCGTCCGAGCACAGCGACTGCGCGCACGTCGAGGGCTCCTCCTTCTGCAGCGAGAGCGACTTGGACCACTTTTCGTTCGCGTCCTCGGACAGCTTCTACGGGCCCAGCCACCAGCACCAGCACCACCAGCATCACCTCCACCACCAGCATCACCTCCACCACCGGCACCTCGTCAGCTCCTGCAAGGGCAGGTGCCCCGCCTCGTACACGCGCTTCACCACGATGCGCAAGCACGAGCGAGCGAGGCACGACAGCGCCGAAGAGCCCCCCCGGAGACGCGAGCCGGACCCCGGCCTCTCCAAACTCGCCTTCCTCGTCAGCCCCGTGCCTTTCCGGAGGAAAAAGCACTCGCCGCCCAAAAAGCGGGCGGAAAAGGCAGCGCGCAACACGGCCGTCTTCGAGGCGCTGGATTCCGCCCTTCAGGACATCTGCGACCAAATCAAGGCCGAGAAGAGACGGGGGAGTTTGCCCGACAACAGCATTCTGCACCGGCTCATCAGCGAGCTGCTGCCGACGTGCCCGAGAGGAACTCCTCGCTGAGAGCTCTCAGGAGGAGCCCCAGGCCCCAGGCTGGCCACCCGCCGCCGCCGCTGCCGCCCCAGGACGGCGCGCCCCGCTGTCCATGGTACCAGAACGACTGCGGGAGGATGCCGCACAGCGCCTCTCTCCAAGACCTGGACTCCAATAACAACTGCCCCCCAGACCTCGACAGTGCCCTGGGTCTGCCAGGTGGACGAGCCTTTCTTTGTCTCCGCCCCGCCCCCCGTGTGGTTCAGGTGCCCACCCTCCAGCTCTGTCATTTTCCGTCCCCGCATCTCATCGTCCCCGAGCTGTGAGCCCGCCTGGCACCACGGCTGCTGTGCACCCGCACCTCATTTCTCCATGTGGTGGCTGGACGTGGTGTGTGTGACTTGACGTGACGACCAGTTCACAAAAATTTACTCACTCGACGTGGAGAGGGAAAGTGGTTTTGTAGCTCAGGGTAGGGTTGCGACCACCGTTAGTTGCAACCCAACAAGAAATCGAACACATTGCCAATTTTAAAAGATGTCAAGGCCCCCTGGAATTGACTAGCAGTCTCCTTAAGAGATTAACACCTTTGCACTAGCTCCTTTAAAAAAAAAACCACAAACATTTATATATATATTTTATTGATTTTTTTACAGAGAGGAAAGGAGAGGAATAGAGAGTTAGAAACATTGATGAGCCAGAAACATCGATCAGCTGCCTCCTGCACACCTCCTACCTGGGATGTGCCCGCAACCAAGGTACATGCCCTTGACCGGAATCGAACCTGGGACCTTTCAGTCCGAAGGCTGATGTTCCATCCACTGAGCCAAACCTGTTTCGGCTGCACTGGCTCTTAACGACTCGTTTTTTCCTGGATTTTTTTTAACTTTGTAGTCATTCACTCAATAAGTAATTTGCTTACATTCTATATAGAAGGTTTTACAGCAAAATACTCAGGAAGCAAAACTGAAATGTGTAGCAGTAATTGATGGATGATTACAAGAGACTAGGATTTGTTTAATAACTGTCTCCACTTAAAGGACACGATTAGGGTAAAATTTTTGTGACTGTATCTTTAAGCTGTGTATATATATGTATAAAACAGTCTCTTTTCCATCACTCAGTGTTCATTGTCTCTTCCATTCCTTAATTTATCTATTTTCTATTTCTGCTACAATAATCCCATACTGACATTAGAATTAGACCATTTAAGCTAAAAGTGACTTTCAACTCTGTTTTCATAGCTGAATTATCACTTTGAAGTGGCAACGCAAGGACAGATAGCGATTCAGATGCAGAAAAATTTTTTTGAGGTTTATGTAATTGAAAAGCATGAAGTGTTTTGGTATTTTTATGCCTTTTTTTTTTTCATTAAAGGTGCAACTGTTTTCTATGGAGATTTTAAGAAGTTGGATCGCCAGACATTGTGAAATGTTTCACATACATTATCCAGTTAACACCGGCATACAACTAGGTGATAGGGATTATTATAAGCACTGTTTACAATGAAGAAAACAGACCCAGAGAGGACAATAAATTTGGCCAAGAGAATGTAGCACTAACAGATTTAAACTCCTAACACTTCAGAATTGTAATACAGACTATATCTCTATAGACAAAAAAAAAGACATAATTCAAACTTCATAATAATGTAATATATGGCTCACTTATTAATTATTATTGTACAACTTTACTATATTATTAGTATTTATCTTCACTTTACTTATACTATGCAACATGATTCAAAAACAATACATTAGCATTTTCAAAATCAGTGTCTACTATTTGAAATTTTCACTGATTGAGCCATGTCAGAATCTAATTTTCTAATAAATTAGCTACCTTTTCCAGTTATTCAAAATCCTAGTTTAATCACCACTCAACATTAGATGCAGACAGAGTATGTGCTATCAGTGAGGCATGCGTGCAGAGGGCTTTGCAATGTATTTAAAGGGTATTTTGTGTTTTATTAAAATATTTACTTTTCCAGATTTAGCAAAAGTAATTTAAAATTTAGGACCACTATGAGAGCCCTGTGATCATAAAAACATATTAATTTACAATGAAAAAATACTGCATGTAAACCTTTAGCATTCATGAAAATAACTGGTTAAGTTTACCTGAAATATTATTGCTGGGTTGCCTTGCTAAGCTTAGAGACCCCACACCTCACAGAAAGTCATGCATTTATCTTTATCTGTCATGTAACTGCATCCCACCTGTTATCAGTGGACAATTTTTCCTTGTCATCAAAGCAGTCAAAACCTCTAGACCATGTTTTCTTTTTATAAATCGGCATTTCTCATTCCTTTACAGATGAATTTATTTCATATTTACTGCATCTTCTTATGCAATATAACTACATTTATTAAAGGCATAAGAGAAAGAATTTACAAATTTTGATTCAGGTATACTGTAAAATTTTATAACATAGGCCACTAGAATACTTCTAGTAACTTTTCCACATATTAATGTGTAAGGTATAAGATACCATTAAGAGATCCTTGCAATCATAATTCTGTAAAGTAACTAATTATTTATATTTTGCTTTAAGGGGAACAAAAACAATTCACTGTTTCATAAGGATGTGATACTTTCTGTTTAGAGAATGTTTATTCCTTTGTTTCTGGGAATAAATATTTATTTTCTGACAAGCTGAGTTGAGCAGAAGGAAAGAACAGAAATAAGGCCCTTTTAGCATTAAGCCTCAAGATGACATCTCAAGTCTCAAAAAATATTTAAAAACCGAGAGAAGGAGAGAATGGACATGACCGTAGTTATGTCGTCATCATAGTTTCTTTTTTTTTTTTTTTACTACATTCTTAAATTGTTGTTCCACAAAATGTCTCCATTTCTATACATTAGTGTTATTCTCCATCTTATCTAGGCCTTAAAATAGTCATTATAAGTTGGAGGGAAAAAGAATAGAAATAGAAAATATTAAAAAGTCTTTGAGATGACAAAATTCCTGCTAACTATGAACTTTCTGGCCTGGAGGCTGCTTTATAGTTATATCAGCAATGCAACAATTTTATTTATAGGTATGACTGTAATACTTCTGCAACGGCAGGTAGTTTTCCTTTTGAAATGTTCTGTTGTTATGTCTAATGTCACAACTGTATGATCACCTATGAGTTTCATGCCCATGTTCTCCATTGTGGTGTCTCTCCATATTTAAGGGGGGCAATAGTTGTCTCCAGGGAAAATGGCTAACCCTGTCTGCCTTGAATAGGTGGGTGCTCACTCTGGCCCTGTCCTTTCCACTAGACCGCGAGTCCCCTCGAAGTTACGCGTCCACTGTGACTGACTTGGGGAGGAGTGCACCAAGGGAAAGAAGAGGAACTCCAGAAAAAGAGGTAGTTTGTTCGACAGCATTTAAGTTTTTGTCAATAAGATACCTGAAAACCTGTCAAAGTTATATCCAAAACCAGTAAAGAACACAGACTAAAAACATAAAAATGACAATGGAAAAACGTAGAACATTTTCCCTGGAGCCCAAGCAAAGGTCTGGAGAGTTTGCGTTCTGACCCCAGCTGCAGACCAGCCCCAGCTGTGGTCCAGCTGTGGCAGGGAGACCTCTGTGCATCTGGACCTCACTCCATGAATGAACAGTTGTGGTCTAAAAGCATCTGTAAACTCCTGGTCCAGGGATGTAGGGAAAGCCCTAGGTCAACCATGTTGCAAATCAGTACCAAGGCTAAATAGATATTAGTTGCTGGCCTGCTTTTGTTGGTGAGAGTCCCTCAAAAACCACTGCCTTGTAAGAAGTCAACCAAAGGACTTTTATGCATGCATATAAGCATAACCAATGGACACAGACAATAGTGGGGGTGAGGGCCTGTGCAGGCGTGGGAACAGGCTGGGAAAGGTCAATGAGAGAAAAGGGAGACACATGTAATACTTTCAACAATAAAGAATTAAAAAAAACAACAACAACACTGTCCCTGGGAACTACCTATCCACTAGCTCTTGACCAATGCCCTGAGCCAGGCCTGGAGCTCTGGTTCACACTACCTTGGAGCCAAGAGGGTCTGGTGGGGTCTGAAGGCTGGTCTTGGACTAAGCCCCTCCAGGAGTATCTCTATAGGTATCTGATAGAGTCCTCTGCCCGTTAGACTCCCAGCCAAAAGAAGCCAAGAATGATCCAGGCTGCCTAAAGCTCACCAGAATCACAGGGGAAAAGAGTGGGGTGAGGGACTCATTTGGAAGTAGGGAAGGAAGAGCTGGAGTAGCTAGCTTACCGGTGCCCCAGTCAGATCTGTGGGCCCCATGGTTTGATGGGGAGCACACGTCACATGTCATGACTACAAGATGAGCATCTGGTTTACCATGTGCTGAAGAATTCCTGAACCCTCCGGGAAATGCAAGATCATCCAGTCTACACTGTTGGCCACTAACTAGCCTCCTAGTGATAACTGGGCTAATGTTTCTCTGCTACTATGTTCATAAGTGTTTAGAAAAAGGGGTAATGACTTCCCAACTTTCACCAGTCCTTTTATTATGATTCAGACGGAGCTGTGCCAATACATAAGACATAGATAACTGACTCCACAATTATCCCAGGAAATGCCTTGGTTAGAGCCAAAATTATACCTGGGACAGAATCCTCTGCAGGTATTTTATTCCCCTACTTGAGGCCCAGTGCACAAATTCATGCATGAGTGGGGTCTGGCTGGCCCACCCCAATGGGGGCCCATCAGAGGTGGGGCCGACTGGGGGGAGGGGCCATGGGAAGGCTCCAAGGCATGCCCCACCTGTCTCGCTCAGTCCCCATTAACAAGACCCTAGCAACAAGCTAACCTACCAGTCAGAGCATCTGCCCCCGCAGTGGTCAGTGTATATCATAGTGAGCAGCTGAGTGGCCTTAGCATACATTAGCATATTACACTTTGATTGGTTGAACAGACAACTATACAACCAGTCACTTAGCATATTAGGCTTTTATTATATAGAATTATGACATTCATCTACATTAGTTGCTGAGATGAAATATGACATTCAATAGTTATGGTGAATAAGCCATCTAATATATTCCTGCTTTAGCTTAAGTGACTAAATGAAGAACTGATTGATTTATTCATAAATTGCATATAGAATTTACATTATATATTTTTAATCATTCCTTGAGGTTTTACTTCTCTTTAATTCCTGTGAAACTGATTTCTTGTAGGAAACCCAACATTTTAAGTTAGTGCTAATCATTTTCCTTGCTTTCCAGAAATTGCCTGCAAAAGCTGTTTATGATTTTAAAGCTCAGACATCTAAGTAAGTAAGATAAGTATTCATCATATGATTTAAGTTGGCTTTATATACTTTATTAATACTTTAAGAGTTATATATAGCAATGGGACATGTTCAAATAATTCAGCAATCCACTCTAATTAAATGATTCCTTCTGAATTAACTGGATGTGGGTAATTTTATTTTCATTGTGAGTTTAGTGGAGAATCATTGAGTTTTAAACTACACTGAACATATTCCAGCACAATGAATTCAAATGGGTAGATGAAACAAAAAACAAAGAAATTAAGCATCTTTGTTTCTTGAATTTTCGTGTCAGGATGAAGTAAAAATAAAGAGTTGGAGAGTAATTAGCACTTCCTGGGAGAATTTGATAACATTTATTTATCCAACTAAATCTAGGACAGTTTGTGGGGTTGAAGATACATAAAATCTCCATGTATCAACACTCAAAGCTTAGCAATTTCAGTTTGGCTTAGTGTAGTGGTTGGCAAACTCATTAGTCAACACAGCCAAATATCAACAGTACAACGATTGAAATTTCTTTGAGAGCCAATTTTTTTAAACTTCTACTGCCACTTCTTCAAAATAGACTTGCTCAGGCCAGGGTATTTTGTGGAAGAGCCCATTCAAGGGGCCAAAGAGCTGCATGTGGCTCAGGAGCCGAAGTTTGCTGACCACGGGCTTAGTGGATAGAGCTTTGGCTGCAGACTGAAGGGTCCTAGGTTAAATTTCAGTCAAGGGCACATGCCCATGTTTCAGGACCAATCCCCAGTAGGAGGCATGCAGGAGGTAGCCAATCAATGATTCTTTCTCATTGTTGATGTTTGTTTTTATTTCTCTCTCCCTTCCTCTCTGAAATCAATAAAAATATCCAATATAATAGAAGAGAAACATGCAAATTTGACCATTCCTTCGCTCCTGATTGGCTATGCTACCAGCCAATCAGGAGCGGAGGTGGGGCCAAGTGACACAAGCGCCAGGTCCCAGGGATGGAGATGAAATGGAGATGGTGGCAAGCACCCAGCCCCCGGGCGCTGTGGAGGGAAGTGGTGGCAGCAGCAGCAGTGGTGGCAGCAGCAGGGAGTGCCTGGCCCCTGGGTACTGTGAGCAGACGTGGCGGAGAGCACCCAGTCCCTGGGGCCAGGTGGTTGCAGGCAGCCAGGGCTGAGATGAGCAGGGTAATGGTTGGGCAGGCTGGGGTGAGCCATCAGTTGGACATCCCCTGAGGGCTCCCAGTATGTGAGAGGGGGCAGGTTGGGTTGAGGGACCACCCACCCCCAGTGCACGAATTTTGTGCACCGGACCCCTAGTATTTTAATAAAGAAGAAGAGAAAAAGCTCAGCGAGTCTGAGCAGCATTCTCTCCTGTGGCCTTTGGTATTGGTGTTTTCATACTCCTGTGCTGCAATACTTCCTTTCCCTTTTTTCTTTGGACTCTTGATCAGATGGGCATGTGGTTGAGGAAAGTCAGTACAGGATCAGGTACATGAGCTGGCTCAAACGGGAGGGAGTCTGCCACCTCGCAGTGGCCCATGTGCCCAACCTCATTTAAGAAACTTTAGTCTCTCTTAGGATTCAAGTTATTAAATTCGCTGTAAATTGGCATAAAATTACACTATGTTGTTTAGACTGAATATATACAATAATCCAAATACTTATTCATCAAAATGCATATTATAGACATTCATTGTTCCAGCATCTGTCTCCAGTAGAAGACAGAGAGAAAATAAAATCATTCCAGATTGGCTGAGGCTGCTGAGATAGGGAATGAACCAACTGAGAAAAATGCTATGTAGAAATTAAGATGTTAAACATGGCTTAACTCTGGTGTTAAATATATATATATATTCCTAAGAGAAAAGCTCACATTTCTAAAATTATTATTAGAGAAGTAACGTCTGCTTTGTGTCTACTATACTCTGGTCCCCACTACTGTTTTTTTAATCTAGTGTGACACTTGGAGGATGCATATCAGTTTTATAAAATAACGATACAGAACACGTCAATTTCATTTTCTCCTTGTGACAGTTCCAGGTTAGCAAAGGCCACCTGTCACCCGTGGGAACATCAACAACAGACCTGAGGGTTTGCCCTCACCACCCCTCCCCTAACGCTCTTCCTAAGCCAGTGGTCGGCAAACTCATTAGTCTACAGAGCCAAATATCCACAGGACAACGATTGAAATTTCTTCTGAGAGCCACATTTTTAAAAACTTAAACTCCTTCTAACGCCACTTCTTCAAAAGAGACTCACCCAGGTCGTGGTATTTTGTGGAAGAGCCACACTCCAGGGGCCAAAGAGCTGCATGTGGCTTGCAAGTCACAGTTTGCAGACCATGTTCCTGGGGAGTATTGGTCTTGTTCTCCACCATCCGAGGAGCAGTCAGCGGGGAAAGGAGCTGTCCTTACAAAGTCCACAGCTCAGGCCTGGGTGGGTCTGCCAGAAAGAGGAGGGGCTGCAACACTGGGTTTCCCTGCGGTGCCAACATTGAGGGAGGTCAAGGGACTCAGCAGTGGCTCCCGAGCCGCGGTTTGCCAACCACTGTCCTAAACCAACTAAACCTGATGGTGTACGCCTCAGAGAGGCAGGTTAAACAGTCGCTGTGGAAGCCAGCCCTTACTTTTAGGAAGAGAAAGATGTTCCCTTCCCCCATAATAAACATATCTTATTGCAGCTTCCCTGCATTCCTCTCACTCTGTCCTCCTATACATAGAGCAGTTGCTCATCATCCCTGAGCAATGACCTATTTGCAGCAAAAGTCAAGGTTTGGGCTGACATGGGCAACTTTCAAAGGCCCCTACGCCAGCCAGCTCTGAACGCCAGGAAAGGGCTAGCCTCACTTTTAAGTCATTTCCATTAACACCTAGACTGCAGCGCTTTTCGTGCCTAACGTCTAACAGGCGAGCGATGGGTTCCTGTTTTAAAGAAGTATCTATTTTAAAAGCTATTTTTATTTGCCTCATCCATGAAATGTATTTAATTTTTAAAAACACAGCTATGGAACTCATCCAATGTAATGTCTCAATTGCTAGACAGGAAAACGAGGTAAAATCACATTTCCATAAGTATAACGTTGTAAGAAAATCCTAAGGATTTGTAAGGAAAATCCTTATCGCACTAGGCTGGATAGGTGTTGTGTTTTTTTTTATAACTGCCACATGTCCAAAACGGAAGCCATCCCCACACACCATGATATTTTGAATTTAATTTTTTTAAAAATCAATTTGCAATGAATAGTCTAAAAAATAGATATAGGACCCACAACGCGGTGTTCTGGAATATTTTCAGCTGAAAATTCTCACACACAAACAAAGATCTTGCCCTAGCCGCTTTGGCTCGGTGGCTAGAGCGTCGGCCTGCAGACTCAAGGGTCCCAGGTTTGATTCCGGTCAAGAGCATGTACCTTGGCTGGGCGCACATCTGCAGTAGGAGGTGTGCAGGAGGCGGCTGATCGATGTTTCTCTCTCATTGATGTTTCTGACTCTCTATCCCTCTCTCTTCCTCTCTGTAAATAATCAATAAAATATATATTCTTTAAATATATAATCTTAAAGTTGGTCTATAGAGACTTATGGTGCACAATGGGTCAAGTACGGAAGTACATTTCCCAGCCCAGTGCGGGCCTGTGAGGCTAAGAATAACTGCTGTTCACGGAGAAAAAGCCCATCTGAGCCTGTCTCCCCAGGGAGCTGTCGTTCAAGAAAGGGGACACGGTGTACATCCTCAGGAAGATCGACCAGAACTGGTACGAGGGGGAGCACCAGGGGCGCGTGGGCATCTTCCCCATCTCCTACGTGGAGGTAAGTCCCTGCCCGCCCGCCCGCCCCCACGGGGCTCCTCAGGGTCCCAGTGGCTCAGGAATAAACCCTCGTTTTCCTCCCAGAAGCTGTCGCCTCCGGAGAAAGCACAGCCCGCGAGGCCGCCGCCCCCGGCCCAGCCCGGTGAGATCGGAGAGGCCATCGCCAAATACAATTTCAACGCGGACACCAACGTGGAGCTGTCGCTGAGAAAGGTACCCCCTGCGGTCTGCACGGTGCACCTCCCAGCTGTCCTCTTCCTGAGGGCGTCAGTGTTTCTCCCACAGAAAGGCTAGGGGCCTCCCCGGGGCTGCCCTGGGCCCTGGGCCTGCCCCTGCCCCTCCCTAGGGGGCCTCGACTGGAGCACCTTAGAGCTGATCTTGGGGAGAGGCAGCCACAGGAAAAGCACTCAACAGCCTGCAAAGATTGCTCTTCTGCTGCCTCGTCATAACGGTCCTTTTTTTAATTTTGATGAATATGTTTACCTTGGAACCAAGGAAAGGTCCTGCAGTCATGATGCTGTTTCTTCCCCGGGAGCATGTTTGCTTCTGGGTCTCATGACTGACCTCCGTTTCCCCGGAAGCCTAGCCCAGCGGTCGGCAAACTCATCAGTCCACAGAGCCAAATATCAGCAGGACAACGGTTGAAATTCCTTTTGAGAGGCAAATGTTTTAAACTTAAACGTCTTCTAACACCACGTCTTCAACATAGACTCGCCCAGGCCGTGGTATTTTGTGGAAGAGCCACACTCTAGGGGCCAAAGAGCTGCCTGTGGCTCTCGAGCTGCAGTTTGCCGACCACTGGCCTCTCTGATCCTCATGCCTCTTCCCAGCTGGACGGAAAGCACGCTAACTTGCTACTTTACACGCCTGGGAACGGGCCCATCAACCGTGTTCCGTGTCCGCTAAGCAGTCCCACCGTCTGTTTGCTTGAGGCACCTGCATGTGTGTGCACCATGCAGCCTAGACCGTTGTCAGATGGGGGGGAGGGGGGGACAGGGGGAGGGGTATGTGAGCCAAAAGTGCCCCCTGCCTGCGGTGAATGCAGGGAAGGACCCCTGTTCTCCTCCTGGCTCCAAAGCCTCAGCTCCTCCTCCCCTGTGAGACCTGGGTCTGCACCATCAGCAGATCCTCGCCTACCCTCCGAGCGGCCACACGTCGGCTTGTCTCATTCTTCCCACGGAAGCTTCCGCCAATGCCATGGGAGCTCAAGAGTAGCCCGGCCTCAGCCCCGCGTGGGTGTGCTCCAGGGACCAGTGGGGCAAGTTTAAGATGCAGGCAGACCCACGTAGCCGTGGCACGTGCTGCTCCGCGGCAGCGGGACAGTCTATGCCCGTGACGGCGAACCTACGACCCGCATGTCAGCACTGACACGCGTAGCCATTTTCGATGACACGCAGCCGCATGCGGTCGCATACAGAGAAGTGTGGTTTTTTTTTCTCGAAGTGACACACTCACCCAGTTATGCTCGGTTTTCTGGCGAATTTTGACACACCAAGCTCAGCAGGTTGCCCATCACTGATTGATACCAACCCCCCCTGCCCCGCCCCCAGCATCTGGCGGAAAGCAGACTGTCACTCTGAGTGCCCCTGACTAGAGGCCTCCCTGCGGTGCCCGAGCTCTGACCCTGCAGCTGCCCCAACCTCCCCGCGACCCGCTGGCTGCAGTGCGCCCGTTTTACCGTCTGACCACACCCTGCCCGTTTGTTTCTGGGCCACGTGTGGTTCTGAGTTAAAGTTTAGACTGTTCTGTGGCATTGGCTTGATCCCCGCAGGTGGCAGGGTTGGTGACTGTGGAAAGTCCTATTATTCCGAAAGCCGGAAGTTCTATAGAAAAGCTCAAAGGCCTCATTCACAATGGATGCTGGGATGAGGCCGTCTGGATGCAGACCTGGTGGGGTCTGTCCTGGCCACGGACATGGGTTCTCACAGAGCTGTCTTTGCCTACCCCGTTCGCCTCACTCTTTGTTACTAGTTAGCATGTGCAGGGTAAACAGAAAAATGGTGTGTCATTCAACTTCATCCCTTCCGGGGGGCTGGCTCCTGCAGCCCACCCCAGGCCACCACCACAGAGCCGAGTGACACTTTCTGAAGCTCTTCCTTCCTGCGGGAGCTCCTCCCGTGGACTCTGTCAGCGGCAAGACGCTGCTGTCTAGGACAGTGGTCGGCAAACTCATTAGTCAAGAGAGCCAAATATCAACAGCACAACAATTGAAATTTCTTTTGACAGCCACATTTTTTTCAACTTATACTTCTTCTAATGCCACTTCTTCAAAATAGACTTGCCTAGGCCGTGGTGTTTTGTGGAAGAGCCACACCCAAGGGGCCAAAGAATCGCATGTGGCTCTTGAGCCGCGGTTTGCCAACCACAGGTCTAGGAGACATTGCCTATTAAGCCGTTCTGCTTTCTGACATTACACAAGTCATTTCACACGGAACCAATATGAACATGTATGAGCCCATTCCCATTAACCAAGAGCCCTTCGGGAAAGAGGTGGTGCATGGGTGACTAAATGGCACATATGTTGATCAGCTCTAATTTAGTAATGAACCAAGACTTTAGCCGCCTTCTCCTGACTAAATGAAACTGGAGGTATAACAGTCTCCCACATGAAAAACTATTGTTTGTTGGAAACACTGGCGATTATATTTCTTACGTTGTCACCTCCCTGCTGATCATGCATTTTCTTCATGTTCATGACAGGGAGATAGAGTTATTCTTCTCAAGAGAGTTGATCAGAACTGGTACGAGGGCAAAATTCCAGGAACCAACAGACAAGGCATCTTCCCCGTTTCCTACGTAGAAGTCGTGAAGAGGAACACAGCCAAGGGTGCCGAGGACTACCCCGACCCCCCAATGCCCCACAGCTACTCGAGTGACAGAATCCACAGCTTGAGTTCCAACAAGGTAAGAAGACACTTACATATTAGGACACTTGGGAGCTTGGAGTAAGATAATAGGTGATATGAGGTCGTTAAGAACATCATCTTTATTGCCAAGCAAGGGATTTACAAGATATGCTTCCAAGTTTGAGTGACAAGTCAATATAATTCTTATGGGTGCTGGCATAAGGATTTAATGGTTGATCTTGAGAATTTCATTTTTGAGTTAAAATACCGAAAGAGAAAAATTAGTATCATAAGAGCCTATATTGTGGATAAATATACCTGCTTTCTGAAACTCGGGTTTTTTGAAATGTGATTTTCTTTCTAAAGCTTAATTTTATATATGTATAAAATGGATTATATGCATTTGTATGTATGCATATATATGCACCTATAGATAAATCAATAGATCCCTAAATGGTTTATTTCCAAGTACATGATAATTAGGTTGAAAAATTCTGTAGAAGTCTTGAGATGTTCTAATATAGAAAGAGAACTAGAGTAGAATTTTTAAATTAAGATCTGTAAGTCAGTCTGTTTATTAGACTGAATGAAAATGTCACTAGTCATCAGGAGCCCTCGTGTGTATTTCATAGTTTTAGGATAATTATGTGCCAGTTCTACTATCTCACTTGAGCTAGTGGCTGAAGATAATTATCTTTCTCAATATCTGGTCTAAAAGGAACTTTGCTCCTTGAACTGGTTAACTAGAAAGGGCCATTCTACTTTTTTTACTCATAATGTGAATTTTTTTTCCTAATTTTCTGTGAAGTTATAATATAGTGTATTCTTCTTACAGATAGTATTTAGGGATTTCTTTCACCTTTTCATTAACCTCCAAGTATAAAACTTTAAATTATCAAGGAGTCAGTTCCAAAATATTGTATTTTGGAACATTTAAAAGTGTATGATATTGCATAATTTTACTGATTATTTTAATAAATAATTAAGATAAAGGCTAGGACATGGGAAATAAACCATCGAGAGCCAGCAACATAACACCAACATCGGCTGTTGTACAGTTATTTCATTTCCAATGTGAGACCACCACAAGTAGAGAAAGTGCAAGTGAAAAGCACTCATCTTGAATTTATTATATATTTCACAGGCTTTCAAAATCTATTCTTGTGTTGCAGTGCCCTAACCCTCTCCTTGAAAATGAGTCTTATGAGGATTTCACAAAAGCAAATAAGCTAAGATCTATCTCCTCTTTTAAGAGAAGCATTTTCTTTAAAAGGGCAAAGGTTGGCAGTATGTTCATTCTACTTCTCTTTGAAGAAAGGGTTTCAGTTGCGGGGTAATTATCCTCAATCCATTATCTTTGGGTAATGGAACCATTTAGTACATTCCAATTTAGGTTGATTGGTTATAAAGTTTTTCAGAATCTTCTTCAGTAGACTTACTTCACTACCAGAGCTTAGCACTTAGAGATCAACATTCTTCCTTTAGTAGTTTCTACTGATAAATGAAGAGATAAGAGTCCTCATCTGCATATTTGACTTACCCACTATTCAGTCATCTTAAATGAACTACCAAATAAATTTCAAAGCAACTGTACCTTCAAATAAAATTATATAAGAAAGAATAAACATGTATCTCTGCAAAGGCTTATTTTAACATTTATGAATAATGTCCTAATTAATTGGCAATTTAATATTTTAGATCACAGTGTTTTAATCTTTTAGATCACAGTGTGTTAATCTTTTAAATGTATTTTCAGTTTCCAAAGTTTTTTCTTAGAATACCATATTTTAAATTTTATAAATAGAGAAATGTGTATTTCACTAATAACTAATTAGTGTTTTATTCTCAGTGCTGGGGGGGCGGAATATGTTGAAAAACTTACATCCATAATTTGTAAAAAAAATTCTTAATGGTTTTATTCCCTTTGGTAATCTGTGCTCTGATATTGGCTCAATAAGGAAACTTCTCAGTAGTGTAGAATGCCATCATTTTCAGAAAAAGAACTATAATGAACTTCTAAACGACGATATCCAACGCAAGTTACATATCCTGTTTTCTAACTGATATTTGCAAATAAATGAAGGAATTTAAATGATTTATAAATCACTCTTTGACACAATCACATTTCTTGAAATACTGTATTTTAGGGGTGGCTCAAATATAAGTTGATAATATTTCTGATATTCTTGCTTTTGTACAGTAGAATCCAATTATAATGATTTTTGTATTATAGGTATATTTTTGTGATATGGGTATCTCAGGATACCTAATTTGACTTTCAGTGGAAATATGTCTATTATAAAATTAAGAGCTTTGAACCTGTTAAACACAGATTAGTGACTATGGTGGTAATGGCACTACAATAATAATAGTGATCAGGGTAGAATTTAAAAATCTTTCTCATCCACATAATATTCCTGACCATGAGAGGAAGTGCAAGTGAAAAGTAATCATCTTGAATTTTTTATATATTTCACAGACTTTCAAAATCTATTCTTGTGTTGCATAGCATAGAGCATACATAGGACTCTGGCCAATAAGGGAACTTCTCTAGACCATCAAATAAGACTTAGGTCATTTCTATCTTATTAAGAATTAAATATATACAGGACTTGCTAGGAATGTCTGTCTATCCAGTAATGGACCAAGTGTAGAGTATGTCTTTGTATCAGGTGCTAAGAGCCCTTAGTCCTGAATCTTCTATAAGATGCTCACATGAGTTACATAACACTTTGTGTCATTTATCCTACCACATGGTGACATGGCATATTTGCTTTAAACACACGCGCGCGCGCACACACACACACACACACACACACACACACACAGTAAATAAATTCTATAAATGCCCCATTCCTATTATAGGACACCGAAGTCCAAGCTTAAATGGAGGTGCATTGTGCGTTGATACCTACTAAGGCCCTGGCCCCAGAGTGCTGAGTGCAGAACAACTAACTCGCCCTGAACAACCAACCAGAAAGCACATCTCCATACTCTTTCTTGAACATTTTTTCTTTCCAAACCAAAATCATTCCCTGGGAAGAACTAAGGTAAAATGTCACCCTCCAGCCTCTCTCAGGGCCTTCACATGCATGGCATGAACCATCCTTTCTAGCCCAGTAGCCAGAGATACATGTACTAGAATGTTACTAGGCAGTCCTTCTGGACCTCTGAATGAATTTACATGAAAATTGTGTTTTGTTCAGTATATCCAAAATATAGCAATAATATTAAAATACACAGAAGTCTACATTTACTCAGAAGATTCAGCTTAAAATTACATCTCCCCAACTTTACATATAACATGTTAAGCTATTGAGAGATGGGAGTCTTAGCGGAAGATTTTTCCCACTAACATTATAGGTGCCCTTCCAATGTAATCACTTTACTTTGAATTTTTTTTAAACTTTGAAGAAATAGTGTAAGTTCAGATTCATTCTGATCATGGGTTCTGTTCTCAAAACATATTTTTTCAAACTTACTCATTTAGAAATCTGTCATGTATAAAGATGTAAAAATATTTTATGCCATATGTTATAATCGCCTGGCAAACATAGGTGAGAAAATTATGGGAGTCCATAGGATTGGGCACTGCTTTAGGAAGCAAGAACACATCACAAACTCGGCAGCTGAGAAAGGTTTACTTACTGGCTTTCACTCTACATTAATGTCATTTCAAAGTCATTTCTACTACTAAGTCACTATCTGGGAACCTCCTTTAAAAGAGGTAGTCTGTTAAATGAAATTAAATCTCTTAAGGTTTCACTGTCTATCCTTATCACCGCTATGACAGCTCTGTTTTGTCATTTGACCCTGAAGACCCCTTCCAAATACCAGAAGAGTTTCATTTCCCAAATAAATTTCTAATTAACATGCTAGTGGTTTTATGTAAGAAAAATTCAGCAAAATATCTTCAGATCTACACCACAGCATAAAATATTGCTCTGTATTCACTGCTTTCCTGCATTTCTGTCTCTGTGTTTTGATGCACTGTTGTTATTTTCTTGGTTTCTTCCTTTCTTTTGCTTCACATTCCCTGCTCATTTTTAAGTTGGCTCCCAGTGAACCAGCCCCTCCTCTCATGCACAGAGCTTCTCCTGGCCCAGATAACGGAGCTCACCAGGAGCCCACCCAGGGGTGGCCGCCCCTGACAGCTCAGTGTCCTCCAGCAAACCCTTTGATTCCTTTCTTGGACAACTTCTTGGATGAATTAGAGAAGCTTAGTGCTTTCACCTTACCAGCTGACCAAGCCGAGCCAAATATCCCAGAGGAAATCACCCTTGAAATTAAAGAGGAGCCCTCAGTTCTCCTCCCATCACCTCCAACAGCTGTACCTGCCAAATCACCTTCCCCTCAGCCACCCTCACATTGCCCAGGTGTGACCTCAACTCCAGTCCAGCCCTATGAGACGCCAGTCCAGGATCCCAGAAAGACAACCCAGAACAAGTGTGCAGACTTGACAACAACGAGAAAAGGCTTTGCAAGCCCTGGAAAGGTGTCTGAAGTCCTCGGGGATAAGTTTGTGGCCTCTGCACATACTAATGTGGGTCCCTTGCCCCAAACCCTCCCTGTCATTGGAGAGGAAGAGGAGGAACTCTGTGAGGGAGTGATGTCAGGCATCCGAGGAAGGCTTGAATCTCAAGACCCAGACGCCTCGTGGTGGGGCCATGATGGCCCTGAGGTGACACCAAGCCTGTACATCGAAGAGGAAGAAGAGGACAGGAAACCCAGCTGCTCACAAGGTGCGGTAGCCACCTTCCCAGGCCCTAGAACCCCCAAGAAACACAACCGTGCTGCTCACACCAATAAGGAGGTATTTCAATATTGCCTAATCCCTGAAGAACTAACCTTCCTACAACGATTAGATAGGAAAGCTAATCATATTAATAAAAACTGCCTTAAAGGTTTTCCTTACAAGAAACAAGTACTATATAAGTCGGGGGGAGCGGGGGGCGGTGGAGGCGTGTATGGTAACACAGCAAATTTTAATAAGCAGATAGAAATGTATAATATAGTTCCATTATTTATTTACAACTATACATTTATATTTAAGGTGGGTTATACTATCAGCTCCACTTTAGAGATGAGGAAATTGATACCAAAAAAGGGGGAGAAGGGAAGGAAAAGAAATGAAAGGGGGAGGGAGACAGAGAGAAATGAAGGGAGGGAGGGAAGGAAGGAAGGAAGGAAGGAAGGAAGGAAGGAAGGAAGGGAGGAAGGGAGGGAAGGAAGTGTTCTGGTTCCCTCTCAACTCTTTCTGAAGAGAGAGTTTTCTGCAAATCAGTGACTACTGAAGAACTGGGTCCTGCTATTTTAATTTTAAAAAGCAAGAAACTTGGGCCATAATTTTCAATCAGTAAAGAGGGCTGACACCCTGAATCTTTAGCTTGTCAAGTTCTCTTTTAAGAAAATGAAAACTCAATATCTCACCTATGTAATCTGTGAATTAAGTAGCAAATATAGTTACTGGAAAATATCAAAATTATGAGACAAAAAGAATGAATGATTCATATTGTGCCACTATGCAAGTCCCCCAGGGATCTTCTATTGAAAGGTTTCTGAAAATGAAAATCATGTCTAAACCCCATAATTTGCTACTTAGGTCTTACCAATAACAAACGTAGAGGCACTTAGCCAACACGGGGTCTCCTTGGGCTTGAATAATGGTCAGTGCCCATGAGGCCCGCAGACAGTCACAGCACTCTGAGACTTGGCTGTCCCTCAACGCAGAGAGAAACCCTCACCTGAACAAAGAACCCAGCTACACCTGCATCTGTACCAACTAATCACACTGCTTCATAATAGAGATCATTCATTGCCGTCAGTCAAGCATGATTCTAGTTGATAACTTAAATGGCTCATTTTCCCTTCAGTATAATTTTATAGACATGATTATATATAGGGCTTGGGTCACAGGAACTTCCACCTGCTATAGTCTAGGGGGATTCTTACCTCCCTCATCAGAAAAATGAAATGATCACACCTATTGGAAATCTTGAATGAAACTTAAAAAAAAAAAAAGCTCATGCTTTTCAAGCAAGAATTTGTCATACATGTCACCAGTACTGGTTAAGTTTAAACTTGTTTAAATATGGGGGATGTTATCTAAAGGCTGACCATGTGACCTCATTCTGGACACAAGCATAATCTCATCTTGTCTTTCCTCAATATTTAAGCTCCCTTCATTTTCCTAGAGAGATGGACCTTTTACAACTTTTCCCAGCTGTCTGCTCCCCTCCCCTCCCTCTCCTCCTCCCCCTTTGGCCTCAGCCTCACAGCTGGTCTCTGCACTTTCTCAGCCTGCCCAGTCCTACTCACCATCTCTCCTCCCTACACACTCTTACCGGCAGGAAATAAGTTCACCAAAATTAAAGGTAACTGCATCTTGTGTGTAGTTTCTTGCATGTCTTTCTGTGGACTTAATTAATTACATGTATGTATTTAGATTTGTGCCATCTTACGAGATCTAATCATATTAACAATAGCAGCATGGTCTCTATCCAAAAAATTAAAATATGTATTTGCATAGCAGCTATACCCATAGGTAGGAGAAAAACAAACTAACACTTACGGAAGTTGTTTTTTTAAGTTGTGGGTCAGCAGGAGAACCATCCCACTCAAAGGCATCAGCTTTGTAGCTGTCATTCTTTGTCACATCTCAGTGGGCTCATCGGGGGGAGGGTTCTCTCCTCTCCACGTCCAGCGTGGAAAGAAAAGTGGGTCCAGTTACTGAGTAGAGGAGCTGGGGATTGAGAAATAATAGAAAGAATAGAGGACACAAAGCAGAAATAAAAGCTGGGGCTGGGTGGACTCTCTGCTCTCTGATGGAGAGACAGGAATCCAAACCTAACAGCAGCGTGTTTATTTATACAAAAATAAAAAGGGGTTTCACCTGGGGGGAGGGGGGGAACAGTATTAAAGGAGCTTAAATGGGCCCAGGCCCTACTCATTCCCAGGGTTAGGCTGAATCTACATTCCAAGGCCCTCCCCCCACCCCACCCCCAATACCTGGAGCAAGTTAAGAGTCATTACTGATAACACATTCAGCCTTCTTGGTGGATGTGTTTCCAAGAAGCCGCTCAGATTCAGCTGACAATGATTTAAAGAATGCTCAGGTGTCTTCCCTGAGGGCCCTCTACACCCACCCATCATCGGCCAGGTCAGCAGAGCCTGAGAGCAGGATGCTCCGGGCCTGGATCATCTTGAACTTTCTTCTCCCATAAAACTGAAGTCAACTGATAAGGATGCAGGGACGCAGCTCCTTTTGCTGTAGGCGTGGACAAAGCATCTACCTCTGAGATGTGCAGGCTGGCAGCTCTGCTATTTTAAAACACCCGAGGAGAGTGTTTTAAGAGATTTTGCCAAAATGAATGACTAGCCTTGTAAAGAGGCTGGACAGCAATCACAAGATGAAATCATGCCCTCGTGGACTAGTTTGGCGTTTATGATCAGAAAGAGCCAAAGTTTTCCCCTTTAGGCAAGAGGCGATAGACCTCAAGTAATAACTCACCTTCACATTCAACCTTTGGAACCTGACACAGAGCCCCTGCAGAGCTGGGCCACGCCCAGGCCTTTCTGGGAAGAGCTCACACCGGAGAAGGGCAATTTGGGAGTCTCCCACCCCCACCACTCCCTCTCCCCCCACTCAGCAGATCCACCCCCCAAAATCGTCTGGCCATGGGAATTCCTCTTACGCAGGAAAGGAAAAATGTCTGAAAAAGTGGAGTATTCATTGATCTTTGCCCTTTGAGGTTTTCATCTTTGCTGGCAGGAAATAATTAGGAAATTTTTAAGATAATAACACTTGGATAATGTCTAAGACTAAGAATTTGCCTCCCCGCCCCTCCCCTCCCCACTTCCCCTCTACCCTCTCTGTGGTGTTTTTTTTTTAAGGACAAAGTATTTATTTCTTACCTTTCTTCTTGTTCTCCAGACATTAATCTTAGTCAGTAAGGCGAACGTAACTTAGAATGGGTGTTCGGTAATTTAAGAGACAGGGGCTTTAGGGCTCAGGCACTGGCAGAACGTGGGGAGAGAATGGAGGTGTTCACGATAAAGTTGTTTGAAAATAATACCTTAGTAACCACATCAAATAACTACTTCCATAAAAACTGATCTTGTTTTTTTTCTCTATGTCATCCCCCATGTTGAGAGCAAATGCTAGTTTCTAATCACCCACTGAGTGTTTTTTTTTTAAACCTTATCAATTGCTTTCTATTCCCAGAGAGATTATAAACTGCCTGCAGTTATCTGTGCCTTAAAGATAATGAGTTTGATAAGTAAATCAGCTTCCAAGGTTCTCTAGTCCTGCTGGCATTAACCCTGAAGAACAATGCCTAACGCATTTCCTCTCCAGCGAGTGCAGAGTTGAGGTCAATCGTCTCTAATTATTATGAAAATTGTCCTAAATAAGACAGTCATTAAATACAAATGGAACCAACTACCAGTTTTAGAGCATTATTGTCATTTAGCCCCACACCTGACAGTTTCGACTGTACCGACCTGAGTCCTTGGAGAAGGCTCCCTATTCCTTCCGCGTCAAGGATGTTAGGTTACAGAGGAAAGTAACCGAGCCCGAAAAGCTATGAGAAAGTAAAATGTCAATAATGTTTTACTAGGCAAAGTATAATGTGCAGGAGATCATTACAACTTTATCAACCCCTATCAATCACTGGTGGTTGTTTTGTTTTGTTTTTTTAACTTAACCCATCTTAATTTTTTTAATTTATATTTTTATTGACTTCAGACAGGAAAGGAGAGAGAGACGGAGACAGAGAGAAGCATCCATGATGAAAGAGAGTAACTGATCGGCTGCCTCCTGCACGTCCCCTACTGGGAATTGAGCCCGCAACCCAGGTATGTGCCCTGGACTGGAATCAAACCCAGAACTCTTCAGTCCACAGGCCGATGCTCCATCCACTGAACCAAACTGGCTAGGGCTTAACCCGTCCTAATGTAATACAATTTGATTCTTTTAAATTTTCCTCTCAGACAGTGCTTGTCACGTGCAATCCAAAATTGTCCATAAAGTAAAATTTGCCACTACTTGGTGACAGGAGACTGAAACATAGAATGAGGTTGATAGATAAATCAGCATCCAAGATTTTCTCGTCTCGCTAGCATCTTTCCTTTAAATAATGGTATCTCGTAAGAAAAGTCATTCTACGCCTCAGCTTTCCCACAAGCGGCACTTCCTATTCCACCTAAAGAATATTTGGTAAAGGGGACTTACAGCATGAAGATTCCAATCGCCATAGGATCTCTTTATGAAGGACTAGGAAGGCTCTTTCTTGGTTTCGTCTAAGAAACTCACTCACTGTGCTCCCACAGGAAGAGTCCTCACCCTCCAGCCATCCCATCAGAAGGTGGTCGCCCACCCCGTAGCACAGCTTCCCACATAAAATGAAACCCTGATTCTCCCTGGTATGTTCAGACGATCTCAACAGCTGTTGATCCGCAGCATTCCAACAGCTACATGGTATTTCTCTCCATGATTCCTGATGCTTATAGACAATCTTCCCTGGATTCGTCAAGATCGGGGTAGCTGCAGTGCCAGAAGACTCAAAACAAGTATAGCTTAAAACCAGGTAGAAGTATATTTCTCTCGTGCATACAGGTAAGCACGCAGGGCCTGTATGTGGCTCCGTAGCCATTGGAGAACCCAAGAGATTTCCTTTTCCTTTGGCCTCACCATCCTCAAAGAGAAGCTTCCACTGCAGAGTGGCTGCACCAGCTCCAGCAGTCCCATCTTCATCCCAGCAAGCACCTGGATTCCGAAACGTCCACATGAAGGAAGGAGGAAAGAGGAAGAGAATCTCTACCTCTTCAAGGCTACTCCCCAGAAACCGCACGTTTCCATCTGTCAGCACTTACCACATGAGCGCCTCTCAGTACAAGATGGGCTAGAGACTTCATTCAGAATGGTCACGCGCCTGCCTAACACGCAGGATTTCATTTCTGAGGATGGACAGAGGACAGAATGGATGTTGAAGGGCATCAAGCCTCCCCTGCCACAAGCCTGAAGAACAATGCCTGATGCATCCCGTCCCCAGAGGCTGCGGAGCTTAGGTCAGCCATCACTAATTATGACGAACATCGTCCGAAATGAGAGTTGAGAAAACCCCACACTTTTATGTAAAGGTCCTTTAGTCCCACAAAGTTCTCATACGCCAAGTCCAGTACTGCAGGACACATTGCTAATTCCGTCCACCGCTGGAAGGGAAATAAAGCACACCCACACACAAGAACGGTAGCTTATTCACGGTCGAATTAAAAATCTTGCTTCGAAAGAACACCAACACAGTCACAAGGGGCTTAGAGTTGGGACAGTATTTAGTATTAAATCGCATTTCATCGTTTTCCCCAGAAAAGTCGTATTTTCTTCTTATGTGTTTTGTTAGAATGTTTCCCCCCTGACAAATGATTGGCACTTCCTATGCCATTTGATGGATATTATGTAAAACTAGAAGCCTGGTGCACGAAATTTGTGCACTTGGAGGGGGTATCCCTGAGCCCGGCCTGCACCCTCTCACAGTCTAGGAGCCCGTGGGGCATGTACGATTGACAGCTTAGGCCTACTCCCCTGGTGGTCAGTGCATGTCATAGCGAGCAGTTGAGCTGCCTTTGCATATCATTGGCATATTACACTTTGGTTGAATGGCCAACCGGATGACTAGACACTTAGCATATTAGGCTTTTATTATATAGGATTTGCCCTCTTTCTGACTTTGTAGCTATTCAAATTAACACAAAGCAAACAGGCCAGATCTGAGGGTGTCTTGAACCCAGGTGGTAGACATTCTATTGAAGGCATATGGTTTCTGGCGTGTGCCCTTAGCCGTGGCCGCTGCATTCAGACATCTTTGCTCTGCTCTGCCTGCCTGTGAGTTCGGATTGAAGCCCAACGGATGCTTGTGGTGTGGAAAGCAGGGCAGCCGCAGGAGCCGTCTGCAGGGCGAGACCCTTCCCCCAGCCTATGTGCAGGACTCTGGCATGCTGTGTGTGCATGAAAAGCAAGCAGGCATCTCCTCCTGGTGCTGTAGGGGGAGACAAGAACTAACTCTCCTCTTGTGGCTTTTCCAGGCCGAGGGAAAAGGCGAGGTGTCTGTCTGGGGTAAGCCTCCCCGTAGCCCGGTGATGACCAGGAGGCCCTGCAGCTCGCCTGTCAAAGGGCTCAGCGGTTCCCACAGGGTAGGGATGGATCGCCCCCCTTGAGCCAGGCGCCCCGGGCCACACACACACACACACACACACCCAGTGGGCTGGCTCATCCTCACTTGTCCTTGCTGTGCTTTGCCGGTCAAGTAGGGCCGGGGTAACCTTGAGATGAAGTGACCAGCTGATGATGAGCTACCGCATCAGATCCACACAAAAACCCCATCCTGTTTCTGGAATGTGCTTGTGTGAGCTCCCCCAAATCCAGACAGACAAGGCCAGACTGTCCATCAGACAACTGAGGGTGCAGTATGTCTTCCACCTCGTCTCGTGCGTCTGTGCAAACATCCTCTGTAAGTCTCCGCTGTACGGTCATTGTCCTCGGTGCAAAGGATAAAGCTGTTGCCAACGAAACACAGGCTGGGGCAGCAGCAGGTTTACAGCTGTTCGTATGGAAAATACTACAAGAATCAATAAATAATAACACAAGCATGAACTCTGGGTCTCGCGTGCTCACAGCTGTAAACACACTTTTGCCCCGCCCTGGACTGGACTCACATGCTTTGGGTAATGTTTGCTTCCGTGTCGTCCAGTTTATGTGGATGTTTCAAAATCCATGATCTTGTTTGTTGCAAAACATCTCGTTGCTCTGGTGATGTGTGCTTTGTCCACCCCACGACCCTTTGGCAGCCTGCGCCGCTCTGGGCTCTAAGTCCTCCCAGTCTCTTGGCAGCACTGACTGAACTTCAAGGTCAAACTTTACCGTGGAGGGAGGCTCGCCAGTACTGTCCATCCTGAGACAGGCACAGAGCACTGGGAATGCTCCTCTCCGCCCGAGCCAGTCCTTTCACCGTCTCCATCTTGACGGGCCTGGTTTAACCCTAGAAGGTCTGTTATGTGCCTGTGGGTCTGCAAGTGGTGAAGGGCTTCCTTGCAAAGAAAACTGCCTTTTCCATCACTGATGCTTTTCTCTGCGTCGATCCCATCATTGTGCTTTTCGCTTCTTTGAGTAAGACCTGGTTTTGTTTCTGGGGCAGAGGTTCGGATGGCCATAGAGAAGGGGGGATGTTGATTGGAAGAGATTCTTAGAGTCCCCAGAAAGGCCTTCTCCAAAACAAACAAACAAACAATAAAAAAAAAAAAGCTTTTCCCATAGTTAACATGGCCAGGCACAAACTTCCCACGGGCCAGGGACATAGTATGCTTTGGGTCACCTTAGGGGTTTTTTCTTTGCCAGATTTTTACATTAGGTATGTTTTATGTGTTGTTGTGGAACATGAATATTCTATATTCTTCAGATTTATGCAAATGTTTGATTTAACTTTATAATTTAAGAAGGAAGAAATAAGCTGAGAAGCAGAAACGTGGGACTATTGAAAGGAGATGTTCTGGTGCAGGTACTACAAGTGGCATTTTCTGGGGGGGGAAATTGACGTAAGAACTCTAGAACTGCTGCTAACTCTTTCAAAGATTTTCCCACACTTTAATGTTTAAAGTAGTGATGACTCCTTATTTAAGAATTTCCTACAGTGAGGTACAGGTGATCCTCCAGAGACGCCTCTGCAGCAGCACAGATAAATAGGTGGGTGTCAGACAGACTGAGCTAGGGAAGTGTATGTTTCACTGATACTAGAGATTGTAGGATATTTCAAAGCAGCTTCCTATACAATCAGTGGTTTGTGACTTGGTTCTGGCTTTGAAAATTAGCATGTGCTTAAAACCTGTCTCAATTGTACCCATATTTGACATTGGACATTAAAAATAGCTACACTAAAAGATAAAAAATAATTGTTGCATTGCCAATGAAAATCCTATCTAATAAAAGAACAATATGCAAATTTGACCATACCTTCGCCACACCCACAAGCCATGCCCACAGCCACGCCCACCAGCCAATGAGGAGCAGATTATGCAAATAAACCCCAACTAAGATGGCTGCCACCACTGAAAGCAGGAGGGAGGCTTGGGTTTCCCTGGCAACAGAGAAAGCCAAGCTTTCCACCTGCCTAGGCCTCCACTCAATGTTACAAAGTTTCAATTATAAAAGATACAGAAATGGCGGCAGCCACTGAGCTGGAGAGAACAGAGGCTTGGGTTTCCCTGGCGATGGAGGAAGCCAAGCTTTCAGTCTGCAGTTGCTGGCCTAGGCCTCCACTCTAGGCTACAATGTTTCAAACAGAAATGGCTGCCACCCCAGAGCAAGCAGAAGGCTTGGCTCTGCTCCAGGCTACAAAGTTTTAATTGTAGACATAAATTAATTCCAGATACCAGGGCCTCCACTTGAGTCTCTGGGGGGAATGGCAGGCCTGCAAACCTCCACAGGCCCCTCGCCCAGGCTGCCCCTCACCCCAAGGGAACCCTCACCCTGATCTGGGACACTCTTCAGGGCAAACCCGCTGGCCCCCACCCATGCACCAGGCCTCTATCCTAATAAAAGAGTCATTTGTAGATTGACCATCACTCCAACACACAAGAGGGCTGCCTCCATGTGGTCAAAGATCCTGCCCCCATATGGACACAAGATGGCCACCACAAGATGCCAGCAGGGGAGGGCCGTTGGGAGGTTCTAGGCCTTGCAAGGGAGGGCAGTTGTGGGCGATCAGGCCAGCAGGGGAGGGCAGTTGGGAGGGACCAGGCCTGCAAGGGAGGGCAGTTGTGGGAGATCAAGCCTGCAGGGGAGGGCAGTTAGGGGTGACCAGGCCAGCAGAGGAGGGAAGTTGGGGGCAAACAGGCTGGCAGGGGAGCAGTTAGACATCAATTAGGCTGGCAGGGTAGTGGTTAGCGGATGATCAGGCTGGCAGGCAGAAGCAGTTAGGGGCAATCAGGGAGGCAGGCAGGTGAGCATTTTGGAGCCAGCTATTCTAGATTGTAAGAAGGATGTCCAATTGCCCTGACAGGCAGTCGGACATCCCTCAAGGGGTCCCAGATTGGAGAGGGTGCAGGCTGGGCTGAGAGACATCCCCCGCATCCCGTGCATGAATTTCATGCACCGGACCTCTAGTGTTACATATTTAAGCTTCTGTGAAAATAGCATGAATCCCCATTGGGCTCTCTTACTTGTATTGTCCCTCTTAGATTCATCAAGATAACGCAGACATGATGTATGTAGTTCTCACCCAACATTTTCAGCATAGTGTCTGTAATCTGTTGGCTTGAAAACCACGTCCATACATTCACAGTTCACGTGAGCCTTTCTGGATGGCACAAATGTATACCGTTCTCTATTTGTCACAAAATGGCTAAGAAGTCGTGAAATAATAGAAATGCCTGGGTAGATAGTTAAAATAGAAATGATCATAGACCAAAACTTCTGGTGGCCAGCGTGATCCTTTTCCAATAATCTAAAACGTGGGAAGGGAAAAACATGGTCATAAAAAGAGATGAATATTTTTTCCACCTTGCTCTGTGGTCTTTCAAATATTCTTCCAAAATGAATGCAGGTTAAAGCAACTTGGTAGAGAGCAAAGGCATGAACGACTCTTAAATGTTGCTGCCACTACTCACCATTAGGTGGCAATAGAGTGCAGATACAGTACAGAGCTCTTCCTCTAGGTTTGAGCCCATGGTTTTAACACCAAGAGGAGGAACTGCCAAAGATAGTCCCCTAAGGTAATTAATTCGATTGAGTAGCCACACAGCGTAAACAGCTGCTTAAAGCAAAAATAAATAGGGTTAGTATTAGGGTTAGGTTAGGTTAGGGTTAGGGTTAGGGTTAGGGTTAGGGTTAGGTTAGGGTTATGACTGATTTTAACCAACTTAGGCCATCTATTCCCTCATAGTAATATCTTATGCAAAGAGAGTGAGAGCCAAAATTATAATTCTGTTATTGCTTTTTACTTATTTGTGATCTTAAGAAATCATCTTTGGTTTGGGCTCACTGATCTGCCAAAATGAAGCTGAATTATTACTATTACTGTTTTTATATGCCTGAGACACTGAAAATCAATGTCTCTTGTCCCAGCTCTCTCACAACGGAATGAGTAAGGTCGAGATGACACCTATACATAACACAGAAAATATGTCTGTGAAATGTGGATTCCATCAGGGATTCCCTGAGGGGGTCAAGCAAGATCTCAGTCCTCTTCTCATCTAACTCCTTGATTTTAGACATCAGGAACCTAAGGTGCATACCCAAGATTACGTAGTCAATGCCAACACCAGAAAAGCATAAATGTATCTATTAATGCTACAGATTCCTCTAGTGACCAAATACTTTTACTAGTAAAATAAATGAATTAAAATACTGTGATGGTCATCTTTCCTCAACACTGGTACGCACATTCGCGTGGAAATGATTCCTCTTGAAGGTAACCTTAGGGAAGTTCTAAAACTTGCCATTATAGTAGGTACATGACAGCTGTGCTAATAAAAGCTGTGCTAAATTCTGAGCATGTGAACATAAAGAAAACTGGTGATTCTGGAGGGAAAAAAAAGTAATGGAGGATCCTTTGGAAGGATGTGAAGGAACAGACACTGTGGGGGAGATGGGTGAAAGCAAAGAGACTACTGGCCAGCAATCCAGGCACACAGTTCTTGAGAACTCAGGGGCCTGTGGAATCAGGGAGCCACCACCTCTGGTAATAGCCCAGTTTTTATCGTTGTCAAAGGGATGATTCCGTTCAATGATGTATGAGGTAAGCTCCATTGAATTAAACCAGTAGAACTGAAATAACAATAACAACCAGGCACGATACTGATTTTCAAAGTATTGTATTAATTGTAGTCACGTTTGCGTTTACCAAGCCCCAGATGCCACAAGTCAAGTTTTTACTCAACTTAAAAGTATCAGCATGATTTAAAAGTTGGAAATAGGCACACCATTTTTGGAGCACAGTGAAATACATTTGACAAAACATGTCCTCTTCAGGCAAGAACAGATAATATTTATTGTTTACAACTTTATTGTGCACTGGAAATGGTGCTGACTATTTCTATGAGAGAACAGTACCTGTCTTGATGTGTGATTTGAAATATGGTAGTGTAGGTTTTTTTAAGTTACATGTTTATATACAGTACTAGGGGCCCGGTGCACGAAATTCATGCACTGGGGGTAGGTGGTCCCTCAACTCAACCTGCTCCCTCTCACATACTGGGAGCCCTCAGGGGATGTCCAACTGATGGCTCACCCCAGTCTGCCCAAGGGGATGTCCAACTGATGGCTCACCCCCAGTCACCCCAGTCTGCCCAAGGCCTAAAGCCTTTGGCAGGCTTTAGGCCTTGGGCACCCAGCCATCACCCTGCTCAGCTCAGCCCCTGCTGCCTGTGACCACCCAGCCCTGGGGGCTGGGCGCTCGCTGCCACTTCTGCTCACAGCACCCAGGGGCTGGGTGCTCGCTGCCACTGCCATTTCATCTCCACCCCTGGGGCCTGGTGCTCACACCACTTGGCCCCGGCCCCTGCTCCTGATTGGCTGGTAGCATAGCCAGTCAGGAGCAAAGGTATGGTCAAATTTGCATGTTTCTCTTTTATTATATAGGATGTTGGAGTGACCAACATGAGCCGTTTCAATAGCATGTGGCTTGAATGTATAATCTTTGGCCAGAAATTTTACACCTGGAAATGATTCCTCAGGAATGGTTCAAAGGAAGAAACCAGCTCTTTGTATAAAATGTTCATAGCATTGTTATTTATGACAATGAAAAAAGACTAGAACAATCAACTGCAGAACAAAAAAGAACAAAATGGTTAAAGAAACTAAAATGTGTACTGGAAAATTATTACAAAATATTGATAGCAATTAACATATATGTATATATAATATATGTTATTTATTTCTGCATTAAAAGTTAGGGAGGGGGCAGGGGCTGGGTAGAGGTGGGCAAGGGGGAATAGGGCATCTGTAATAGAGTCAATAATAAAAATAAAGTTTAAAAAATATATATATAGTGTCCCAAAAAAAGTGTATACACACTTTGAATAATTATAAAGGCAGTGTTTATTAAAATAAATTTCATTTTCAAAATTGACCTATCAGCTGTTAAAGTATATATACATTTTTTGGGACATTGTGTGTGAGTGTGTGTGTGGGTGTGTATGTGTATGTGTGTTGTGTGTGTGTGTGTGTGTGTGTGTGTGTGTGTGATTGGACAAGAAATTGAAGAAATGTAATAGCATATAGGCTTATAAATGACATATTTACCTCTTTTCATATATTTTAATTGATTTAATGTATTAAATGCAATTATCTTAAAATGGCTGAAAAACAACTTAGTCTTTATCATTTATAAAATAGTATATTTTATCATTTTAATAATAGATATATTGTTAGTAATTTTATATTGATTTATAGGTGTAAAGTATTCTACTCTCTTAAGCCATACATCTGCCTAATCATTTTTAGCCATTCTTTAGTCTTAAATTTATGCAAACTGTTGAGTGAAACTTCTAAGAATACTGTTAACAAACATTTCCAATTACTATAGTCAAGGCCTAAAATGTCAGTAGTGTATGCTAGACAGCTTAGATGGAAAGGGAGTGGATGAAGAATGTAGAAAGGGAGAAAATTAAGACTCAAACTGAAAGGAAGCCCAGAGTTCCCCATCCAATCTTGGACCAGTGGGGTTTCCATGGAGAAAAATTGGCAGGGGAAAGTCGGTCAGCCTGAATCTACTCATAACTCTGGAATCGAGGAATTGGCCTTCACCCTGAGGTCTATAGACCTGGATCAATCTAATATCTAATTCAGTGATCATCAAACAGTCACTTTGATCATTGCTATACAAACTCTGATTTACTTCATTTTACTATATAGTCATCATTTAGAAGAGAATGCTGTGGATATTATAGCAATTTCCCCCTAAAAGATAACATTTAAGTAGTCAGTCTAAACAAATTGAGTTTACATATTCAGTCAATGTGTTAACTTACATTCATTGCAGTCTTTATGTGGATATGCTCAGGTTGGTCATTTCCAATATTATAAGTATCTATTACAGATACTGGTCTTGATGCTTAGTAAAAAAAGAAAGGAAACTCTTTTGAGAGTTCAGTGCACTGGGAATTCCTACCAATATTTCTCTTCTAAGGTAAAATGCTACATGTTACCTGGATATTGTTTGTTGCATTCTACTTAAAGTTCTCTGTTTTCTCTTTTTTAAAATGCATGTGTTTCTCCACACTGAGAACAGAGAATGTTAATTCAAATGTAGCATGGGATGTCCGCCTATCGATATTTCCATCCACACTGTATGTAGAAATGTTGTCATCTGTGGGGGGGAAGCATATTAGAATGAGTGTGTATACTCTGCTTCTGATTCAATGTAGTTTCTTTTCTGCTTGCTTGAGAAAACGCTGAGGAGCAAGGCTGTCTGAGGGTGTCCAGACTTCCCATTCAGTGGTTTGGTGTCTATGTTCTTGCCATGTTCCTGGCTTTTGAAAAATCAATGGGACAGAACCCTGACTTTCCCTTAAAACTTGAGCAGACTGGATTGTAGATATGTTCAAAGCATTCGAACCTCGGCTCTTTTGAAGTCATTGAAAGCACCCCCCAAAATATGTTATTGATTAATCCTACAGAAACCCTTTATTTGGTTGTATTATTTTTTTCCTTCCTCTTGGTTTTTTTTACAGCAGGATATATTAAATGTTAAGAAAAGTACCATGCCATTACCCAAATTGTCTCTTACTTCGTACCAGTGTAAACATTGATGACATTGCGAATCATTTCATTTCAGCCACAGCGTCCCGTGTTTACTCATGAAAACATTCAAGGTGGGGGGGAACCGTAAGTATTCTTCTTCTCTTCTAAACGCAGGACTAACCTTGGCCCACAACATGGATGGTTGATGTACCCAAGTAGAGGAAGGCACTACTGTGCACCCGGAGGCCTCCTAGAGGAAGAGGGATTGCCATAGTCTCCATCTTCATAACAGAGAGAGCTACTTCTTTTTTTTTTATTAATATTTTATTGAGTTTTTACAGAGAGGAAGGGAGAGGGACAGAGAGTCAGAAACATCCATGAGAGAGAAACATCGATCAGCTGCCTCTTGCACACCCCCTACTGGGGATCTACCCACAGCCAAGGTACATGCCCTTGACCGGAATCGAACCCAGGACCCTTCAGTCCGCAGGCCGATGCTCTATCCACTGAGCCAAACTGGTTTCAGCAGAAGGAGCTACTTTTAAAAAGAAACCCGTGGTCCGCAGAGAAGACTGATTTGTGCACTAGCAAGGCCTCCCAAAGCTGCGGTGATTCCTAAGACTGTGAATCTGTCTCTCTGTTCACCCTCCGCGGAGATCCCAGTAACGACAGCCTTACAGGCACAGAAAATGTCCCCACGTTGTCTTTGCACACGTTTAGGGAGAAGGAAAATGTAACAGGAGACTTAAGGTGACACATTTGGGACATAATTCCAAAGTTACGTTCCGAGAAGGGTCTTTGGAAATGGCAGTATTTAAAAGGCACTGTCATTCAATCACATGCCTTTTCACACTATCAAATTCCCTCTCCCTGCTGATAATGTAGCCAGATCAACCCGAAGGTGTCAGGCCCACTGTCTTTAAGACCCGTATGTTGTGTGTCTTTCCTGCTCCATTTTCACTTGCGAGAGGTACTCAGAGATGACCTGCCTCCTATTGGCTCCCACCTATGCTGTGGGTCAGGAGCTGACCCCGCAAGGAGACACGTCAGGCCTCTCTGAGCACAGGTGAGCCTCCAGCCCACTGCCCACGCTCTGCTCACTGGGACAGAGCAAGTCCTGCCGGGCCATGCATCCCCCTCACTCCTCGCAGACCTGACACTTAGCTAAAAGCATGCCCTCAGAGACCATCTCTCACCAAAGGCTGCTGTCCCCGCGTACAACCAGAAGGTCTTACTAGGAAAAAGACTGTGAAAAGAGCAGGTTGGAAATAAGAATCATTCGAAAATTCATTAACTGGGAAAACTTTAAATATGGCCTTTAGCTCTAAAGTTTCAGTTTGTTTTTTGGGTTTCTTTTTTCTCAAACAATGATAGGATCACATCGCACAAAAATAAATGTCAGGGCTGTCTAGGTTGATTGCATTACTGACAGATTACAGCAGCAGCTTTTGAGGATTTTATGAAGTAACTAGAGGCCCAGTGCTCGAAATCCGTGCATGGGTAGGGTCCCTAGGCCTGACCAGCAATCAGAGCTGATCTGTGGGGTGACCAGCAGGGTGATCAGGGGACCCCCTGCTGGCAGCCGCCTTGGCTCGGCTGAGGCCTGTCGGATGGGGCAGCTTCTGAATTGAGCATCTGCCCCCTGGTGGTCAGTGCACATCATAGCGACCAGTCATTATACCAGTTGTTCCACCATTCAGTCGATTTGCATATTAGACTTTTATTATATAGGATAGGTATGTTACGTTGCACTGGTCTAAGTAACATGGCGTTGAAACTTCCAGTGTGGCCATTTGACTGTTTGTGAAACTACTGCGTTCACAGGTGGAAAACGGCACATTTCGAAGTCCTGCCTTGGACATTATAAAATATTCTTTATGAAATATCTACTTGATTACTACCCCAACTAGTAGGATAATAGGGTGTCGCTTAATCTCTTTCATTTAAAAAAAAATACTGACACAATGCTTTATGTCTCTAAATTCAGAATTGTGGGGAGATACTTTATAGAAAAAGTTGCAAGTTAGAGAACTTACGTTTGGCTGAGGATTTCCTATTTAAAAGACAGCGGTCTTTTTGAGGCATCCTAACCCACCACCATCATTCACCTCACCAGCACATCTTTCAGAACAGCATCTCCCATTGTGATTCGACTGCATTTCCTGGTGTGCAACACAGATTCTGGAAGCCAGTGAGGCAGGAGGGTTTCTGAAAAGTTTGTTTATGTTTCCCTTCACCCCACCCCCACCCCTCCCTGCCTTTTGCGGTCTAACTAAACCAGAGTGGTAAGTAAATTTTGACATGCACGCTGGCTTTCGTCACCCCCAAGTGAAGCAGGAGCTCATGCCAATCTTATTTTAGCTCTTGGGACCTTGAGATTCCTCCAGCAGCTGGGCTTTGTGGCCTTAAATAGGCCTGTCTCCGGCATGGTTGGAGATGTGCCTGGGTGAGGGCTGAGCCTGAAAATCCCAACCAGAAAGTCAGTTTCCGAAGGGGAGAGACGCGGTGCACAGCCACTGTATGAGCAGCAGGGCAATGAATGGCTCCCACTCGTGTGAATTTGGAAAAGGGGCTCTATCGCCATCACCTCGCCCCAGGAGTATACAAAGCATATCATCGGAGGGGCCTCAACGTCAGATCCTTAAAGCAAACAGCAAAATCAGGGATGACCCAGCAAGCCCCAAACGAAGTAGTGTCGATATGGGACACTTTCCTGCCTTGCTGCCACTCTCTCAGACTCTGGCTGCCTTCCTGGGCCCTTCCCCCTAATCCAATCCCCTCTCAACAGAGGACCTCAGGGGCCAATCCCCACAGGCACAAGCCGCTGACAAGGTGTCCTAGGGCAGTGGTCGGCGAACTCATTCGTCAACAGAGCCAAATAGCAACAGGACAACGATTGAAATTTCTTTGAGAGCCGAAAACCGACTTCTGCGCACGGGCCATGAAGTTTCCATCGCACTGTACGTGCGCGCCCGCACGTGGTATTTTGTGGAAGAGCCACACTCAAGGGGCCAAAGAGCAGCATGTGGCTCGCAAGCTGCAGTTTGCCGACCACTGTCCTAGGAGGACCAAGCACTGACAGGGGAAGACATGTCCAGTGTGGGCAGCTCAGGCTTCAGGCGAGGCCAGGGAAGAGAAGGTTTCCTAAGAGAAGGTGTTAGGCACCACATCGCACCCTTCCTTTCTCAGACACCCCACACTGAAGCCCACCTTATCAGGTCCCCCACCCCAAACTAGTTCACGGACCGAGAGGAAGCCAGGGGAGCCCCACCCCTGACTGATGGCATGATGTTTGAGCCCCTGTGACAGAATAGCTTTGTGTCACCAAGATTTGATTTTCCGACGGAACGAAGACATGAGAAACACACCATGCTTATGCCTGAGCAGTGTTCGGTATTAATCAGCTTTTCAAAGTTGGCTTTAAAGAAACCAAAATGCCCTGAAATGTGGTTCTTCTATTCTGACATTGGCAGAATTGCACAACTGTTTCAAAAACAGCAGAAGCAGGTTCACTGATTTTTTTAAATCCCCTCCCAATACTGATAACGTTTGAGAAGCACATTCAATGCTGCCTGGCCTCACCTGCTAGAACTTGTCTTCACTTTCCAAAATGCCAGTCCATGTTAACAGGCATTAAAATACAAGCGATTTTATTACCAAAAATGCAATGGCTGAATTTGTTACTGATCAATGTCACCAAAATATATGCTCTCAAAGAATTCAGACAAAGAAAGGAAAGTGGGTAGCATTACTGACAAGTCTTTTTTTTTATGTAATATTATTTCAAAAGAGTTTTTACATCAAACACAATTTCTACAGAATCTTTTTTAAAAGGAATTTATGTAGACATAGATTAATTGTAGACATAGATTAATCCCAGATACCAGGGCCTCTGCTTGGGTTGCTAGGGGTGTGGCCGGCCTGCAAACCTCCCAGGCTGCCCCACGCCCCAAGGGAACCCCCACCCTGATCCGGGACACCTTTCAGGGAAAACCAGCTGGCCCCCACCCATGTACCAGGCCTTTATTCTAACTAATAAAAGAGTAATATGCAGATTGACCGTCACTCCAACACACAAGATGGCTGCCTCCATGTGGTCAAAGATCCTGCCTCCATGTGGACACAAGATAGCCACTACAAGATGGCCAGCAGGGGAGGGCAGTTGGGGGTGATCAAGCCAGCAGGGGAGGGCAGTTAGGGGTGACCAGGCCAGTGGAGGAGGGAAGTTGGGGCCAAACAGGCTGGCAGGGTAGTGGTTAGGGGGTGATCAGGCTGGCAGGCGAAGCAGTTAGGGGCAATCAGGGAGGCAGAGAGGCGAGCAGTTTGGAGCCAGCAGTCCTGGATTGTGAGAAGGATCAGGCCTAAACGGGCAGACATCCCTCGAGGGGTCCCAGATCGGAGAGGGTGCAGGCTGGGCTGAGGGACCACCCCCCGGGACCACCCCCCTCAAACACCCCCAACGCCCGTGCATGAATTTCGTGCACCAGGCCTCTAGTAATATAATAATAGAAATGCTAAAAGCAAAATTAATGTTGCGTATCTTCTATAGTTTCACAAAGGTGTGAATTTTGTGTTAAACACTTGCATCTGTCCTGTTTAAGGTTTCAGGCTCTGTATAACTATACTCCTAGGAATGAAGACGAGCTGGAGCTCAGAGAAAGCGACGTCATTGACGTGATGGAAAAATGTGATGACGGATGGTTTGTAGGTACGTGGACAGTTCCTTTCGCACACATTTGCCCATGTTCAGCATGCTCGTGTTTGCTCCCTGCGTGGATGGGTGCCCCAGTCAGGCTTTCTTTAAGTTCACAATACCTTTGATGTTCCGTACATTCATCTGTCATCCCAAGGCAACTGCATGTTTAATATAAGTGAGCACTGACTGCTTCCGGTAGATGTGGTTTTCTGTGAGCTTTATTTCTGGCTCAACTGGGAGAAGCAAATTTCTTTAAAGAGCACCGGCCAGGAAAGACTGAGATGCAAGAAGAAAAACAAAAAATGTTCCCTAGAAGAGTAATTTCAATACCCCGTTCCGTGGAGAGTGCTAGCTGTCAGCAGTGAGGGTCAGTTTGAGAGAACAAGGTCACTCACCCCTGTCTAGGGCTGCTGTTGATACCCTAAGACAGTGGTCGGCAAACTCATTAGTCAAGAGAGCCAAATATCAACAGCACAACCATTGAAATTTCTTTTGAGAGCCAAACTTTTTAAACTTAGACTTCTTCTAACGCCACTCCTTCAAAATAGACTCACCCAGGCCGTGGTATTTTGTAGAAGAGCCACACTCAAGGGACCAAAGAGCCACATGTGGCTCACGAGCCGCAGTTTGCCCACCACAGTCCTAAGAGGCCAGGGCTTTCTTAGCCTTCATTTGCAAAGGAAGAAAGGAGACCAACATTTCATTCTGACTTGAAAAGATAATCTCATTCTCATATCTTGAGAGAAGACTAGATCTCTTCTAGGAGAACATTTGTGTATCAGACACCAGTCTTTGTTTCTTTTTCACCTGACTACCTTCCTCACGTCCCCAAGGGAGTTTCCTGCTTCTGCAAACCCTGCGGGCCCTGTTCAGGCAGGGGAGCCTCGGAACGCAGAGTTCCAGGCCCACGCGTCTGAACTACTTCATGTTATATCACCCCCCTTTCGTGTGTTGCAGGAACCTCAAGAAGAACCAAATTCTTTGGTACTTTCCCCGGAAACTATGTCAAGAGGCTGTGAAGCACCCTGTCTCCTGTGTATGCTGCGTCTCAAAACCTTGCCCGAAAGACCCCGCAGGCCTCCCGCTCTCATGCCTTATGTTTCCCATAGAAGTCACCGACATCCCCACCTCCACCCGCCACCCAACCACCAGCAGAGTAACCGCCGGAGCCTCGGGGAGGCTGGCAGGCCTGTTCCGTCTGGAAGTGCATATCCCTGCTTCCTGCTCTAAACTGGCAGTCTGTACATTAAAATCAGAAAGAAAGTCATCATACCTGCAAAGGGTGAAGTAAATCAGAAAGTATCTCGAGGAGGCTCCCTGGTCCACTTTGAGGATGTTCCCCCTCCTCCTCAGGCGACCGAAGATTGGTGTTCGTGTCCACACTCTTAGCTTGGCAGTCTGTTTTCCTTTCACGAGTTTGCCTAGAGTCCTCGTTTACACGACATGACAACTGTACTTCAGCTATTATTTGCCTGCACTTATACGTAGGTTGTAATATGCACAGTGATTACACAAGCTAAAGCAAGAGTAGGCGTGTTCATTTGGATGAGTGTGATTTTTGTTGATTGAACGTGGGTTTTCAAATAGCCGTCTTTCCCTGCGATTCTTTTGTACTTTTTAGAAGTGCAAACAGTAAGTGAGTAAGAGCTTTGGGTAATAATCATGAGAATATAACAGATTTAGCTAGACTACAAAAAAAAAATATTGTGTTGTAAAGTTGCGTTGCTATTTTATATTAAAATGTAATAATCAGCATCATAAACAGTGAGCCCTTAGTGCTTATTTATCTGACAGAATTTAAATAAAAGCAGTGTTAGTGAGAGGTGCAAAGAGTTACTCTAACATAGACACTTGAAAGTATCCGTAAGCAATATTCCTAGGTAGGATTTCACTGTGTGTGCACATAGCCATTTGCGATTGTATGAGAACAGGCAATCCATATGATATGTCATACATTTTATGGAATGTAAAAGAATCCCACGCATTATTTTATAGAAATAGAAAAATTTAGAAGTATCATAGGTATTAAGGCTGGTTTTAGCAAGGATTATGATCAATACAATTATTTTTACTATAGTAATTATTTTTTTTCTATGAAACTCAGAATCCTGGCTACCTTTGAGGACAGGAACATGTTGAGCCTGATTTTATGGTGTGTATAAGATACTTCCTCAAAATACATTGGGCACTTTTTAGAAGCAATGTTAGCTCATCCAGGTTCTATTTTCTGCCCTGAGGTGGAAACTTACAAAACAATATTGGGACCTGGAAGATTTAATGTGGTGAACAGTGCCTGAATTACACACCCCCTGAGAACTAGCTTTGTATTTCTTATGACTTTGCATAAGAACTATTCATATTTGGATCTTGAGCACCTTATAGAGAAAACTTTTTATGGCATTTCTTCTGTGGACAGTGACTAATCTTTTCACAATGTAAGTAGACTCTAGAATTTTGTACATATGGTTGCTCTTTTTTTTTTTTTTGTACAGACTATTTAGTTGTTGAGAAAACAAGGGAATTTCCTAACTTGGTCTTGGTCTTTATCCTTCACTTAAACTAAGCTGAAGATGATCCTTTGTATATCCCACCGATCATAGGCACGCTTCGATAGTGTGATTCTATAAGATAGCATTTATGCAAAAGTTTATGAGCTTAAAAGATCTTAGCAGCCAGACTGAAATGTATATAAGTATCCAGAACAGAAGGGTTTCAATAGGAAGAAGGTAAAGAAACACCTTTGAGTAGCCAACCTCGATTACTGTCAAGTTCACATCCAGCTTCATATTTTAAAGGCCTTTGGTTTGAAATTAGGTCAACTGCATGCAGCTTTGCTGATAAATGAGTATCTTCCATGCCATTTATAAGAAAAGACTTCAATATCTGTTGCCTGTCGTATTTAAGAAAAATTACTGTTTCTACTCTCTGTACCTGATTTTGAAAGGAAAAAATATTCCTCCTTGGCTTTCAGGTCACTGACTTTGAATTCTTACAAGCAAAGGTCATTGTGTTTTTCTTGAATAGACATCTAATAAATTTTGCTTGGAAGTATACGTCAGTCTTTCTTCTTGACATTTATCCTTAAGGGAATTGTGTATTTTACCCAATCTCTTAGATAAGCTGAGAGGAAATGCATTTGCTCTGTGTTCTCTAGACATACCAATGGAAGGAAAAATGTATCTGCCTCAGCTCAGAGAAGAAATGTTTCTTTAATCCTCCCCCGACGATATTTTTTTCATTGATTTTCAGAGTATGTGAGAAGGGAGACGGGAGAGAGAGAGAGAGAGAAAGAGAGAGAGAGAGAGAGAGAGAGAGAGAGAGAGAGAGATATCAAACTCAAGATCCTTCAGTCCACAGACTAACAATATAACCACTGAGCAACACCAACCTGGGTGAGAAAAAAAAATTTAAACCCACCACTGAAGCTTGCTTGCTTAATACTCTTTGGTTAAAAATTGCTCGTCAGCTAAAACAATACATTAACATGTTTCTGCCTGATAATCAGCTATTTTTTTCCAAAGAGAAGTTAGTTACCAGAAGGTATAAGTACTTTCCCAATTCATCTATCTTAAAATTCTCCCAAACCTCAGTGCTAAACACGCTGCAGATCACTCTGTGTGCCCCTAGCCCAACAGCTACGCCCTCTACCTCCTCCCACTCCACCATCCACATACTCTGCCATCCCCAACAGCCACCACTCCCCCACAGCAGCTGGCTGTGCCCGGGATGACAAGAAAGGTATGTGTTCCATCCAGTAAAACAGTCTTCCCCCAAGGAAAGCTCACTCTGGTCTTTAAAAGCATACAGTGACCCATGAGGATATAACTTTGGTTATTGACATGTTTTTTTAATATACTTTTATTTACTTCAGAGAGGAAGAGAAAAGGAGAGAGAAACATCAAGGATGAGAGAGAATCATTGACCAGCTACCTCCTGCACACCCTCCGCTGGGGATGGAGACCACAACCCGGCCACGTGCCCTGACCGGGAATCCAGTCGCAACCTCCTGGCTCATAGGTGGAGGCTCAACCACTGAGCGACACCGGCCAGGCGATTGACCTCTGTTAACTGAGCTTGAGTTTGCCCATGAGCTGTGGTCATTATGGCTGTGGACCTGGAGGCTGTGGGCCGTGAGCCCACACAGCAGCTGGTGGTGGCTTTGGGAAGTCCTTGGTAACGCTGTCACTTGGAGACAGGCAAGCCCAGCGTGTTCTAGGAACACAGTGTGCTCTCAGGACTCCTCAGTCTACAAAGCCCTAGGGTATATGTATCCCAGCCATTCTCTGCTGGGTGACTCACCAGGTGGCCAGGAGCCTTAGCGCACTGCTAAATTCAGCCCCTCTGCAGGTCAGGAAAGTTCCAGCTGAGCTCATGCGCATACATATATCTTGACCCAAAAACCTTTCGGTATGAGCCAGACCTCTGCCTCGCAAATCTTCACCTGTTCCTTTGGGGTTTCTGGTTCATCTTTTTTCCTAAAATATGATGGGTGACTCAGTTGTCCCAACATTTCTCAAAAATAAGTGCCATTTCAAATAAGCCATGTAAATAAATTACCATTAACAACACCAGTGGGTGGGTGTCAGATCTTACACAGGAAGCTTGAGAATGGCTTTTTAAAGTATGTTTTCATTACGCAAGCAACAGATGCATATTGTCGAAAAATAAAGCATATAAATGAACAAAAAGAAGAGACCATCACTGACAGTCCCATTTTTAGGGTAAAAATTACACTTGGGGACATATTCCTCTCGAGTATTTTTCTGCACATGCATAGAAGTGTGTGTGTTTCTGTGTGTGTGTGTGTGTGCGCGCACACATGCGCACATGCGTAATAGGCAGACAAAAGTGGGATCATACTGGACATATTATTGTATAACCTGCATTTACTATTGAGTTAGGACTATGAAATACAGCGAATAAGTCATGTTTTCAAGTCAATTTCACAACATGTTTATAAAGGAGTGAGGAAACGTTAAAGTCAGTTCCCAAAACTCATGAAAATGCAATTAATTTAAAACCAATGGACAAAACTTACAGAATTATCGCTAATAATGTTGCAATCTGAGGAAATGGTAGAGGAGGGAAAAGAGAGACAAAGAGAAAAGAGAAAATATTATCTCCATACCATTAGCCATCACATGCAGTAGGCATTTTTATAGCTACAGAATGGCCAACAGAAGAGAGGCATTAAATTGAGAAATATGTGAACCACAGAGCAGTTGGGTGCAACATCAAAACCATTCTGGGGTGTTAGCAAAGTGCACAAGTTTTGAGTTCAAACGGACAGAAGAGGGTAACCGGTGAGTAGTTCAGCTTACACCCTTCTCCCCTGTGCACGCACACGTACATGGAGAGGCACCCCAACAGAAGATGACAATAATGTAACAAAAATTCGGTACTGTAAGAAAAAATTCTAGGTCCCAGGGTGTAAAACTATAGTAAGATCTTCTTACTCATTAATTACTCTCAAACTTACATAGATGAGGAAACCCACCATCAATCCACCCTACACCACAAGCTCTAGAGAGTGGAGTCCCTCTCTCTGATCTGGCCTTTTTTCATTCACAGCCTGGGAAGTACCTCTGGTAAGTTTGAAAGGTTCAATAATAGAATGCTTTGTGGAGCCATAGGTCATGGAACTACATTTTGCAGAACCTTCAGAATATAAGGCTAGGCATCAAAGCACCATTGCTTCTGGCATATTCACTGGGCTCATCTTGGTGGCTGAAGCTTTCTGTGTGGGTCTATCGAGAAGCTTTCTGTGTCTCCATGGGCCCCAGGGATTTCTGGATTATTCTTTTGTTAGCGCTCAGGACTCTAGATCCCCAGGTTTTGCAAGGGCTGCTTCCATGATGGATACACCGTCGATGAGAGACACGGCCCACTTCTCGGGTATAATTGCACATCTTGGCAGGATGACTGAGGGGATATCAAAGTAACAGCAAGCGTTCCTGGGTCTCTTCCGAAAATGCCTTGGGTCCTCAACTCCTGAGATCTCCAGTTAGCACCTAGTCCACAACACCAGACTATTTGGTCCATTTTGTTTCACCATATGTTCTCAGCCACTTCCTTCAAGAAGTCATCTCAAACGCAATCAGAAGAGCCTTCAAATGAAGTGTCAGCAGTTTGCTAGTTTCCACAAGGGATAGAGGATGGTATTGAAACATTCAATCAACTGCATTTGTCACTGTGTGTGTGACAGAGACACACACACACACACACACCACACACACACAGGGTGGGTAAAAGTAGGTTTGCAGTGGTGAGTACGTGAAACACAGTTTACTTTTGTATTATTCTTAATTAATTATTGTATTATTTTCCTTACTTTTGTATTATTCTTAATTAATTATTGTATTATTTTCCATTCAAATAATTGTAAACCCACTTTTGCCTATATATATATATACACACACACACATATATATATCTTTATATATACATATACATATATATGTATATATATCTTCTTTATGGGCACTGCTAAAGTAAGAAAAGATAGAAAATGAAAGCTAGTAATATCAGAGTTGTTCATTGGATAATCATGAAATATCGTTCTTCTGCAGAATGTAAGTATTGATAAGGTCATGATGAGATATGAGCTCAAAATTTATAGACAATACTTATCCTGGAAAAACCCCATTGGACAGAATGGCTAGAATCAGTATACCTTTTCTAATGACTCACTCGTTATTCTTTAATAATATCAAGTAAAATTGGTCTCAGAAGTAGATTGGCATAAATATTGATTTTGTTGCCGAGACCGGTTTGGCTCAGTGGATAGAGCGTCGGACTGCGGACTGAAGGGTCCCGGGTTCGATTCCGGTCAAGGGCATGTACCTTGGCTGCCGGCACATCCCCAGTAGGGGGCGTGCAAGAGGCAGCTGATTGATGTTTCTCTCTCATTGATGTTTCTGACTTTCTATCCCTCTCCCTTCCGCTCTGTAAAAAAAAAAAAAAAAAACAATAAAAAAAAATATATATACATATAAAATATTGATTTTGTTGGGTCTGTAATGCAATGCTAACCGGTAGCATCTTTTTGCTGCTGTTACTCAGGCACTAGCCTATATTTGAACCAGTGACACTGTTTGGTTCTCAAGATGAGCTTTGCTACAAGGAATATGATATTGAAACCAAAATTCCATCAGACTTGGCATTCAAGGCATTCTGGCTTAAGATTCCTGATCGAATGCCACCAACATCTCAACTGGGGGCTGAGTTGTTGATGCTGCAAGATATAACTCTTTGATAATTAACTGAATTCATCTTAGTGACTAAAGAGCAATACAGTATGTTTAATTAAAATAAGAGAAAACACACATATGCAGACCTTAAGCTATTCAGGACTTGTGTATGGCTCCATAAACCAAATGGGGGATGAGATTTATTTCCTTCTTAATAATAAAGTCCCCTTCAAAGGCTGTTCCTATACACACTAACCATTTGTTAGTTTCTGAGTTGCTGATAGCATAGGCTTCTACTTAAAATTATTGGCATTTTTCTCCTAACCTCTGAACAAAGAAAAAGAGTGGTTGACAGAAATGAGAACTAGCAAGCTGACCTTTGACATAATTCCTAGGGAAAACCCTGGGACTATTTGTTCAAAGTATTTATAATATTGGTTTCTCTACCTCACTCTCTTTCTCTCCTTCTCTCTTCTAATGGAGTAATCTTAAAATGTTCATGAACTCTTAGTGCTATCTAGACCTCTCATGCACCCAGCATCTCTCAACACAGAGTTATGCCTTTGGTCAGCTGTCAGATGCCCTGACAACAAGCTTAGCAGACATCTGCCCATGGATTAATGGACCTGGTATTTCTTTCATTATCAAAGATAAATGCTAGACAGCTGGATTAAAACCACAGCATACTTCTCAACACTGATCATACACAGATGAGATGATCTGTTTTCTAAATGGGGTCATGAATAATCTTCTTACCTCAGGAGACATTTTTCGCTGCAACAAGAGATTTAAAACAGCAAGGACCAGGGTGTCAGCTTCAAATCCAAATGTGTCTCTCTAAGCCTTCTTTTTCACTGTGTGTGATAATGGCATACTTTTTAAGGATCATTCTGGAATTCAGAGTTTATTTTTAAAAAGTATGGAAGAGTGAATGCCTCACTTTGCCAACACAAGTCCTATAAAACAGTATGGAAAATCATATTTCCAAGTTCAGACCCGTTTTTTATAGGCCCTGACCTGGTGGAAACTTTAGTTAGGATAGTAAAAGAGTCACATGTTTATTTGAGAAAATGAGATAAAACATACAAGCAGAATCTAACACATAGTTGGCACTAAATAAAAGCTAGTTCCCTGCCCTTCTTTTCATTTTTTAGTAGATTAGCTTTTATTATAAAAAGAAAGATAAGTTCAGATGTACAACATACTGGTTAAACAATCGTACACTTTACAAAATGTTCCCCTGATATTTCAAGTACCCACTGGCACCATACACAATTATAATGATGAAATTGACTATATTCTCTATGCCGTATTTTCTATCCCCCTGACTATTTTGTGAGTACCAATTTATGCTTTTTTTAATCTTTATTATTCAGATTATTATAAATGTTCCTCTTCCCCCGCCCCCATAGCTCCTCTCCGCCCAGTTCCCACCCCACACCAGGCCTTCCTCACCCCACTTACCCTGTCCATAGGTGTAAACTCCTTCTGCAATCTCTTCTCGAACCCCCCACAACCCCTTCCCCCTGAGAATTGTCAGTCTGCTCCCTTTCCATGCCCCTGATTCTGTTACATTCACCAGTCTGTTCTGTTCATCAAATTTCTTATTTGATTTTTAGGTTCACCTGTGGATAGATATGAATTTGTTGCACTTTGTTGTTCATAATTTTTTATCTTTACCTTTTTCTTCTTCTTCCTCTTCTTAAAGAATACCCTTCAGCATTTCACATAATCCTGGTTTGGTGTTGATGAACTCCTTTAATTTTTTCTTGTCTGTGAAGCTATTTATCTGATCTTCAATTCTAAATGATAGCTTTGCTGGGTAGAGTAATCTTGGTTGTAGGTTCTTGCTATTCATCACTTTGTATATTTCTTACCACTCCCTTCTGGCCTGCATAGTTTCTGTTGAGAAATCAGCTGACAGTCATATGGGTACTCCCTTGTAGGTAGCTAACTTTTTCTCTTGCTGCTTCTAATATTCTCTCTTTATCTTTTGCTCTTGGCATTTTAATTATGATGTATCTTGGCATAGTCCTCTTTGGATTCCTCTTGTTTAGAGTTCTCTGTGCTTCCTGGACTTGTAAGTCTATTTCTTTCACTAGGTGGGGGAAGTTTTCTGTCATTATTTCTTCAAATAGGTTTTCAAAATCTTGCTCTCTCTCTTCTTCTGACACCCCCATAATTCTGATGTTGGTACGTTTGAAGTTGTCCCAGAGGCTCCTTACACTATCTTCATATTTTTGGATTCTAGAAACCTCTGAGAAATTTAGTGAGACCCTCAAGGTTATGACCATGGAAAAAATACTTAATAAAATTCAAGCATAAACTATGGATATTTATGTATTATGTACATATATGTATAAAATTAACTAAATATCCAATCCTGTCTTAATGTAATCCATTCCAAAGACTTAAGCACTCATATTAGGGAAGAATCGCTCATCAGGCTAAAAACCACTTGGTCTTTCAGAATAGCCCTCCCGTTCTGTGCCCAGGACCATTCCCAGGTGTGAGGGAAGAAAGAATTTAACACCCTGGTGGTGTGGGAAACATCTGGGGTCTTGGAGCATGTCTTCTACTTCTTAGGGTCTCCAGGGCAAGGTCCTTGTGCCCTGGGTCTCTCCTGACCTTCAGGACTGAAATCTGAGGTGCTGATCTGATCCCCCTTGTTTAGGGTCAGCATAATCACTCCCTGGCTGACTCAGCCTCCTGTTAGGTCCTGCGGGCTGCAGACTCCCGAAGGTCTGCCCGGCCCTGCCACTGCCTCTGGCCCAGCAGTGCCCCATCCTCTGCTGCAGGACCGCCTTGCATTGCCATGAGCACCAAGAGGATCCCTCTCTCCTCATTCTGCATCCCCATTATAAAAAGAACAGGGGCAGCTGGGAAAGCTACACTCCAGAGCCCCCTTTCTGCCTGACCACATTCCCCAGCTTATGCAGATGTGGCTGAGCCCCAGGCGGCTCGTGAAGAAATTTTACCTTAAAGCTTAGGCTCCAGAGAGGAGAGCAAGAGACACCTTCCTCGACCCACCCCTCCTCCCCCCACCCCTTGCCCCAAACTCTTGTTTCTCCCCTTCTCCATCTTTCCTCCACTTCCCAGGACAGAATATGGCCCAGGTTTTCTTTTACTTTCATTACACCCTACCCTCTTCCTCCTCTTCTAGGGAAGTATACATGGGTCCCTTCTCTGAAGAGAGCCCTCTCTGACCAGTTACTCATTTGATAAAGGGAAGTAGGAAGCCTTTCTCAAGAAACAGCTTACAAGACAATAGCTTCCATCATTCTTTTTCTGAATCACAAAATATTAATTTTTAATATTACCTTGGTCTTTCTTTTAGCATTTCTCCTATGAAAATTATATTTAAATAAATGCTGAGGGCAGAAGAAGCAAAGAATATTGATTTTAAAAAGGAAAAAGAAAACTTTATGTAAGAAAAAGAGACAGCCTAACTATATAGACAAAACAGAGAGATACCGGGAGAGAAGGAAGAAGGCTTTAAACTGAGACTTGGAGGATGTTGGGACTTAATTAAGGGAATTAAAAGAAACCACATAAACTGATGAACAAAAATAGATCCAGAGACAGAGAAACATCAATCAGAACATCAAACCTCAGGGAAGGTAGAGGGGTAGAGGGAGACATCAACCGAAGGACTTATGTGCATGCATATAAGCCTAAGCAATGGACACAGACAACAGGGGGTTGGGGGTATGGATGGGAGGTGGGGGGGAATGTGGGAATAAGGACATATATGTAATACCTTAATAAAAAAAAGAAAGAAACCAGTTCAAAATATAAAGAAAATTGGAGATATAAGAATTAAAATATCCTTTGTATTTTTGTGTAATATGTGATGTTTCTCCACATATTCAAGTTGTTTCAGAGAGAAATAATTATGGTACACATATAATCTTCTTGCCATGAGCATAAAACTGTGGAAGACCAAGCTATACCATCAAAACACCAATGTCCATAGTTCATTTCTATACCATCTTGTTTCACAAAGGATTTCAAGCAGGTGATAGGGACTACTCTCACTCTACAGGAAAAACGAATAGTAAATGATAAAGGAGCTTCAGAAATAAAAAAAGATTCTTTTAAAACGGCACTTCAAGATGTAAATTTCCTAGTTGACACAAAGTAGAACAATAAAGCAGATGAAATGCTGGAACTAATGCACCTTTGAAAAGGAGATAAACCAAGGTATGGAAGAAATGATGCTCTAATCAAAGCAAACACTGTGAGAGCTGGAGGGGGGGAGCTGAGGAGAGGAACCTGGCAGCAGGAAACTTTGGCAAAATGACTCCAGGCTTTCAGAGAAGCAAGATGGAAGCCAAGAAGCCAACAGCGACCCTGGTCCCAGTGGGGGAGATGATAGTCTGAGTTAGGGCGGCAGCAATGGGAAGCAAATGAGAGCGGTGACGAAAATAAAATAAAATAAAATAAGCAAGACTTGGCCACCGACTGGCTTCAGGAAATGGTGGCGTCTATGATGACAAAGAGCTTTCAAGCCACGCCAACGGCAGGAATGATAAAAACAGTACAACAAATGGCCCATTTTCAGTCCTGGCCCTTACAATGGAATGACGGTAATGTATTTTCCACGTACAAGTTTTCTAATCTCACAATATAAATAGACTTAGAAGTAAGGGAAAAAAATTTTAATTCAAAAACTAGTATATTTAAAAACTTGTAAATTCAAAAACTTGCATAAAACTCGTATGGCATTAAGAAGGACAATAGCAGATGTTTTCAACAAGTACTCTGGTTTCGAAAATAACATTTATCGTTTCTTATCTTCGAAGTCTGAAAGAAACCAAAGGCAAAATACTGACTTAACCAAAAGTACTTGAATTTACATGTATCACTCACATTAATTTTATACACCTTGAAAATTGCTTTATTTTTTTTTGGCTAGTTCTCTAAGTACTTTTTGCTTCAAGTGTGAAGCAATTTGAGTTGAATTCTGATTCCCACTTGAGTTTTTTTTTTTTATGAAATGTATTATTTTGGAAGAGATCATGTAAAGCTACCTGTAGACTGTTATCCAGTACAGCATGAAGGTGGGGTGTTTGGAATATCAATGTTTGGTTAGCAATCATCATACAGAGTGGACTTCACTCTGACTACTACTCAGATGTGTGAAGAAAAGCATTATTTTCTTATTTACTTTAACCAAGCTAATATTTTTCACGGAGACATAATTCTCAGACCACATTCCTTCAAAGCGGGTAATTGAGTGATTTTCAGTATTTTCACACAGTTTTAAACCATCACCATTATCTAATTCTAGAACCCTTCGTTACCCCAAAAAGAAATCTCAGGCCTATTAGCAGGAACTCCCCATTTTCCCTTCTCTCCAGCCCCTGGCCACATCAATTTCTTTTCTGTCTGGATGGATTTGCCTATTTTAGATATTTCATACAAATGGAATCCTATACTATGTAACCAACCAAATTGCCCCTATGAATTCCCACCCTGTTGGGTGGCAGTGAAAAATTACTGGCTCAAATTTAGTAATCCATAACAGCTCAGATGTTTCCAGTCTAAAGCAACTTAATTTTGGTCAAGACTCATGAAGCTTAAAGTGTACTCAATAACAGATTGTCCCTTCATCCTTTCCAAGCTGGACTGGGTCCAGGGGAAACCTTGTGAGCCCTCCTAGCAATGGGGGGAGGTTGGCGACTCTGGGTCAGTGGCCTGTGGACAACTGGTCCCAACGGGACGCTTGGCAGGTGCCGGCTTCCCTTGCCACTGACCCCTGAGCCTGACTCTGCATCTTACCACCCAGATCCCTGCCCAGGGCAGCCTCCTCCTGCCAACTCCCGTCTCCACCAGCTCACGATCCTCCTGGCACTCTGTGTCCGCTCAGAGGGTGGGCCTGGGCCCTCCTTTCTCCACTGTCCACTGCACCTGCCACGGAGTCCGCCATTTACTAGGCATTCAACAGTATTTTCTGAATGGATGAATAAATCTTTCAAACCTCAGCTGAAATGTTATTTCCTCTGTAAACCTTTTCTCAGTAAACCCATCCCTTCGACCATGCTTGCCCTGCGCTCCCATAACAAGTGTATCTTGCTGCCAGTATAGCATCTTTGAGCTGCCTATAACCCAATGTGTGTGTGTGTGTGTGTGTGTGTGTGTGTGTGTGTGTGTGCCATCTCTCCTGAGTTACAAACCCACCTCACCCTCCTGCCCAGGCGCAGAGCTGCTCAAGGCTCCCCTCAGATCACAAATGATGCGCTCAAAAATATTAAAAACAATAGAAGGCTTATCTCTAACGGACTGGATTGCTTTTTTAAATAATAATATGCCCATTTCACTAAATAATCACATGGCCCAAACTGGTCAAAATGAACAGGCAGTCTCCACTCCGCCCCAAACAGTTCTAAGCCACCTCCTGTTTATGGAAATGTAGTTGGTCCCAGCATTTTGCTCTTCAAGTTTGTTTTATTTCCCCCTTCGGTTTGGGTAAAGTATTGCGTGATCATCGCAGCTAGCAGAAGCTTCATACTAGAAGATTGTAGCACATGATGGCGCCGAGTCTGGATGCAGGCAGGCTCACTCAGAACCAGTGCTCACAGCTGCTGGTTTTGCAGAAGGAACAGAGGCCGGGTCAGGACGGAGAGGCACGCGAGGGCCTTGCGCGGGGAGTGAGCCTGGTCCTGCTGAGGGACAGGCGGCCTCCCAGTGTCCCGTGAGGATGTGCGTGTCTCGGCTCTCCATCGGGCAGACATCCCCCCGACAGGAACTCCAATTGTCCTGCAGGGATGACGACTGGATCCCCTGACAGCAGGTTTGCTGACATGCTTTGGAGCTCAGGTTCAATACACACAGGCACTGGAGCTAGAGGGGCAGCTGTGCAATGGTGGCGCTGCACAGGGCAGCTCAGTGTGTATTGGGTGCTGAGTTGGGAAGAAAGTAAACTAAATCTTTTCCTGGTCTCAGCTCTCTGTGTTTCCTCCAAAGTCATTTCAAGATTCTATACACACATTCTCTTAGGGGAGGAGGTTGGCGGGGAGGGGGTAGAGGGGAGGAGAGAGGCAAGAAGCAAGGCATTCTCCCAGGCTCAGTGGGTAAAGATGTTTTTTCAGGGCAGTCCCCCCAGAACCAGAAGTGCTGATGGTCAAACAAAAAGATGAGGAATAGCCCTCGCTGGTTTGGCTCAGTGGGTAGAGCGTCAGCCTGTGGACTGAAGGGTCCTGAGTTCGATTCCAGTCAAGGGCACATGCCTGGGTCTTGGGTTCAATCCCTAGTGGGAGAGTGCAGGAGGCACCTAGTCAATGATTCTCTCCTTTCATTGAAGTTTCTTTCTTTTTTTTTAAATATATTTTATTGATTTTTTACAGAGAGGAAGGGAGAGGGAGAGAGATCAGAAACATCAATGAGAGAAACAACGATCAGCTGCCTCCTCCACACCCCCTACTGGGGATGTGCTGGCAACCAAGGTACATGCCCTTGACTGGAATCGAACCTGGGACCTTTCAGTCCACAGGCCGACGCTCTATCCACTGAGCCAAACCAGTTAGGGCAAGTTTTGACCTCTCTCTCTCCCTCTCTGAACCATATATATATATATATATATATATATATATATATATATATATATACATATATATATATATATATATATATATATATTTTTTTTTTTTTTTTTTTTTTTTTTAAGATGGGGAACGGAAGTCGAGGCTCTGTGGACCACCCCGGGCCTCCCAATCGAGGCAGCATCACGCCATGGGCCTGCGCACTGGCTCTGAACAAATTGCCTGCATCCGACCACAGCTCAGCCTTTACTGTGGATCTGTGGGAAGCTGCTCATGCCCTCCGTTCCCTTGTCAAGTGGGATAAGCCCGCACCCAGCAGCTCGGGCTGTGGTGAGGCCTGAACCAGGGCCCACCTGCACCCGCACCTACCCCGCCCTCTCTGCTTCCCTGACTGCGGACCACATGATCACCCGCCTCCCCTGGGCTTCCTCTTCCAACAGCATCATGTCAGGCCTCCTCTGTGACCCCAGGCTGCCCCCTCCTGTTCTGTCATTAGGAACTGAAGATCCCAGTACCCATTAGGGGTGTAGCATTAGAAAGACACCTCGGTTTTCTCTCTTCATTGCATGATTCTTTCCTGGCTCCAGCCCAGGCAACACCATCCTGCCCTAAGGCAACAAGGCCAGGAGTAATCCCCCTCCCCAGCCCCTCAGCCCCCCAGCCCCAAACAAAGGGGCAGGAGAGGTGAGCACAAGCGAAGCACTCCTGGCTTCCCATTATCGGTCTGTGACCCTCCAGCCTCTGACCCAAAGGTCAAAGGATCCTGTTCTGCACGTGGACAGAAATCGGGCTGCAGTGTGGCTCCTGTCCAGCCGAGGGTCTCCGAGAAAGAAAAAGGCTCTGCCATTCCCAGCCCCATCGCGTTCCACCTTCCCGGCCGATCTCTGGAAATAAAGGGGTTGCGGACGGCATGAGCAAACACCCTTTGAAATGACTGCCATCTCCATCTCCGTGTGCAAGCAGAATGCCAGGCTGCGCTCTCAAAGGCCTCATTGTGAGCGCGCGGTGCCCAAGGCTGCTAATTGCTGGCCCCCTTCCATCGCCTGCACACACCGCGCCCCATTCGTCTCCCAGTTGTCACTAGTTGTTAGGGGCCTATAAACAGAGAGGAGGCTTTCTTAGCAACCACTGTGAAAAAGCAGGGCCCTGCCTTCCCCTCCCGCCTCCCCTCTCCTCCCCCAGCAAACCTGAGAGGAAGGAAAGGAAAAGGAGCCTTACAAAGTGACCTGTGCAAGTCAGCACGACCATTCAATATGGGACATTTGTTTCATCCAAACTGCTGGCTGCCTCCGGCTTGGGGGGCTGGGGGGAATCTCAAGGCGCTCGGTCTGGGAAGCCAGCTGCCAAGAGATTAGGAGGCGACTAGAAATGATCTCAGCGCCCTTTGGAGGCGTCTGGTCACATGGTATCTGCAAGATACCCAAGAATACCGCGCTTACGTCATCCCATTTTCTTCCCTTGGAGAATGCTTGGGGCTCCATCTGGCTGTTCTCAGACTCCCGTGTCAGATGCCATGGGAGGCCTCACAAGGCAGGTCAAGGGTTACACGTTCAGAACAGGTAAACGTTCTGGCAACAAGAGGGACCAGGAAAAAAATTTAAAAAACAAAAACAACAAAACAGCAGAGATAAGCCCTCAAGGGGGTCTGGGAGGGAGGGGCAGTGGGAAGACGCAGAAGGACCTGGGATGGATGCTACATTTCAGAGAGAGAAGGACGGAAAATCATTACATTTGCAAAGAGAGCACGAACCTTGACCTTGCCAAAGAACGGCACAGAGGATCTGTGGGAGTGAGGCCGGCCATGTACGCTTTCAGGGAGTTTCAAATGTTTCTGGAGTCAAATCAGTTCATGCTTGCCAGCTTGAGAACAGCCCGTTTGGAAAACAGGACTCGTAGGCATGGAAACAGCAGTCAGCGTGGTCACAAAAGTCATTCCAGGGTTTACTGGAGACACGGCGAGATGCCTCCGAGGAGAGGCTGGCTTTGGTGCGATTCTGGGAGGCCGGATAGTTTGAAATCTTAAATGAGCAGAACTAAAGCATGCTAAGTGGAAAGAATTAAATGTTTGGGAGATATGACCTTTCAAGTGCTGTCTGTCTGCAAGTATCAGGGTTGCCAATCATCAAAACAATGAACGTGAAAGACACCCAGAAGAAAATTTTTAAATTCGGTAATTCCATGATGCCCTTGAAGGCATATTAAGAGGCTGTTCAGAATGGAACTCTCACAAATATTGTTTCAAAACGGGAAGATATTGTGAACAAAAAGCCCTTATTATCAACTTTCACAGCATCTCATGTTGGTCTTCATTCCACCACCTCATTTCGCCCTTTGATAGAGGCATCGCTACGGCGTTACAGTTTGGGGCACCGAGGCCAGAGGAGCTGAGGTTGGCAGTCAGCAGAGCCAGGCTTCTGATCTCAGCCAGGACTCATTCGCCCCTTCCCCCAGCCTCCAGCCTGCACGTGCTGGGATGTAGGTAAGGATGCACTGACATGTCGGGGCGTAACAGGTCACTCCTACGGCGCTGGCACCCAAAAATGTCATTGCAGGAACAAGCAGAGGGCTTCGTATTTTTAAAGTAAAAATGGGAAACTTAGTTGTATATTGTTCCTGCATTTTTACAAAGTTCCTCCTGGCCCATCCGGTGAGGCTCGGTGATTGAATATTGACCTATAAACCAGGAGCTCCCGGTTAGCTTCCCAGTCAGGCCACAGGCTGGGTCTCGGGCTCAATCCCCAGTGTGGGGCATGCAGGAGGCAGCTGATCAGTGATTCTCTCTCATCATTGATGTTTCTAGCTTTCTTCCTCTCCCTTCCTCTCTGAAGTCAATAAATATATATATATATATTTTTTTTTTATTTTTTTTTTAAAAAAAGCTCCTTCTGTTGCCTCTCCTTCCTTTTTTCTTTCTCTTTCCTCTTTTGTGCATTCACCTTGCACTGGAGCCCCACGCACTCTCATACACCACCACCACATCCAGGGGAGCTCGCATGCGCTCAGGGCTTCCCAGGGTACAAGCTCCATGACCAGGTGGCACTTCAGCGGCCACTCCCCCACTTGCTCCTGCTCCTTCAAGACTTCCATCCCTTTACCCGACTCCAGTTGCTTGGTTTGCTGATAACTTTTCTCAGTCTGTAATGGGCAGACTGAATGGGCAGCATCAAGCTCACAGAGCAAGCTGGAGAGTTCGTCATGGCTGCTGCCAACTTCTCACGACCTTTGGTCTCCGGGGACGCCCTGCATTCCCGGCCAGAGTCATGGTGGAGACGGAAACTGGAGGAAAACGTGTCCCAGAGGTGGACTGTGTGGTGTGGCTCCCCTGGGCTGCCAGGCTTTGAAATCCATGGGCAGTGTTATGATTTGAGGACAGCGATGTGACCACAGGTGATTAGAACTATCATCACTATATTCCAACCTCCAAATGATGTTTAATCACTTTTTTCCTTTTCCACTCCTCTCCAATGGAAATTTAGAGATTTAATAAATAAACGTTTTTCTAGCAGGATACAATGGGTTAAAGAGTCTCCTAGTAACTTGAAGAATATAAATTTTCTTTCCTGGGTGTTCAACTTAATATGACATAAGAGAAAAAAGGGAAGGGAGAGCCCCCAAAATTTCTTTACTCATTAAAAAACAAAAATTCCCCAGGATTATTGGTAATACACATCATTGTATACATTTGCAACCGTTCGTTTGCGTGAATTTATACTTTAGGGAAATGTAACAGAGACTAACAGTGCCAAGTGTAGGCAAGGATATGGAGTAACTGGAACTCTCACACCCTGCTGGTAGGAATGGAAAGGCACTTAGAAAAACTGCTGGTGCTGAAACCCGTTTTGCTCAGTGGTTAGAGTGTCGGCCTGTGGACTGAAAGGTCCCAGGTTCGATTCCAGCCAAGGGCATGTACCTTGGTTGCAGGCACATCCCCAGTAGGGGGTGTGCAAGAGGCAGATGATCGATGTTTCTCTCTCATCAATGTTTCTGACTTTCTATCCCTTTCCCTTCTTCTCTGTAAGAAAATCAATAAAATATATATTTTTAAAAAACTGCTGGGCAGTCTTTTAAAAAGTAAAACGTTCACCTTGCATAGAATCCAGCCCATCCTCTGCCAGGTATTCACCCAAAAGAAATGAAGAACATATACCCACACAAAACGTTACACATGAATGTTCACAGCTGCATTATTCACAATAACCCAACACGGAAAGCAACCCAAATACTCACCAACAGGTGCAGACAGACAAGCTGTGGACTCTCCATGTGCTAGAATACTCCTTAGCATTTTTTAGAGGGTGGAGGGCTGATGTTTTCAACACAAAGAGAAATGAATGGAATCTCGGGAGAGGACTCAACAGCAGAAGCACTGTCACTGCGAGTCAGTGGTGCCGTTCTCAGGACATGTGAACACTCAGTCGTTGTTCTGTGGGTCCACCAAACCCCTCAGTTATCCTCATATAACAGCGGGCATGGCAAAAGCTTGCATCCTGAACACCACCCCTACAGGGGGCAGGCATCACCTCCCATCAATATATCGATCTGCATTTTGGCCACTGACGTTACTGGATGCTCTCTTTCCCTGTGTATCGTTTTTCAACCATGAGTTTACAGAGGGGAAGAAGATCTGAAAGAAACATGATTAGCCCGGCCAGAGTGGTCCGGTGGCCAGAGTGGTCCGGTGGCCAGAGTGGTCCGGTGGCCAGAGTGGTCCGGCGGCCAGAGTGGTCCGGCGGCCAGAGTGGTCCGGTGGCCAGAGTGGTCCGGTGGCCAGAGTGGTCCGGTGGCCAGAGTGGTCCGGTGGCCAGAGTGGTCCGGTGGCCAGAGTGGTCCGGTGGCCAGAGTGGTCCGGTGGTTGAGTATCGACCTACGAACCAGGAGGTCACAGTGGGATTCCCAGCCAGGGTACACGCTGGGCTGCAGGCTCTACCCCCAGTAGGGGGGGGGGGTGCATGAGGCAGCTGATCAATGATTCTCTCTCATCAATGTTTCTCTCTCTTTCCCTCTCCCTTTCTCTTTGAAATCAATAAAAATACATTTAAAAAGAAAAGAAAAGGAATGAGAGGCTTGACCCTTTCTGTTTAAGGGCCAAAGATTCCAAAATAATGCCCGATGAACTAGCGTAATTCCACATGAGGCCCGACGACAGGAAAGGACAATAGAGACCCTACCGTGTGGACAGAGAAGTGGCTTGTGGAGGATGGATCCAGACACAGCAGCAGATCCCAGGTGGAACAGGTACCGGTCCCGGTGAACAAAGAGAAAACTTTCACAGCCTCATTAACTAATTTTAAAATGAAACTTACTATAGAAATATATTCTCCCATCTAAATAGTCAAAATGTGAATTGATTTTTTTGAAGCTTTCTACTTTTTTTTTAAAGAAAAAGTCTGGCCGTAGAGAAACCACACTTTTAAGCCACATAATCACTCGTTTGCTCAAATCAAAATTTAGTAGTGACTTTTAAATCAGGAATAAGTAAAAGAACATGTTGGAAGCATCCTTTTTTTCTTTTACACTAGAAATGTTCATTTCTCAGATCAGAAGAGATAAACTGTTTCTTAGGTTTCCTCCTTGCATATGTTAAATAGGGGTCTTTTGATTCACTTGGGCAATATGCTATCTAGCAATAAGAGAGACAGGAATTGTGCAAGAACCCACTCAGAATATGGCTCAAGAACTGAAGAATTCTGGTGTTGCCCTGGGACGGGGTGTCGCAGGCAGAATTCTAAGATGGCCCCAAGCTTCCTACCCACAGGGTACACACCTGCATCACCTTCGCCCCTTGAATGTGGAGACAACTGAGTATAGTTCTCCCCTTGGTTACCTTGTCGCACAACACACCACAGTAGAGGACTGGAATGAGATCCCCCATTGGCCCTGGAAAAGCAAACTGCCATGTGGTAGAGAGAGCCATGTGTTAAGGTAGTGGTTGGAAACTGCAGCTCGCAAGCCACACGCAGCTCTTTGGCCCCTTGAGTGTGGCTCTTCCACAAAATACCACGGCCTGGGTAAGTCTATCTTGAAGAAGTGACGTTAGAAGAAGTTTAAGTTTTTAAAATGTGGCTCTCAAAAGAAATTTCAATCGTTGTACTGTTGATATTTGGCTCTGTTGACTAATGAGTTTGCCGACCACTGTGTTAGGGAATGACAGGCAGCATCTATGAGCTGAGGCCCTCAGTCCTACAACCATAAGGAAATGAATTCTGACAATATTCAGTGAGCTTGAAAGAAGACCCTGAGCCTCATCCAACAGCAGCCCCAGCCATCACCTAGACCTCCCAGCCTGGGAGATCCTAAGCAGAGGACCCAGATAAGTGGTGCCTGGATTCCTGGCCCACAGAAACTGTGAGATAATGTATTTGTGTGTCTTAAGCCACTAAGTTTGTGTTCATTTGTTATTCAGCAATAGAAAACTAATACACTGAGCTTCCTTCTTGGCCCTCGGGGATAGAAATGTGACAATTCCTACCATTCTGGAGACAAGCGGTACACATCATCATTCCCGGCTTTTTGACTCCTCATACTCATGGCTCCTCATGGTTTCTTCAAGACCCTCCTGCCTCGCGTGGATGTCTTTCTATTCACATCCACACATATAGGTGAATGCCTGTCTCTGTCTCATAGAAGCTGGGAAGACAAAAGAAAGATCTCCTTATAAGCACCTTATCTTAGTGACACAGGTTCAAAATGTCAACTAATCCTCATAACAACCCTTTGAGACTAGTACCATTAGTATTCTCCTTTTGTAATAAGTTAAGGAGTTCGGCAACCTAAGTGGGGAAGTCAACCGCAAACCCAAGACAGCCTGCTCTGTCTTTTTCTTTCCTCCTCTTCTGCACTGCTTTTAACTTGAACAGGAGGTTCTCATTAATGCCAGATCAGTAGTGAAAACTCTGCCCTAGGGCACTGACAATACATATCCTATTCTTTCTTCTTTTTATTATATACTAGAGGCCCAATGCACAAAATTCATGCACGGGTAAGGTCCCTAGGCCTGGCAGGCTATCAGGGCCAATCAAGGAAGAGGGGGAAAAATTAATGTGTATTGAGTGTCTGAATAAATCACTATGACAGGTGCTTAGCATCCATTATCTTCCTTTTTAATTAGTAACTTCGTTAGATGTTATTGGCCCTATTTTACAAATAAAGAATGTAGGTAACAGATTAACCATATTTCTTAGGATCACAGAGCTAATATTGCTAGATAGCATATTGCCCAAGTGAATCAAGACCAATACTACTCAGTCCTGCATTTGTTATAACTAAGACACAATGCCTTGATAGAGAATGAAAACCTATCGTGAAGATCTACATGTAAATGAGGAAACAGAATACATATGTGAAGAAGAGATATTTGCCTACAGGATTGAGGATTGCCTTGGGGGGATAAAACGTTGCCAGGGCCTTTGAGGAGGAAAGGAGGGGAGTCAAATACCCATTCAGAGGCACAAAAAAATGCCTGAGGTATTGGAGGATCAGCAAAGCAAATGGCCAAAAATGCTCTCTCTGTGAATGAGAACTTGAGAGCCAGCGGTCTCTCCCCATCGAGCATGCTGCTACTTGCTGTGCTGCCAGTTCCTCGTCTCTGCTGACAAGTCAGCAGTTTCTAATTGTGGCGCCTAACTGCTTGGTGTCATTCCTTTTTCCAGCAGCTCACGTCCAGGTCTGTGTGTGCTGTGTGACGTTGAGTCAGCTACCACTGCTGATGGCTGGCAACCCTATGAACGGGTAATGTCCACTGTGGCCTGTCCTCCACAGCCCAGCTCAGCTCCTGTGGGCTCATGCCTGTGTCTTTTTTATGGACTCAAGCCATCTCAGAGTTGGCCTTCCTCTGTTCCGGCTGCCTTCTATTTTCCCAGCACATCTGTCTTTTCCACAGAACCCCACTGTTCACGATGTGCCCTGTATGGGACAGCTTCAGTGTTGTCATGGTTCCCTCCCATGATGCCGCAGGCTTAGTTTGCTCTAGGTCTACCGCACACCTGTCTCAGCCTCGCCTTTAAGGTATGTCTGCCATCCTCCTTGTTTGTGACAGTTTTATGTTACAGCATTTACTGTTCCCTTAGTGATTGGATTGATCTACACGGCTTCCATGACCTGCTTCTTCAATTTCATCTGCTTCCGATTTTTGTACCAGTTCCACCAGTTTAAGCATATTTATTTTCCTAAGGTATTTCAGCCCTGATTTTTCATCCCTGCCTTCATTCCAGGCGAAATTAATCCTTCTGCTTTGTTACCAGCTACTTCCTACAGACTTCTCTGAGAGATGTGATTATGTTATAATGACTGTTTATGTATCTCTTTCCTTTCACATGAAATTCCTCAAGTCAAGCATCAGTCCTGTTCGTCTCCAATGTCTAGTCCAGTGACCAACATAAAGATTGGATAAATAAACAAATGAATGAATGAATGAATGATGTCCCAAATGCCCTTGCCAGACATCTGTGAGCCTCCATTAAATGATTCTGCCTAACCTAGCCAACGTTTCCTTCCAATCACCTTAAGAAAAATGTTGGCTGGTCTTCTCATTACTCTCCCAGCCATTATCCAAACTCTCCACTGCCTCTTCCGATACCTTAAATCCATACAAGATGTTTTTTTCTACCTACATAGTTCTGCTAATGTTTACCAGCCTGCAAAGCTAGATCCTCCCTCTCTTCTCTGCCAAGTAAGATCCAGCGTTTCCCTCATGATGTGCAGGACATCCAGGTAGCCTTCCCAGCTGTTTCCCATGCCTACACTTCTTCTTTAACTATTATCTTTCAATTTTGAAATCCTAACATTCATTCTACCCAAAGTTATTTTATACAGCATATCTTGTCTTCTCAATGTCAGGAAATGTCACTTCTTATTTTATTTTTATCTGCCTCTCCACAATGTTAGGCCCATAAAAGTTTATTTTTTTATATTTTTTATTGATTCAGAGAGGGAGAGAGAGAAACATCAGTGATGTCAGACAATCATTGATCCGCTGTCTCCCGCATGCCCCACACTGGGGATTAAGCCTGCAACCTGGGCATGTGCTCTGACCAGGAATTGAACCTTCTAGTTCATAGATCTATCCTTGACCACTGAGCCATGCCGGCCAGACAAAGTTTATTAAACAAACAAATAAGCAAGGAGCTGGTAGATTCACAGTGGCTATTTAATGGTTAATTTAATACGATATTATCTAAGAATATGTCTGGTAGGAATAATAAGTTACTGTTTCTATTACTGGGTCATTAAATATGGTATATGGACAGGAAGTTGTATGAGGACTCAGGCTGACACTTCTCTTGTAAGAGAACTGAGATATAACTAACCTTGGCCATATGTAAGTATTTTCAGGGGATATAACACAACGTGCCCAGGTCCAAGACTATGCAATTGTCCCAGAGTTGGATTTTTCTGGCCTGGGAGCTCAGTCTGTGATCCTCTAATACACAGGCTCTGAGTCTATAGAGTCATTTGGACTCCGGATCCAGCTCATGGACGTACGCCGTGCCCTTCACTCTGATCCCTGCAGCTCTGGCAGACAGCATCCCGTTTCCATCCAAACCTCCCTGTCTGGATGAACAGGTCCATCTTTGCCAGAATGGGCCTCAGACCTAAACCAAGTAGAGCAGCTGTTTGTCAAGGTGATGTCTGATTCTAACAATCACCATGGAGCTGAGCCACTGAGGAATAAATGGCAACATGGAAAATAATGATGTAATGGCCTTATCCATCTTTCTAAAGGATCTGTCTACTTGGCTCTGACCTGTAGGCTTTCAATAAAACTCGTCCTCATTTATGTTCTTTGTACATATGTGGAAAGAATATAACAGAATACTTTTACAAACTTCTTTTAATTGGAAATCTTGAAATGAAGGAAATTTTAAACATCTTAAACTTGAATAGAAAAAAGACAGAAAGAAAAGAAGTTATTTAGAATTAATTCTCCTTCCTCAATTATTGAGGGGTCCCCTCTAGACACCTCAAACTTCAGAACGTCAAAATTTAAATTCAGGGGAAGGTTAAGGGGGGGGATGGAGAAACATGTATTACTATTTGTAATACTTTAATGAATAAAAAAATTAAACTAAATCTCTGACCCAAATCAGTCAAATCTCAATCTCCAATTGTTCTAATCTGGGATAAAAAGAGGGTCACAACTAAAGACAGAAGACCAGGATACTGGCTCTGCCCCCACAATGCCATGTAACTGCAAAAGATCTCCCTTGAATTCCTCCCCAGTTCTCCTTTACTTCCCCAGGGGAGTCTCTCTTGCACTTCCCATGCCATCTTTCACGGTCTGGCTGCTACAATTGTTTGCACCAAAAATAGAAGTTTATGCCAATGAAACGTGATAAAGTCAAAATCGCCCACACCCAGAGAAGCTGCCATCTCCCTGCCAACGCCTACAGAAGTCACTGGTCGTGATAACAGTCCCCAGGAGAGTGGGCAATACGACCACACCCAGTCTGTGATGCCCTCCCAGAGGCAATGATCCTACTGCTGTCTACCTACGTATGCCCAGACACCAGTGCCCACCAGCTGCCCACACCCGCACTGAGGGTGAGACTGGCTCAGGAAAATGCTCTCTGAAGCTGCCAGTTTGCTGGCACCTGTGTAACTGGCCACATGTTGTCTAAATCACATAGGTATTTTGATAAAATCAGTCCCTCTCATTCGATAACTTCTTGCCTTAGGGCTTAGAAACACATTGATATGGCTGATCTGGAATGATAACTGTTGGGCATACTCCTCCTCTCCTTTTATTTATTTTTTAAATATATTTTTATTGATTTCAGAGAGGAAGGGAGAGCGAGAGAGAAATAAAACATATCCATGATGAGAGAGAATCATTGATTGGCTGTCTCCTGCATGTCCGCTACTGGAGATCAAGCACAACCTGGGCATTTGCTTTCGACCTGAATCAAACCCAGGACCCTTCAGTTCACAGGCCGACATTCTAGCCACCGAGCCAAACTGGCTAGGGCTACACTCCTCCCCTTTTAAACTAGTCCATGGACTTGTACCAACCTTTGAGTATTTATCCAAGCTCTTAATCCCTCTTCTCTTAGGATCAGTTTCTTCACAAGAGGGTTCTTATGCAACTACTCTTCACTTAAATATCCAATTAGTACCATATAAGTTCACAAATCCTCTACACATACCCTAGTAATTTTGAATTCCAGGGTACACCTACTGCAAATATCTTTTATTGAGAGTATTTACTTCAAAGACAATGAGAAATGATCTTATGTTTATTCAGGCCAACTGGTGGACAAACCTATATACAAGTTCAAAACTTGAGCTGCAGAGGGGGTCAGCTTCATTTTGACCACTTGGTATTTTTGTTTTCTTTGTGTATGCCCCTAGAATAATTTCATGACCATCTTTATTTTTTATTTTTTTATTCTCACCTAAGGATATGTTTATTGATTTTAGAGAGAAAGGAGGGGAGAAAGAGGAAGAGAGAGAAACATTGATTGGTTGCCTCCCTTATGCACCGTGGCCAGGGATCAAACTGCTACCTGGGTATGTGCCCTGACCTGGAACCGAACCTGAACATTTTTGGTACTGAACAATGCTCCAACCAACTGAGCCATCCAGCCAGGGCCCATGATCTTTGTTAAATAAGTTAAAACCTGCGCTCTAATTCGGAGAGGGGGGTCCATCAAAAACTTAACAGAAGATGGTAGCGATATTTAACATCAGTAAAAGAAGTTCCACATTCTTGACAATTCACTTAAAACTGCAGTAATCAAATACATTTGGGAACCGTGTGAGGATCTGGAGATTCTGTAGACAATTCTAAAGAGACCTTTTCTATGGTGAGGCGCCAATGGAAGGCCCCTAAGAAGATGCTACTGAGAGTTCTGAGTGCACCAGCTATACTACCCTGGCCTCCCCATCACAGCTGGATGGCCAAGCAATAGGAAAGCTCCTAGACAGACTAATTCTGTGTCTTCTATTTTAAACAGCTTTGTGATATAAAGTCGGACATGCCTGCAATTCTAGGAATGCCTAAGCCTCTGACCAACCTCTCAAGTCAATCACCATGTCATCAACCTTCAAAAAAATACTTAGCTAAAAAGATATCTTGCTTCTAATGAGGCCCTGTGTTATTTAAAAGTACATTGTAAGCTGGGGGGACCTAAATTTAACCCATGAGAGAGACACAATATAGCACAATTAGTCAAGCATGTCTCCACTAAGTAGATGAACATATAGCATGTGAATGGCAGACAATCTTTAAAGTGGCTTCTCTCTGACACCTATAGATGCAAATTTTTCTTTTCAATCTTGGCTTCCCTTAAATATCAAGCAGGCAGGTAAATGCACAATGCATCATTTATATTTCATTCGCAGATTAGCATAATGTTCAAACTAATCCTCATATTTTTAGACATCACAATATCTTGTAAAACTAACTAATAATCAACTAACATTTTTTAAGATGTTGGCAACATCATATAGTATCTTTTAAATCAAAATATCTTTTACAGTTTGCCTTTTAGAACATTTGTAACCTGTGGCAGGTCAATTTGCTAGTTGGAGAAAGGAAGTTAAAGAAATGTAAGTCAAAGAATTCAACTGCCATATCAACAAACAGGCTTCAATCCAGTTCATGCCATCAGACCGCAGCCATGAGTGCAGCCAACCACCAAAAGTATTGATGTCCCTAGTTATAGAGAAACTGGATGAGAAATTGCAGAGAGTTCTGTAGTCACAAGAAGTGTTACATGGTTGGAGAAAAAGTGCCTGGTCAGAAGTATGGACTTTGAGGCTAGAGACCTGGTTTAAGGCAGAGCATGGAGGCCTTATGGGCTCAGTAAGGAGTTTGATATTTATCCTGAATGCCACTGGGGAGCCCGTGAGGAATTTTAAACAGATAGGGTACATGATTATGCTTCTACTTGAGAAGAAATCAGTTTGGCAGCATTGTGCAGAGTGAACTGGAGGGGGAACCAAAGACGAGGAAAGAAGAGGGGAGACCATGCTAGTCATCCCAGGAGGAAGCTGCAGTGCCTTAACTAAAGGAGTGGACACTGGACAAGAGCTAGTGATGGACTGAGGTCATCTAGGGGACTTGGTGAGCAGTCATATGTTTGAGGATGGCGGGCTGGAGGGGAGGAGTGGAAGAGTCTTGGGTGACTATATTGGTAGTGCTCTTCACTAGAATAGGGGGAGGGGAGAACTAAGCAAAAGAGTTAGATATTGGTCAAGTTAAGTTTGAGTTCTTCTGAGAGAAAAGTTGAATAGATGCGTCAATATATAGATCTTGCATTTAGGGAGAAAAAAAAACATCTAATACTGGGATCTAGATTTGATGGGGGGGGGGGGCAGGCTTTAACTTTTAAGTAGAAAATCCTTGGGTTTTCATGAAACTCCCAGTGATATTCCAAATATAAGATGAGTCTGGGAATCACTGTACATTGAAGAGGCAATTATAGGCGGGGGCCTTCTAAAGGGACTATGAGGGGTACTCAATGACATTTGTCAGAAAATCCAGAAGATTCTGGTATCACAGGATGATTTTAACTGACTGCCTAAGCCCATGGCCTTTGCTGAGTTTGGTTTTAACTTGCCCCATGACCATCCACGTCTGTCTAACACTAGTGATTCCATTGTTCTGGGGGACCGGCAAGTGCATTTTCCTGGCATATGGCTTTCCTGTAGAGAGAAGACCTTCTCTCCAACCACTGCCACTTGGCCACTTGAAACCTAAAATGCTCACTTCCTGTGCAGTGTCACCAAAAAAACTGAACAAAAGAGGGCAGAAGGATTTTTCTCCTTCACTCCAGAATGTGTCCCCTACATTGAAGGAGGCTGAGCCCATTGTGCTAGAATTTATTTTCCATATAATTTAAACATGGACTACACAATGTAATTAGTCATTAGTTATTATCCATATTTTTCATCTGAAGTCAAAGCAAGTCTTAAAAAAAAAGAAAACTAAACTCCACTGGAATGACTATATATGGAGCTTGGTCCTTTCTTTCCATAACAGACATGTTGAGTACAGAACACACACATTTTATTTGTTAGGAGACCAGCCACGGAGCCCAGTGGTGAAACAGGTGGAAATGCTCAGGGCCAGGCCAAAGTGTCTGCGATAGATTAAACTCTAGCATTTGTGCTTTGCTCCGAATCTTCAGAGTGACTAAACCCAGGCCAGGCATTCAGTCATCCACACTGAGAGCTCCCTGTACACTCCCCCGGGGTTTCCATTCACTCCATTCTCATTTGAAATGTTTTCATAGTGATGATAAATGGACTCCAAATCAAAAAGCCCCCAAACACATGGTCTCTGTTACTGAAGCCCGGGTTCAGATGCATTTCTGTTATAACCACACATCCCAGCTCTTCTGCTTGCTCTCTAGTGTTGTTAAGAGAGTGAAGGGAGCCTGGCCAGCATGGTTCAGTGGCTGAGCGTCAACCTGTAAACCAGGAGATCATGGTTCAATTCCCAGTCAGGGCACATGCCGGGGTTGTGGACTCCATCCCCAGTAGGCAGTGTGCAGGAGGCAGCCAATCCGTGATTCTCTCTCATCATTGATATCTCTCTCTCTCTCTCTCTCTCTCTCTCTCTCTCTCTCTCTCTCTCTCTCTCTCCCCCTCTCTTCCTTTCTCTGAAATCAATAAAAATATTTTTAAAAAGGAGGAAAGTGAAGGGACATTGAGAGAGAGTTGGAGGGCAGGTAACCCTAGCAAGTAAAATTGCAGTGGACTAAAGACAGGGCCTGGGGTTTCCTGAGACACATTCAGGCAGGCATTTCTAGGGTCCTGACAGCAGCATTAACAACCTACGTTGAGTGGGGTCAGCTTTGACCTTGTGAGGAGTCCTTTTGCACAGTGGTCCAGGACTCTACCTTGGTCCCCAGACTCAGTTTGAACAGAGCTGCTGGCTTTTCAGTGACTTCAAACCATTGAAATAAACAGTGTGTACAGGCTGTTGAAAGCATGCTGGGGTCCATAAACCCCAGCATGCATTCATTAAGAGGCAACATGGGAGAGTAGAAGAATCACCAAGTGACAGGAAGGGGCAGATTGACTCCAGCTCTGTCCTACCAGGTATAAGATCTCAGATAAATTTATCACTTCCTCACAGTCTCTGTAGCCTAGGATGATAATATCTATCTGACAGGACTGTTTTAAGAACTAGAAATCAGCACCTTAAATGCTTAACACAATGTCAGACCTATTATGGTAGATCTTCTGATCAAGCTCATGTTCACAGAAACAGGTCATTAGTCCACGAAGACAATCCAGTAAGGATGGGAATATTCCAGGTAAGCTGCTTTAATGAAAAAAATGTTGAAATCTCCCCTACCTGACCAACTCTTCTCTTTCCTCTCCCCTCCTTTCCTCCCTCCACTCCTTCTTCTCTTCTTTCCTCCTCTCTCCTCCCCTCTCCTCTATCTCCCTGTCCCTGCATTTGCAAATGCACTAGCACCAACATGACAGCCACCAGTAGTAACAGAAGCTGCTAAGAGAGGCCCCTATTTGCTATTCAGTCCATAATGCCTTAGTTCATGTCTTTAGCATACTAATGATTTCCAGGACTGTTATTAGTTAATTCAGGACAAATAGTGGGAAAATCCAGTGACATTTTGATGGGGAATACCAAATGAACTTGAGCCGAGCCACCACTTCGTCCCAAGGAGTGTGACGACGTGGGAATGAAACAATGAGGTTCCTGCCAGCACTGAAGGCAGACACAAGGCATGGGATTCAGCCTGGCTCATTCCCCAGAAGAGATTTCACAGAGACCCAAATCCTCCGAAGCATGGAAATCACATGGGCTCGGACCAAAGAGGAAGTCAGACACAATGCGGGGAAGGGCCTGAGAGCCCTGGCTTGCTGCCCAGGCCCTGGGATAAGCTGGTTTGCACAGCCAAACCGGCAAGTACATTCAAGTGCAGCAACAGCAAGGTGAAGTTGAAGGAGATGAAACTGTAAACAACAGGCATACTTGGCAATTGCCAGGGAAGGTGCTTCTTTGTAGGACTATTGCAGAAGGAAGACTTGAGAAAGAAGAATTAGCTTCCCCAAACGAAAAAATATCTCAAGGCCAAAACCTGTTTCTACTGATCAATAATTACTGACCACCTCCTCAGGGCCCACGCTGGATGGCGTTTATAATAGACTCCACAGAAATACAGTCCGTCCTGGAGGAGCCAACTGTCCAGTTGGGAATGCAAAAATAGCTCTCGTGAAAAGTCATCCTTGTAAAATTCACCCTCCCCAAGTTCGGATCCATGCCTGCTGCTTTGTTTAACCCCAGCCCCTAACACACTGCCAAGTGCTTGGTTAAATGGAAAATAGCCGAGTTCAAAATCATGATATAGTGACTAGAAATAAGAGCTGAGTAAAGAGAAAGTTTAATATAGATACAGGTGGTCAATCATGTTGTTCCAGAAAATGTGGAAAGTTGGAAGTGACAGAGAAGAGAGAGAGAACATACCAGAAAAGAGCACATACAAAAACATAGTATAAGAAATTATAATCCTACACATTGATTTGAATTATCGTTTCTTAATGGGTAGTCCACAGACCACCTACAATAAATTTTGGCCCCAGCAACTGAATTCAAATCTCTTGAGAGTGCAACCCAGGAGTTGCGTTTCTAATAAGCACCCAGACTCTTTTAATGCTCATCGAAATTCAGAACCATTGGTTAAGGTAATTGCAGATTCAAACAAAGACATACTCTTCCCTTAAAATCAGGCAGAACAAAAAGATGGGTAGGGAAGGAAGGAAGGAAGGAAGGAAGGAAGGAAGGAAGGAAGGAAGGAAGGAAGGAAGAGGGGAGGAAAGAAGGAAGGAAGGAGGAAAAGAAAAAAGAAAAAAAATTTAAGTATAGAAAACAACCTGGGAAGAGAAGTCAGAGCCCACTTGCCAAGCTCTACAGTGACTGCTATGTGATGAGGAGGCCATGTCCATGTCACATATCAGATGATAAAAGGCCATCAGAGACTTTCATTAGCTCAGGTTGGCTCTATTCTAGGGACAAGGAAGTGCTGCTGTAGGGTCCTACCCAAGAGGACAGAGTATTTCAATCTGGCAGTTGTCTGTGAGGTACAAAGACTCAGAGAGATTTGGGGCAAGGAGGCAATCTCAGAACTCCCTTCGCTGTCCAGAGATGAAAGTCACTAAGTTCCTGAAAGAAGCAGCTGGAATTTTAAATGAAGAGAACTAGTGTGTTCTGATAGCACATCTCAGCTTCCGGAACTTCATCCAGAAGGGCCCTGTCCTCTTCATGACCTATACTTCTATCTCACATGTCAATCCCCCGAGGTTGCTTAATCCACATACTTCTTGGTTCTTCAGCATCTTCCTTATTCTGACTTCAGAAACATTACTAAGCTTCCATCTTTAAAAAGAAAAAAAAAGTGTTTTCACTTGACCTGCCACCTCCTTAGCTGATCAGACCATCCTAAATCTTCCCTTTCCTTTCACTAGTAAATTCCTTGAACAGATCATCTATATTCTCCTCTCCTCTCATTATTCTTCACAGCGCGGTGTCTGCTTGGGTCCTCACTATTCCTTTGACTCTGCTCTGAGACTGTACCTAACAGGCACTTACTAGCACCATTCAACTTTCACCTCACTTCCCTGGGGTAGTTGCCTTCTCTCCTGAATTTCTCCTCTCACTTGTCTTATGTGCCAGCACTTTCATGATTTTCTTTGAACATTTTGCTAGAGGAAAACCATTCTATTCTATGCTTTTCCTACTCTCCTGCCCGTGAATGCTGCTGTTTCTCAGAGCTTAATCACTCACCCTTTTTTCTTATCACCTCACATACCCAATTTCTTTCTGTGATTTCATCCTGTGTCTATCACTTTTCTGTCTAATAAATTATCCTAAGATTCAGAAGTTTTTCTAACTATATAAAGCACTGATTATAAGGCCAAAATATGGAGCCAGATGTCTCAGTGATACCCTAGCTCCATTGTACTTGCTCTGTGAACTTAGACAAGTTCTTTAGCATCTTTGTTAAAATGATGATAATAATCGTACTTGCCTCCCAGAATTATAGTGAAGTTTATGTGGATTAATAAATACAAAATTCTTTGAAGTGTGTCTGCTAAGTGCATGTAATCATTTTCTGCCATTATTATTATTATTATTATTATTATTATTATTATTATTATTGCTACTACTACTAGAGGCCCAATGCAGGAATTTATGCATGGGTGGGGTCCCTCAGCCTGGCCAGCGATCGGGCCCATCTCACCCAGTCCCAATCGGCTGGACCCCAGCAGTAAGCTAACCCACAGTTCGGAGCACATCATAGTGACTGGTTGAGCAGTCAGCCAACAGTTGACACTTAGTGTATTATCCTTTTATTATATAGGATTATATAGGATTGGCATTTCAAACCCAGCATGACCAAAACTGTTCTTTACTCTACCTACCATTCCATAATTTAAATGAAAATACCTTTCTGTCCTTCTTATATATTTTCTCCTTGTTAATAATTTCACCATTTGCTGAGACCGGTTTGGCTCAGTGGATAGAGCGTCGGATTGTGGACTGAAGGGTCCCGGGTTCGATTCTGGCAAGGACATGTACCTTGGCTGTGGGCACATCCCCAGTAGGGGGCATGCAAGAGACAGCTGATCAATGTCTCTCTCATCGATGTTTCTGACTTTCTATCCCTCTCCCTTCTGCTCTGTAAAAAATCAATAAAATATATTTTTAAATAATAATAATAATTTCACCATTACATAATACCCAATGAAGACTTTGGGGAGTCTTCCAAATCTCTTAACCTCTCCCTAATCCTCCAAGTAACATCTGTCCCCAGATTGTGTCAATTTACCTTCCTAATGACTCTCATGTCTGCCCACTCTTCTCCATCCCACTGCCCACATCAACATCTTCCCCTGGATTATTGCAGTACCTTCTAACTGGACTCCTTGCTTCCTGTCTCCTTCCACTGTGATTCATCCTCTCCTTCCCCAGAAAGAAGCCTCTAAAAGGCAAATGATACATGTTGCCTAAAACTCTTCCAAGGCTCCCAATGGGATGAAGTTGGGATGTTAGTGTAACATACCCTGTGATACAGCTTCTGAATGCTATGACCGTTGTCTCCTGTCCTACCCAATGTTTCCTGCCTCCCGCCCCTGCACATCCTATACGGCTCTTTCTGCCTGGAATATCCTCCTTCCTGTTTCCATTCCAATTCCCAGTCCCTGGAAAACTTACTCTTTATGACCCAGCTCTCTTCCTCCGGAAACTTTCCCTGACTCCTTTACCAGGAGAGCTGATCACACCCTTCATTCCTGTTTCATCACTGTACTAGGACACAGTACTGTCCCAGCACTCATCACATTATGCGGCCACATTTCACATCTCCATCTTCCTTGTTTTATGACTGCCTAGAGGACAGAAATCTTCACAATCCCAGTGCCTGGCATGTCATTGATGCTCAACACAAGTTTATTGAATGAATTAGTGAATGAAACCACAATACATAGCAACATTTATTACATAGGAAATTTTAAAAGAGGGGGAATGTGTAATCCTGGAAGCCTGGAACAGTAGTAGAAAAATAAACAGAAAGGCACAGAGGCCCTGGCTGAGTAGCCCAGTTGGCTAGAGTGTCATCCCAATGCGCTAAGGTTGTGGGTTCTACCCCCAGTCAGGAAATATACAAGAATCAATCAATGAATGCATAGATAAGTGGAACAACAAAATCAATGTATGTTTCTTTCCCTTTCTCTCTCTCTCTCTCTCTCTCTCTCTCTCTCTCTCTCTCTCTCTCAAAATTTGTGACTTAAAAACAAAGAAAAGACAAGAAAAGAAAAGAGAAAAGGGAAAGAAAAGGAAAGAAGGGAAAGAAAAAGAAATAAACAGGCTCTAGCTAGTTTGGCTCAGCAAATAGCGTAAAGGGTCTAGGGTTTGATTCCAGTCAAGGGCACATGCCCGGTTTGTGGGCTTGATCCCCAGAAGGAAGGCATACAAGAGGCAGCCAATAAATGATTTTCTCTCTCATTGATGTTTCTATTGCTCTCTCTCTACTATCCCTTCCTCTCTGAAATCAATAAAAATATATTTAAAAGAAGAAAAGAAAGAGAGGGAGGGAGGGAGGGAGGGAGAAAGAAAGAAAGAAAGAAAGAAAGAAAAAGAAAGAAAGGCACAGGGGTCAGGAATCAGTGTGGTGTGAGTAAAGACAATGATGGGTTTGGTTTTGCGCAGGTTGAATTGTATTTGCACCAGCAGACAATTGTATCAGTAACGCATGCAAGTTACTCAACTTCGAGGAAGTGACTTCCTTATCTAAAAAGAGAGAGAGAGATGGGAATAATAACAGCAATCTGATGGATTTCTCAGGATGAAGAAGGATCACACGCACCAGGCAATCACCACAGCACCTGGATCAGCTGGTGCTCACGGAAACCCTCCTTCTCCTGTGCACCTGCTTCCGGTTTGGGGTCCTCTGATCAGCACTCCACTCCCACCCTCACTCTGCCTGTCGCATCTGCACAGGACAGTCTCCTGGATTTCTGTTCTGCTCACCTCCCCTGTGACAAAAACATAAGCTGAGGAGCTGCATTTGAAGGAGGTAACAATTGCTCCAATCAAAATGAAAATATATTTCTAGTCTATTGATTTATCGGCTACTCATATGTATTTTTAGAAGGTTCATTGGATTGGTTACAAGATTGCATGACATCATCGCTTTTAGATTTCTTCATTTTTAACAAATAAATGTAGACCCTCTCTGAATGCATTAGTAGCATGTTATGCACAGCCATGAACATGTATGATTACGTGTATTTAACTGAGCTCTCATGCTGTGCAGAAGTGGCTCACGTGTGAGGTATTTCACTGTGCGGAGGAATGATTTTCACAGTAAGTGACAGTACACTTACTACCTGTGATGTAAGTACAATTACTACCCCTATTTTTAAAAAATATATATTTTTACTTGATTTCAAACAGGAAGAGAGAGGGGAAGAGAGATAGGAACATCAATGATGAGAGATTGACCAGCTCCCTCGGAGCTGCAAAACAGGCATGTGACTCTGACCAGAATTGAACCCGGGACCCTTCAGTCCCCAAGCTAACGCCCTATCCCCTGAGCCAAACTGGCTGGGGCCATTACTTCCCCTATTTTACAGCTGAGAAAACTTCAGCTTAAGTCAGTAACTACACTGCAGTAAAAAAGAAGGAGTTCTTACCATTTGCAACAGCATGGATGGAACTGGAAAGCATTATGCTAAGTGAAATAAGCCAGTCAGAGGAAGACAAATACCACACGATCTCACTCATTTGTGGAATATAATGAACCACATAAACTAACGAACAGGGACAGATCCAGAGGCAGAGCAGCATTGACCAGACTGCTGGATCTCAGGGGGAAGGTACAGGAGGGAGGGGGGAAGGAGGAGAGATCAACCAAAGGACTTGTATGCATGAATATAAGCCTAACCAATGGACATGAACACCGGGGGGGTGGGGCATGTGTGGAGGGAGAGTTTGAGGGGGGGGGTTAATGGAGGGATAAGGACACATATGTAATACCTTAATCAATAAGGAATTTTTAAAAAAAATAAAGTCATCATTGGTGTTAGCACACCCAATATGCTTTTCGTACATCTCTTATTTAGTATGAAAGTGTAAATGTTCTCTATTCCCCAATAAAATATATTAATAATTAAAAAAAAAAAAGAGCCCTAACCGGTTTGGCTCAGTGGATAGAGCATCCGCCTGAGAACCGAAAGGTCTCAGGTTCGATTCCCGTCAAGGGCATGTACCTTGGTTGTGGGCACATCCCCAGGGGGGGGTGTGCAGGAGGCAGCTGATCGATGTTCCTCTCTCATCAATGTTTCTAACTCTATCCCTCTCCCTTCCTCTCTGTAAAAAAAAATTCAATTAAAAAATCTGTCACAGAAGTTTTAAAAAGAAAAAAGAATAGTCAGAAACTTGGCCGAGGTCACCCAGCTAGTGGGTAAACGTCACAGCAATCAAAATTGCTAACTAGCTCATTGGGTTGATGATGCTGTGTTTTACTTGAATGAGAGCACAGAGGCTCTGGTTTCACTGCTCTTCACTTCCGAAGAAGCGCCCCCTGAGCTCCGGGCAGAAAATAAACAGGACGGACAGGTGTGCCTGGCAGAGAGAGAAGGGAGATGTAACCCGAAGCTTCCGCCAGCGCCTGCAGCGCACGGGGCTGCCCACTGCGTCCTAACCTCCCCCGGGCCCGGCGCCTCTTTCTTCCAAAGTTGGAGCTCCCCTGGGTGGGAGGGGGCCGCTGACGTCACTCGGGAGTGGGGATAAAGCTCCGGCCCCGGTCCCAGCGAGGACGCTGCCCGGCTCGGGGACTACCGCCGAGCGCAGGGCCACCCCTCGCTCTGCCCGAGGCAGGAGACGCCAGAAGGCACCATGCCCCAGAACGTGGTCCTGCCCGGCCCTGCGCCCTGGGGCTTCCGGCTCTCGGGGGGCATCGACTTCAATCAGCCTCTGATCATCACCAGGGTAGGGAGGGGTTCTCCCTTCTTTCGATGCAGGTCGGGGAGCTCCGGGAGCGGAGGAGGGTGGCCATCGAGCCTTGGTGCGCTGGGAGGGTCCTCTGCCTGGGACTCATAATTGGAGGGGCGGCAGCAAGTTGTCGAAGTGAGGTTTGGAGGGTGGGGAGCAGCTGAGAGAATTGACCTGTCAGCCCCCAGGGTCTGCCTGCATCCTCTGGGTCCCCAGCAATTTTCCGACAACAAGTTTCCTCTGGGCTCAGAGAGGGCGAGGCTGTGCGCTCTGCCCTCCACCCTCCCCTCTGGTCTCCTTCAGCCACAATGGGGGGCGCAGGAAGGAGAGATGGGGGCGCTGGAGGGAGAGATGGGAACCCGGGAAGGAGAGATGGAGCGCAGGAGGGTGAGATGGGGGTGCAGAAAGGAGAGATGGGGAGCTGAAGGGAGAGATGGGGGCACAGGAAGGAGAGATGGGGGCACAGGAAGGAGAGATGGGGCTCTGGAGGGAGAGATGGGGGCGCTGGAGGGAGAGATGGGGACCCGGGAAGGAGGAAGAAAGGGCTGACTGGGGGCTGTTTCTGATCTGGAGGAAAACTTCAGCCTGGCGCTGTTCACCGGCGGGCGCTGCCTGGGTCCAAGTTGGAGCCACTCCTATCAGCCCAGTCGGGAAAACATTACTAATCTGCATCCCTAGGTTGCCAGGCATTTTGAATAAATAGTTTCCAAAGCTGGGAACTTGGCTGAGAAATCAGCACCTATAACTGAAACTACAAAGGAAACGAGTCAGCGAGTTTCATTTACCTGATGGAAAATCAGCATTCAGCCTAATAACTCTGAAAAGAATGATTTGCTATTAAAGTCCGATTTTTCTTACTCACTATTCTTTACAGTGTTGTCTAATCAGAGGGAAAGAAAAAGGAAACGCCGGGGTTTCTGTCCTCTCCATAAACTTCTACTTAGTCTAGATGAGTTCTTTCTAACACAAGTATTTGTCTTAAAAGAAAATTATTCCTATCATCACATACAAACCGTAGTAAGCCTAATACTTATGCTTTGTTTTCTTCTCTTCCTTGCTGCTTATGCGGCATCTGATAAATGTATACTTTATAACCTGACTTACTCGCATAGATTTTTGAACAAGATAATACCTTTTGAATTCTGTTCTACTCATACGTCTATGAGATTTGGGAACCAATTTCTTTTTAAAATACCTTCAAACATGCATCAGACAAAGGCACACCATGGAACATTTCAAGCTTTGATTTACATTTTTTCAAAAACATGTAAACACGTCTGACATGCGTTTTTGTGTGAGCCGTGACATGTTAACATATTCCCCCCAAAATGTCCCCAAGTAAACCAAGCAGAAAAAGGTTTAGTGATCAGGGCCAAGGAATGCCTTTTATGGACTTACCGAAGAAAACAGTTTCCATTATCTCCACTGAGAAATATTTTTAACGTTTCTGGCGTATCCTTCTCATTTGTTTATAGTAAATGAAACGAGCTTTTTGAATTCTCACAAAAGATAAATCATATTTCTAGCAAACCCTAAAGAAGTAATTAAGGGATTTACAAAGGGAGTGTTTCGCTATTGCTGTGCAGCACGTCAACAGGATTCAGCCTGTGCTTGAAAGCCGAGCTGCTGACATTTGGGACAATGTTTATTTAAAGCCGTGCGTGGCTTCTGGGGTTGGGCTGCAGGCGCTCTTTGTAAACATGTTTGATATGATGACAATTATTCCTTGGGAGGCCAATCCTGGCCTGAATTTTTAACTCATTCCTGATTCTATGGGTCGTGGTGACGCTTGGTTCAGTAGCAGTGCCTGCAGCACCATGCGCGGTGACTCATCTGACCGTGCCTCTGCTCTTCCATGAACTTAGCTGGAGGAGGCAGGTAATCCCAGGGATCCCGCAAACCACAGGAGATTCATGTTGAATAGATGAAAACACATCCGCATGAACTTTTTCGCCTGAGCAAACACCTAATGGAGACTATGTCCACTGAAGCTGTACGAATACTAAAAATCCTTTGGAAAAAGACTAGAAAATATTGCAAAAAAAGTAATGATTTGAAAGTTCCTGCCCTTGAGGGGCATGTGGAATCCATAGGTAGTAGGATTCTTCTATTACTTTTAGAATCTTTATATTTTTAAAATACATATTTTATTGATTTTTTTTTTTTTTTACAGTCAAGAAGGGAGAGGGATAGAGAGTTAGAAACATCGATGAGAGAGAAACATCGATCAGCTGCCTCCTGCACACCCCCTATTGGGTATGTGCTTGCAACCAGGGTACGGGGCCTTGACTAGAATCGAACCTGGGAACCTTGAGTCTGCAGGCCGACGCTCTATTCATTGAGCCAAACCAGTCAGGGCTAGAATCTTTATATTGTGTGGAAAGGAAGTGAATAAGGTTGCTTGCCATGCTCTCTTCTAAACCCTTTATTTATAGCCACAGACTCACTTACATCTCACCATCGCCCAATGAGAGCAGGGGTGCTACTATCCCCTTTTACAGATAAGGAGGGGGAGGCCTCGAGAGATTCATCAACCTGTTGAGGACAATGGGTGGGGCAGCACTATTGCCCAGTCTCCCTGCCTCCCGAGTCTGTACTCTGAAGTCCACATGGGAAAAAAATCTGCTTACCGTACAGAGATTTCCAATGGGTGTTTTGTGCCATCCAATTCATCACCTGGTTCTGTTGATTCTCTATCTTTAACATCTACCCCTTTTCTTTGTTGCTACCACTGTACCTCTTCAAGGTTTCATAACATCCCACTGAGCTGTTTGTCTCCCTTTCCAACTCACCCTGCGTGTCCTTCCCAGCCATTTTCGGGAGCTGTAAGGCTGCTCCTATCTTGCTCATTCTTACATACCCCTCAGTAGCATCACCAGAGTATCTTTATATATAAAAGCCTAAGCAACCAGCCGACCTGCCCACCAGCTGATAGCTATGACACACACTGAACTCCAGGAGGCAGGCACTCAATGCAGGAGCTGCCGAGCAACAGCAGCTTTGCAGAGTGCCCTCTCGCACTCCGGGACCCCTCGGGGGATGTTGGACTGCCGGTTTCAGCCCGATCCCTGCAGGCCAGCCCGAGGGACCCCATTGGTGCATGAATCCATGCATCGAAATTCTAGTAGTGAATAAAATGTGTGGTCTTTACACACTCGGTGCTTTCACCCTCTATCCCAACTCAGGTTTCTAACTCCATTTCCTCCCTCTCTGGCCCTCTCCCCCACCCCCTTTCCTCCTCTCACCCATCAATAGGCAACAGTGCCGTGACTCTAGACTACTCACAATTTCTCTAACAAATCTTTGCTCCTCTATCATTTTCCCCCAGAATTCTCTTCCCCACTCCACCCCACTGCCCCCAGGCCTATGGTAACCTAGTCAAATAGCATTTGGCCCCTTTGACTACCATAGCTTCTGACCTATGACCTTTCCTCATATCTCACCTGATACCACAGATGTTTGAGCACATCTGTATCCCACAAACCACATGCCCCTCAAGGGCAGGAACTTTCAAATCCAGTGGTTACTCAGGGCCAAGTGCAGGGCTTTATACATCATATACATTACAGAATAAGTATGACACAATATGAATGACTGACTAAACTGCTCACTTTTCAACATTGCTATCACAAATAAGTACAGATTGTGTCCCCAAAAATATCCCATGATAAAGATGAATGGCAATTATTTTGTTAATTGATTTGTCTATTTTAGATATGTATGCAAAGAATTGAGATACCAATGCTTCCTCTTAATGCCACAAAAAGTCCCGTAAGTCAGATGTATGCTTCAAGTCAATTAAATCCATGTTTATCCTCCTACCAGCCACCTCCATCTCCCTCCATCACACAATACAAATCCGGACTCAGCCATGCTGCTTGAGAGTGATCCTCTGCTACACCAGGGCTGGGGTACCAGGTTATCAGTGTCACTTTCCCAGTCCACGGAAATACACCCCACCATTGCTTACAATCTAATTAATCTGTCAGATTAATCTTTATATCGTATAAAAGAACATCAGAAGTAAGACCAGACATTCTCAAAAAGATTGAGCAATTGAAACGACACACACAATTTTTAGGAGAGCAGTTTTTAGCCAACAGGTGTTCTAGACTTTGTGCAATATAAGTTACATTGTGGTGTTGAGTTTGGGGGAGTGAGAAGTTTTTGCACCCACCATATATAGCTAGCCTTAGTGTTCACAGAAGAAAGCTCCGGGCTCACATCTCTAAGTGAGCAGCGTCTCTTTTCTTGGCAGGAAGATTCTAAGTAGTCTTTCTTTTTGAAGTGTGTGGACCACCCAGAAGGTGGATCTACTATCACTGCCAAGCTACAGATCATTTGTTTTCACAAAGGGTCCAATCTGGAATAAAGTGCACGGTTCGTTTGTGCACGTGATAGAGAATTATTGTATACATCTGCTGCCAGCATGTCCTTTCCCACTCAATTCCTCTCCCCGCTCTCCCCTCCTCCCTCCTTCCTATTCAGACCATACCCATGGTCAAGATCACTGCAACTGAGAATGCTATGTGCACTTGGGTACCAATACAGGCAATGTTAATGCAGTCTTGAGTTTTTCAGGCTTTACCATAGAAATGTGTATTACTTGAACATAAACTGTATTTGAAATTTGAACTTTTAAAAAGAAATGTGTACAACTGAATGCAATCCCTTTCCAGGATTCAAGTGTAGCAAGAAAGTTGATGTGATTTAAAATCTATTTAATTTTGTTCTGCCAAAGATGTGTCTGCATGGAAGTCCTGGTTCCTATGTGCATAACATTCATCCATCCCATAAATGTCTGCTAAGTGCAGAATGTGTTGCATGTGGAAGACACTCGGGGGAGGGGAGGGGAAACCATCGTAACTTAATTGGTCTCTATGCTCTGAGAGCTCACATATCAGTAGAAGAGAAAGGACATTTGCATAAACTACTGTGATAGAAATTGTCCAGGATTCCATGAAATGAAGCATGACCAAAGAGATAGGAGTCGGGGAGAAAGAGTACCTTCAGGAGTGACATGTGGGATAGTAGAGGAGTTTGCATTGTAAAATCACCCAGATCCATGAGGAAAATTTAGATTTTCACTGCATGTGTGACCTTAGGCAAATTCCTTATACTTTCTGAGCATCAGTTTTCTCATCTTAAAAGATCATCTTGAAAATTCAGTGAGATCATAGTTCTCAATAATAATACAAAATCAATAACAATCTATATATATAAAAAACTAAGTGACCAGCCGACCAGCTGGTAGCTATGATGTACAATGACCAGCAGGGGGCTGACACTCAATGCAGGAGCTGCGGTGACTTAGCAGCTGCAGTTCTTGGGTGACACATCTGGAACTAGGGAGAAAGGAGCCCAATTCTGGGGTGCATCACCCAAAAACTGCCCTCTTGCAATTCGGGACCCCTCAGGGGATGTTGGAGAGCCAGTTTCGGTCCAATCCCTGCAGGCCAAGTGCACTATACCTCTAGTAATCTACACTAATAAAAGAGAAACATGCAAATTGACCATCCCTCCACTATGCCCACCAACCAATCAGGAATGAGTATGCAAATTAACCCAACAAAGATGGCGGTTAATTTGCATATGCAGGCATGGAGCAAAGACTGAAGACAGTGTAGAAGGAAGCCAAGTGCTACAGAAGGGAGCAAAGTGGCAGAGAAGGGAGTGAGGCAGTGGAGAAGGGAGCGAAGCCCCTCTTCACTCCAGCCACAGGAAGCCCTATTCTTACAGGAAAAGGCCTGAGGAATCCTTATTCTTGCAGGAAACTTCCTGCAATGGGCCTCTAGTATTCTAATAGTTCTCAACCCTGCGTGCACATTAGACTCATCCAGATAACTTTTGATAACTTGAGTACATACTCATGCCCAGGTACAACTTACACAGATTCTGGGTTAAGTGGTATGGGTGTGGCTATTGCGATGTAGACTGTGGATGCTAGAGGGTTTGAATGCCAGGAGAGGCACTGGAGTTTATGTGTAGTCAAGGGAGAACAGCCAAATAATGGGGTTTCTCAACACGCCCCACCATAAGCCCATCAGTATAGACTTGTCTTTCTCCATAACTATTTCAATCATTTTTATTATTAACATAAAAATCCCATATGGGCCATATCTTGGATTTCCCTTGTGTCTCCCACAGTAAACAGAACATTGCAGATGTTTCATCTCTGTTTTAAATTATTTTTTTTCCAACCAGACCTAAGTCATAGGTTGATGTGATAATGAAAATCATCTGAGGCACTTGTTAAAAACACACATTCCCTAGATTCTCTGCCAGAGCTTCTGTTCATGATTCCAGACATCCAGAGTGGGTGGGAGTCTATGGTCAGCAAGGATCCCAGGTGGCCCTTTGAATCAGACAGGTCTGAAAACCTGGCGCTCAGGGATTGATGGTCGTACTAGCTCCCATGGTCTCTCCAATGCTTTTGACATTGGAGGCCCTGCTGACCTGGATAATAAATAATCCATTGGAAACCCTTTACCTCGTATTGGCTCTCTTTTCGCCTAATTTGGGGAAAAGTGTTAGCAATAATATAAAATAATATAATAACATCAAGTAATGCATGGAAATAACATATTCTTGTGATTAAACATATAGTTTAACTTACTGAAACCAGACCACTAGACCAATTGAACTTGAGAACTTGGAAGAAGTGAAGAACAGTATTTTCTGATCATTAGACCAATTGAACTTGAGGACCTGGAACAAGTGAAGAACAGTGTTTTCTCCTTGTCTCACCCCTCTCTCTACATACTCTTTTCTTTCTTACCGACTCTCTCCTCAGAGATCCCAAAACATCCGGGTTAAAGTGGGCTCTGGCCATCACTATCAACCATCTTTTCTCTGAAACAACTGGTGGCAGTGTTATGTTCAGCTGCTCCCAACATTAGTGAAGAAGCTACGGGGTTCCTTAGACACTTCTCTGAAAATAGGGGCAGTCTTCCTTGCCCAGCCTGTCTTAGAGCTGTGGCAGCAGTCAGATTTATTAGAACTTTGCAAATGTAATATTTTGGGATAAATATAAAATAGTGCTATTAACATCCATATCAACGCTGTTCATAACATTTAGAATACTTGGTATCTAAGTTTAGCACACCAGATGTCTCTGTTTAAAATTTATATAAACAGATACACACACAACTCCACATTCCACTCACTCGTCCTAACCAAAGCTAAAAGTTAGCCTTTTCTAAAGCGAGAGTGAGTGTTATATCACTCGAATCTATCTGATTGTATTAGAAAAGCCTGGTGCATATGCATTAAGCCATGTTCTCTCATGCTTTGACTCAAAAAAAAAAAAACATTCTGATCTTAGAATTTTAAAAATTAGATAGTATTGATTTTTAATGAACTCTAGCTAGAGAAAATTGGAAGTTTAAGATTATTTTTATCCCTACAAGTCACATCAGGGCTGGAAACGTGTTATTCTTCTAAGAGTTCTGGGTTTGGGAGAACTTCTACATGGAAAACATCTATGAAATGCCCCCAGAGGCTGAGATGTTACCATCCCCAAATGCCTCCACGCAGATCCCATCAACTATCCCTAATGGAAAGTGACCATGATCACTACAACACCATGTTCACAGAAATAGAGTGAGTGCAGGAAGCATCTCAGTGATGAAACTGAAGAGCGGGGGCACATGAGAATTTACTATTTTAGCAATTTTGCTTATTTAGATGAGTCTTGGATCTCCCTTAGAGCCACAAAGTGAAATAGAGTTAATAGGCAGACTAAAACAATGTGAGGGGGATAAGATAACATTAGACCGTTGTCAATTGAGATAGAGTAACCATTTCATCTCTTCTGCATGCATGGTCTAGACATATGTCAAAAGAATAAAAAATTTTTTAAATGTGGGGATGGAGGGTGGGATGGGTTGATAACTGAGCCTCAGGTAAAACATTTAGGAACAGTCTAGTTTATTCCTGGAGCAGTTTCAGATTTAAGTCAAGTTCTATGTACCTATTATTCCACTCTAAATAGTGGAAACTTGCAAATGTAACAAGGATAGGTTGACATGAATGGCACTCATCTTCAGGCATAAAAGAAAAAGAAACAAAGTATTACAGGTGTCCCCCTTTTTCCCCATTGACCCCTCCACCCTGCACCCACTCCTCCCAGGCCTTCACCACATTCTAATCTGCGTCCAGGGGCTCTGCATATATAAATATAAGTTCCCCAGTTCATCTCTCCCCACCACGCATCACCCCCATCTTCCCTCTGAGGTTGGGGGTCCGCTCCATGCTTCTGTGTCTCTGGATCTATTTGGTCATCTATTTACGTTATTCAGTAGATTCCACAAGAGTGAGATCACGTGATACCCATCTCTAACTAGCTTATTTTGCTTTGCATAATAAAATGTCGCATCTTGTTGTTTTTTATTCGTCCCATCTGTTCTCCTTCATGACGAGACTGGATGGATATCAACTTCCCCTGTGTCTGCAGTTCCCAGGGATTCCAGACTCTCAGTACTCACTCACACCCGGCCTTTAACAATGCGTTCATAATGTTACCTGACTTCTTCCTAACAGCCAGTGTGGTGGCCCCGTCCCCCTCCTTGCTCTGATTCAAGGTAGCTCACGCTTACATTGTGTCTTTCCTGGGAGGTACCTGTCTTTCCTAAAATTACAGGCAACTTGGTTGCCCTTCAACTTCAGCTCTCTGAAGAGTTCATGCAAGTTACCATTGGATTTATTATGTGGATTATTCATATCAACTCTAAAATGATTCTCTTTCCATTTTGTTGAAAGCAAAGAAAATGATTCAAACAGGGAAATAGGAAAGTGTTTTACAAAGAATAAGACATGTCATGACAAATGAAATGTGGTTTGTAAGAAACAGAATTATTTCACAGGATGGGAAAAGAGAGCAAACACAATTTGATCAATTAAGAGTTACTGTAAGCTGAAAGTGGTTTGGCTCAGTGGATAGAGCATCAGCCTGTGGACTGAAAGGTCCCAGGTTTGATTCTGGTCAAGGGCATGCATCGTGGTTTTGGGCACATCCCCAGCAGGAGGTGTGCAAGAGCAGCTGATTGATGTTTCTGACTTTCTATCCCTCACCCTTCCTCTCTGTAAAAAATCAATAAAGTTTATTTCTTAAAAAGAGTTACTGTAAGTTAGTGTTAGGATTGCCTACCCAGTAAAACATTTAGAGTGTTACCAAGCTGAAATACAGACATCAGGCACAAAACTCAAGATACCTGCACCATGCTGATTTTATTTTCTAAGTGGCGCCATGATTTCTTCCAGATCACTCCAGGGAGCAAGGCGGCAGCTGCCAACCTGTGTCCTGGAGATGTCATCCTGGCTATTGACGGCTTCGGCACCGAGTCCATGACTCACGCTGACGCTCAGGACAGGATTAAAGCGGCAGCACACCAGCTGTGTCTCAAGATTGACAGGTGCTCTTTAACTGATGGCGCTAAAATGTGATCTGTTTGGCAGCCTGAACCAGACTGATAATGAGGTCATCCTCCCTGTGAGAAGGGTTATCACTTCTCAAAAGTTGGCCTGGCTTTTTCATAGGTCTGCTGCTTCCCGACATCAGTCGATCTAGTCATTGGTAACAAACCATTTCTAAAAGGAATTAATTCCTCCGGAATGTCTGAATAGGGAAAGAGGCTAATGGAATTTTTTTTTTTTTCCTGGGCTGACCCAGTTAATTGACAATGAAGAAAGAACCATAAAAGGTATTTGCCACAGGAACACAGCACAGCATGGCCAGTTGCCCTGCTGTTCTAAATGTGGTAGAAAATGGAATTCAAAGATTCTCCTAAAAGAATCTCTTGGCTTGACAAAACATGGTCATGTGAGAAATGGGTTGCTGATGTGCTGCAGGCCATTGGCTGTTTTGTACAGAGTTCAGCCCAGAAGGATCTCACAAGGTGTGAAAGTGTGTGCGCAGGAGCGTATTAGATAATGAGACATTTCTGACCATTGAACCTGATATGAGACAACTGTGGGAATAATGGTCTGGGACAGTGGTTGCTGGTGTGTTTATCCTGCTGCTGCTGGATTCACCATGCCCCCTGCTGGTACAGAAGGCACACAGTTGGTCTGCCATTTCATGGGGTGAAACTGATGCTTTCCCTGTCCGTGCAGAACCTGTGTGACTGCCAAGCACACCGTCCCAGACAGATCCATAGAAAGGATTGCACAAAGCGCATATCCTCAATACCAACAGCAAATCCACCTGAACAGTCACTCCCTGTCACCTTTGGTGGCCTGGGTAGGCTAGCAGGGAGCCAGAGGAGACCTAGGAGCTTGGCCCGGGTCATGTCCAGGAGGTCCCTGCAGAATCTCCCTCCCATACTGTTTTCCGCATGCACTGGACACCTACTTTCTCCACAAATTATACAATGTCTTGGCTTCAGTCAGTTTGGGTCACTGTAACAAAAATACCATGGAATGACTCAGTGGCTTAAATTCCAATAACTTATTTCTCATGGTTCCGGAAGCTGTGAGTCTGAGATAAGGGTGCCAGCATGCTCAGGTTCTCCGTGAGAGGCGTCTTCCTGGCTGTCCTGGTCGCCTTCCCAAGTGCACACACACACATACACACACACACACACACAGAGAGAGAGAGAGAGAGGGGGGGGGGGGGGGGAGATTTTGTGTCTCTCCCTCTTTTTAGAAGGGCATTAATTCCACTATACTCATAAACTAACCTAACCCTAATTTCCCTCCAAAGACCCCAAATCCAATTACCATCACATTGGGGATTAGGATTTCAACATAGGATTTGGGGCTTGGGGGGAGGGATGGGATAGTTTACAAACAGTCCATAGCAGCCCGTCTTGATTCATTTGATTTTCCCCCAAAGATTACTAAATATGTAAGCCTAATTAGGTGGGAGAATGCAGAATAGTGAACAAGGAATATTGCTTTTGCTTAAATTATCGAGGGATAATAGTATTTTCACAAATGTCATAGGAAACTGAAGGATGCTAAAACTGGATTTATTTTTATTATGTGGATTTTATTTTATTATGTGGATTTATTTTATTTACAGGGCAGAAACTCGCTTGTGGTCTCCACAGGTATCTGAAGATGGGAAGGCTCACCCTTTCAAAATCAACTTAGAATCAGAACCACAGGTATGACTTTCAGAGTGAATGATGTTCACTTTGTGCCTCCTTTTAAGGGATGTGGGTAATGTCCAAGAGGAAGAAGTGGCAAATATCAAAAACTGGGATAAGTCACCTGATGAAGCCATTGTCTGCCTTTGTTCTCTGAGATTAATTTAGACTACCCATGTTTTCTGACATCAAGAAAACAAAGATGGATGCCCAGGCAAACATCTTGTCAAAAGACCAACATGTTCTCAGCAGGAAAAATTTGCCTATATTTATACACAGTCCACTTTTTTTTTTCATTTTTATGGTGGATTTCTGCCAACTGACCAGGAGGTAATCCAAGAAGTTTAAGATGTTAAAACAAAAAGCAAAAATGGGATGGGCAACCATTTGCAACAAGCATTTCTAATCTGTTATTGGGAACTGCAATCCTTTGAGGTCTTCACCCACATCCTATTTTATATCCTTCTTTAATTCTCAATTCTGGCATCCTGTAACTAAGTTTACTCTGGGAAAAGTCTTGCATTATGTAATCATGGTGAGATTCTTCCCATGCAGTTGAATTACAGAGACAAAGGACTTTCCCTCGAGGCAACTCTCTCTATTGAGCTAATTTAATAATCGAATGCTTATCTGACCGTGACTTCTCTCAAAGGCCCCAAAAATCTGAAAGTAAACCAACTCTCAATTGTGCTGTATGGACAATGTAGTTAAGAAAAGAATTTTAGAACCTCTACTTAGAAGCTCCCCAAATTTAGAGAGACAGATTATATATAAATTCAATATCCCTTCTAAAACAAGTATTCCTACTAGACAGAGTAGACATTCCATGTAGTTCTCCTAGGTAGATAATGAAAACGCACTGCAGGCATCTTTGTAACTGATGCTTCAGCACTGTTTCCCTTCAGGATCCTCAAGGGTCCTCAACTCCGAGTTTGCCCTGCAGGCTCCCCACTTGCCTTCACCGGCCCCCATTTCCTGCTACATAGGCACATGGCTCTCACAGGGTTTCTCAAAGATGTGAGTAAAATAAAGTAAAATATGAATAAGTAAAGTAAAATGACTTGGCATATGGAATCGTTCATAGAGATGCTGAGTTAAGTGGGAACTCTTGTAACTGTCGGTACAGTAGCCCCTCCCACCAGGCCACCCCCTGTGCATAGGGTTAGGCTTTAGAGTCTTTTTCGTACACAATTATAGAAATAATTGATACAAACATTTAATATGTAGTTTTTTTCATTTTTATATGCCATTATGAAATAGTTAAATTTTGTTTTTATGAATTTAGACTTGAAACTTTAGAGGTTATTTAGATTAACCCTAGTCATTGCATAAATACCTCTCATTCAACCCTGAGCCTGGCCTATGAGCACAGGCACGCATTTTTCTGTATAAAACATTGTTCTACACTAAAGGCAGGCTAAAAACATTGTTCTGAATCTAGACTAAGAGCATTCTAGACTAATGACAGAGAGTTCTACGTCATTCTCCAAAGCCTACATTCTTAAACAAAACATTACCCTCATGTTTGTTGAATGTGAGTTGAACAACTCAACATGATGATGTAGCTTTCACAAGACAGAAGAGGTGCTTTCTGAAACAAAAATGGTTCTTTTCTAAATGAGAAGTAGGCTGTTTCCACTTCCATAAAAAGGACTGAATCCTTGTCATAGAAGATTTGATAATGAGGATGTACTACATGTACAGTGGGATAAGGGTTGCAGTTCTTTCTATGTTCATAAAATAACCTTGTTCTACAATATTTTGGTAACTGATGGCAGCCTCCACAAAGCAAGTTTTCACAATCCCCATGTCCCCAAATTCTTCCTTCCCCCGTGAGAAATGGGAAAAACATGGAACTTTCTGCAGTAATTTATGATGAGTGCAGAAAGTAATCGTAGGGTGACTTTATTTTTCATTTGTGAGATGAGGATGAGGCAGAGGAAGAGAGTGTTGATAAATTTCAGGTATCCTATCTAATAAAAGAATAATATGCAGATTGACCATCACTCCAAAACACAAGAGTGCTCCCCCCATGTGTTCAAAGATCCTGCCCCCATGTGGTCACAAGTTGGCCACCATAAGATGGCCAACAGGGGAGGGCCGTTGAGAGGTTCCAGGACAGCAGGGGAGGGTAGTTGGGAGGGACCAGGCCTGCAAGGAAGGGCAGTTGGGGACTATCAAGCCTGCAGGGGAAGGCAGTTAGGGGTGACCAGGCTGGCAGAGGAGGGAAGTTGGGGCCAAACAGGCTGGTAGGGAAGCAGTTAGACATCAATTAGGCTGGCAGGGTAGTGGTTAGGGGTGATCAGGCTGGCAGGCAGAAGCAGTTAAGGGCAATCAGGGAGGCAGGCAGGTGAACAGTTTGGAGCCAGCAGTCTTGGGTTGTGAGAAGGATGTCCAACTGTCTGTTTAGGCCTGATCCCAGTAGGGGTCCCAGATTGGAGAGGGTGCAGGCTGGACTGAGGGACATCCCTGCCCCCTACGCACAAATTTCGTGCACCAGGCCTCTAGTAAAATATAATCATTTAGTCAGTGTGGCTTGATCAAATGTATGATCCCTTGATATCATCTTTCCCTATTCCCCCACTATTTTTCTTTACAAATTACATGTCTATTATACACATGCTATTGGTAGGAGTTGACAACTGCCTCAATTCTCAGACTCAGTCTTCCCCTGTGACAACTCCTCCAGGTGAGGAACTGAGAGGGACACTGTTTCTGAGGACTGCCATGGCTGAGGTCACCCAGGGACTTGGGTAACGGGTGTCAAAAGCTGCTTTCTCCCAACGTCAGCAGATCTCTGCTTGTACAGACAGCCCTAGCATCTCATTAACTCGAAATATCATTCCTTGATGTAAGCTCCAAAAGTTTAAAAATAGTACTTAACAATTTAATTAACTGCAATGGTAAATTATGGACTGCCTAAGCGACAAGAATCACTTGGATGCTTTTGTCTGGGTAGAATAAACACGAGAGCTGGACTCCATGATCTGCTACATAAAGTTTTTAGCAGTATTTTCCATTACTAATGGCTTTCCACTATAAAATTAAAAGGAAATTAAAGTGGAATAGCAGACGTCCAATTGGGTGGGTCTCTGCATCCTGTCTGACCTCCAACGGCGACAAGAGGGGACAGGGGGTGGCCTCCATGCCGTCTTACATGTGCTGTTGGCCTTTGGCGGACACATTTTGTGGCACTGCTTTGGGAATGACTCTAGCAACCCACGAACTAACGCTTTGCAAAGCCTGCATATGGATGTTTGAAGCCTGTAGTGGAAAAACGTTTTGTTATGATCTGACTAGAAAATAAAGGCATTATTTTTTCCTAACCAATTGCACATCTGTGACTTTTGCAACATGTAACCAAAACTGAACATGGCAAAGGAAGGCTTGGAGCTGATGAACCTGTGAGCTGCTATTTGGATGCGCCCCTAGAGATCACGAGTGCACAAACCTTTTCAGGAAGTTTCCTCCCTTAAAGGACGATCGCCATCCCTGTTTATTTACCAATTTAAGACTGATAAGATAAAACAATGGCAGGATATGTTTCCTATGAAGCCATCAGATGATGTTAACTAGTTTTTATAATTCAATTATATTTACCAAAATATTTAGAGTGTACCCTACTTTGTGGTTTTTTTTTTTTAAAGCTAAGTTCCAAATAGTGTGGGCCCTTCAGTCCTGCCTGATTCTCTCTTTTAATTAGCCTGAGAGATTTATAATGCACCAAAACTAAATTAGGCTATTAAGCAATTAGCCTTCTGTCTTCTTTCATATTGAAAAGAGTAACAAAGGCTTGAATCATGGCCACTGTCATTACTTAACATTATTTCCAGTTCACAATTTTATGACATAATAATGGCTAATCAAAATGGTTAACCATAAAACACAGCCCTAAAAAAGGGAGATAGTCTCTTTTCTAATTTAAAAAACAAAAACAAAAAACTATCCCACAACTTATTCATCTGTAATGATAAGAAGGAAAAAAATGACATGAATAAGAATATTATAAGATCTTTTTATTTTTTAATAAGATGTCTCTTTCCGGTAACATTCCAAATAATCCTAAATGTTTGTATTGCTTGAAATTTGTGTGAAACACTGGTGACACGTTCGCAAAAACAAATGAAGCTGATGTGAATGTGTGAGTGAAAATCCTGAGGCAAAGACTTCCCGTACTGAGTGTGCCGAATGAAAAGATTTGGGAAAAGAATCAGTTCGCGTGGATTGAGTGTTCACGTTTGGTTTTCTTCTGTGGCTTAGGAAATAACTGTAATAACTTTCTGACATTATAGATCTACATAAAAATTAGAAAACATGGTTCTGACATTAGTATCATAAGATAGTCTCAGATCATGTGGGCATATTTCCAATTCAGAGCTTAGGACCCTTTTGTGAATCGCACCCATTAGCTATCTCTACATGACTGACTGTAATCTTTCTGGAACTAGAGTGAACATGAAGAGTTCTTTAAATACGTAGCCGTGGAATCGTCACAACAAAAACAAAGGAGGTTTTCTGTCAATGTTATTCCCACTTTCATCAGAAACAGGAGTCTTTTAATTACCACTTTTTCTAAACTTAAGGTATAACTTAATCCACATTAAGAATTTTGGTTTTTTGCTATAGGGATTAAGAAAAGGGAGGGGGTCAATTGGGGGGGGGGGGGAAGGAGACATATGTAATACTTTAAACAATAAAAAAAAGAAAAAGCAGAACTTTTACTTGGGTTAGTTAAAATGATTTAGTTATTCACAAATTCTCACTCTCTTTCTGGGCATTTTATTCCTTCATTTCCTAAAGTGGGGGGAAATTTTATTAAGATATTAATAGAAGATAAAGCACATATAAGTTCTACTTAAGAAAATGTTTAGTGTAGTTTTTTAAGCTGAATATCTCATTTCTTTTTTAAAATATATATTTCTTTATTGATTTCATAGAGGAAGGGAGAAGGATAGAGAGATAGAAACATCAATGATGAAAGAATCATTGATTGGCTGCCTCCTGCATGCCCCCTATTGGGGATTGAGCCCACAACCAAGGTACATGCCCTTAACCAGAATCAAACCTGACGCTCTATCCACTGAACCAAACCAGCTACGGCATGAAAATCTCATTTCTAACACAAAATTGCTCTATTCAAATGAGAATTTTCTAAAAGCTATGGATCTAGAAGTCCACAGGCGGCAGACAAAAGATATGGTCTCTGAATTATTTTATAATATTCCAAATAAGGTCCGTTCCTTTGCACCTGAACTTCAGGCGGATGAAGCCAGCACAGGTTAAGTTCATGGAAAATGCAGAAAGGTTTATACCCGACTCCCCCTTTAACCCGCATTAACCTCGTATTGGGTAAGAAGCCTCGGTCAACGGTCTCGATTGCTGTCGGTTCGCTCACTAACGGCTCTGCTGTGCGTTCTGTGGCTCTGTGTGTTTTGTCTGCCATTGTACAGGAGTTCAGACCCATTGGTACCTCGCACAACAGAAGGGCCCAGCCTTTTGTTGCAGCAGCAAACATTGATGACAAAAGACAGGTAGTGAGCGCTTCCTATAACTCACCCATTGGGCTCTATTCAACTAGCAATATCCAAGATGCGCTCCACGGACAGCTGCGGGGTCTCATTCCTAGTTCACCGCAAAAGTAAGTACCTGCCTCCGCCTCCGGCCACCGCGTTCCTAACGGCAATAGCCCGGTGTCTCTTCCTTCCCAGAGTCCAGCTCTTGTTGTTTTACTTTCCCGACTTAAAGACAAGCATCTAGCCCGTGTTTTCCAAAATGCCAGTCCTGGAACGTTTAGTGAGTCGATGATTAAGAGGAAGAAACCACTCCGGCTCCATCATCAGCCTTCTTAGTCATGTCAATATTTGGTGGTAAATAACCGGCTCTGTACAGTTGTTGTTTGCTTAATTTTATCAAAAAAAAAATCATGGGTTCATCTTCCACTGAGGGACTGTTTAACCCTTTGTTTTCACAGGATGTGAACTACTTTGAACACAAGCACAATATTCGGCCCAAACCTTTCATAATCCCAGGCCGAAGCAGGTCATAAGCTTTGAGACTGTGAAAGTTGGAGTGCATGCTTCTTTAATGAACCCTTACTAATCTCCCAGAAAAGTAACTTTTGAGGTGTTTGGAGTGACTTTTTTTTCTTTCACTTTGAAGCTTATTTCAAAAGCAAAGGAAGCAAGCTCAGCAGAATAGAGAGCCAACTAACCGCCTCCATTTCCAAGAGTAAACACTGACAGGATTACAGAGCTTCGAATGCTGTGCCATCACCACGTATATTTATAACTAATACCCCCGGCATCCCAACAGGACTCACTGACCTCTGAGGCAGGCAGATGTCCCGATCCCAGCTTGGGAAGGCCCAGCCAGCAGAAATAAGAGTGGAAACCAGCCCTCCCATCAGGAGTAAGGAAGCAGTTGGGGAGGGGGGAGAGAAACAGGTGGGGACGCTGGTAGCTGCTTATGTTAGACCCTCATCATCCCCACCTCAGCACCTGCTCCTCAAGCACCTTCAGAGCAGCTGGGCAACCCCACTCCTTCCAGCCCTTACATAAACATCCATTTGCATTCCTATGGATATTTGCAAAGGACAAGAGGGGATTGAAAAGGAAGGGTTCCACCTGGAGGAAAATAAGTAATAAAGACAGAGTTCGGATGGAGGGATGTAGATTAGTTGCCCTCGAGGAAAACTGTGTACACACTGGGATAATGAGCACGCTTCAGAGCTGTCTGCCAATCAGGGAAAGAGATCATCTTCAGATGATCCTTCAGATAGCTTCTGTAGGAAGTAAACTCCAACCTCCAAGGGTCTTATCACACCAGGAAATGGTGACTTCAGGAAACCTCAAACCCATCGCTCTGGCCTCAGCTACATCAGTCAGCCCTGAGGGAGGACACTGAGGGTCAGGCTGCATGGATGCTAGCAGGTTAGGGGTCATTGGTTGATGATCTATATCAGGTTTCCCAAACTAGTGAGCTACAGGTGGATTCATTCATAGGTAGTGCTTTCTTTAACCCTCCGATCATTCACATGAATTTAGGTAAGTGCCTTTAAGATGGAAGAGCTACTCTCTAGCTGCCCAAATCTATGCCCATCACTCCTACATTATGATTCCTGGCCCGTTTTCCTATAGATGCGGCCCTCCTGGCCCTTGGAGACACCAGACGTTATGGTGCCAGCTGTTGATGGTCAGTCATCACTTATATGAGATGCACATGTGCAGACCTTCCCAGAAGCTAGAGTCAGGAGCAGAGGATACTGCAAAATAAGCCAGACATTTAGTGATATCACTTAGAAAGAGCAGGAGGAAGATGCTAACCGGGCAATGACGACAAAATACATCTTCCCTCACTGGAATGGAAATGCATGACTATATCCACCACCTACAAATGCAGCTGCACAAAGTACATGCCCAGCAAATGTCATCAGATAAAGGAACATGACCCCAAGAGAGACTGATATTTCCTCAAGGGCAAGAAGAACAAGGAGCTATGATCCCTCCCTCACACCATCTACTCTGCACAGTCCTTTTTCACTTCTGTTTGTCCCCTTGTTCCATTTTCTTCTACATCTTTTCCGTATTTCACCACATTCAACAGATTCCCAACCCCACTCCTGATACTATAACAACACTCAATTAAACGTTAAAATGCTATTTTACTATTGAAAAAATATATATGTATATCTTCCTAAAGAAAACAGTTAACCTAATACACTTGTATTCTTTGAGGTTAGCATACCTTAAATTCACTTCCTTGAGTTATAAGATTTCAAGAGACTTGAATAAAATGATACATTAGAGTAACATATATTTTGTTGTTGCTAAAAAACAATAACACTTACTTTTATAAAATTTCAGGGAAAGTCAGAGAGATTCAGGTACCTGATGACCTTTTATACGGATTGGGGCAAAAAATAGGTTTACAGTTGTAAGCACGTGAAACACAGCTTATTCTTCTATTATTATTTATTAATTGTTGTATTGTTTTCCATGTGAACAACTGTAAACCTATCCACCCAACCCTGTATTTTCATTTTAACTCAAATATGGTGATAATAACAAGCCATTCATAATGTTGTCATTGTAAGGTGCCTGAATTGGGAAGGGGGAAGAGGAGAAACAGGGATGAGAGATTTGCTTAAAAACAAGTACCAGGACACAAATCATAAAGAACTGTAAAAACAACCAACCAACTGAGCCACACCAGGACAAAACATGTTTTTAAAGCATCAGGTCAAAGGTCTTTTTAAATATTCCCAAAATGTATAAGAAAACTAATTCTTGTTTGCTTAGAGTTTATTTCCAGTCAGTAGACAGGGGCCCCTAAATAGAACGATAAGGAAATTAGGAAATAGAATCCAATCTTTGTTAAATAAAATTATATACACAACATGCATGTATAAAGAACACTAACAACAGAAAGGGATTACTAATTACTACTATAAAAAAAGAGGAGTACCTATAAATTCTGGATTGATCCTAGTTCATCCACTAGCACAATGCCTGCCCCACAGTAAGATCCGAGTAGTTATAATGCTTGTGGAAAAGGCTCACTATTTTAAGCCAAGGTCTCCCAAGGTTTAACTTGAGTGTTTCAAATCCCAAACTTACAATTTAATGAGCTTCCCTTAGATCAAATCAATAGGATCCTGACTAAACAGCATTACAACTGAAATGTCCCTTCCATTCCTTTACCCACTAACGTCACTTTTAGGAGCCAGTGTAGCATTGAGCCAATGGAAACAGTGAGTAAGGCACTTGACATTTGGTATGTGATCAACCAACTCCCGGACTGAGTTTTAAACAGGTTCTTAAGCCAAGGAGTGAAGAAGCAAGTCCACATTTGCCTACCTCATTTAGGCTCTGGGGGTGGTTGAGTTGGATTACACAAGACACAAAAGCAACAACTTTTAATCCATTTAGTGGCATGGGTTATCCAGGCTAATCAGTCAACAACATCAATGCCCCAAATCCCTTTGGTTTGCACTCTCTGTGTGGGGCTGAGGTTAACATGAGCAGCCCTAGAGAGGAAATGCAGAGATGGACCATAGTTGAGCCTTCAGAGAATACAGACGTTGAGATGAACACATCATATGAATCATCTGTCTTGAGTTTGCAGCAACACTAATCTGCAGGCATGATGGAGGTCACATTAATACTAAAACTTCCTTTGGCTTTGTCTTAAATGACTATGCTTCAAAAACATCTCAGTCTATTTCATTTTCATATAATGCATTTCTCGTGTTGCATGTAAAATGCATGGAGAGACAGGACGTGTTAGTCCTTGGCATGTCAGTTGTGACCAGCCTCCAACCTAGCTTCATAGAGAACATGAGCTCTCTCTCAGCTGTCCCGAAAGTTGCATGACTGGCCATTCTGGTGTTTTAATAACAGGTCCCTTCTTGTCTGTAAAAGGAAATGATAAGTATGCATGAATATACGTGTGTTTTCAAAAGTTTGCATGAAATAGCAATGTATAAAAGAAATATATCTTAGCTCTACAGAGCCTCAGATCACCGTATTTACTCTCTAATCATTAATTTCAAGGTGACAAGCATTTGTTGGCTGTTTTTAGAGCCTGTATTAAATCACTGGACAGTTTTTAAAAGCATATTCCTCACCAAATTAAAATGAAATAGAAAATGTTAAAATAGTCCAAATAAAATGTTTACAACATAGCCTTTAAGCATAATCTGTATCACGTAACCTACATGTTTCTAAGCATGATTCAGTTAAACTCAACTGCATTTCTGAAACGCACTTATTTAAAAATGTCTATCCTAAATATTTAGTTGGATTTTCATGTGGCCTACTATTTGTATGGACCATTTCTTAATCTTTTAATTTTAAATATTAAACCTCAGAAATGTAAAAGGATGCCCAGCCAATGGAATTTCCCTGCACCATTTGTCTGTGATTTTGTCAATTGTAAAAGGATCTGGCCTATGTTTAAAAAGGGATTATGGTCGCACCTTTTCCTCTTTATATATACAACCTGTTTATGTGTGACCTTCAACTTGCCTATGGCCTGGTAGAACAGAGCCAAAAAATGCGCTATCACCTGTACCTTTCAGTTGTGTGCACCTTTTTTCAACCATGAGTTTTTAAATGTCCTTTCTAGTTAAAGTAAATCATAGCCAGAAATCAACACTTCGTTTTAATTTGATTTAATTCACTTCTCACTTTTTGTCTTCACTTCCCGTTAACTTCTCTGTCCGTGTTCTCTGTGTTCTTCTGTCTGGTTTCCGGTCCTGTGTCCCCTCTGTGTCACGTGGTCATTAACACAGTGGCTGCAGCACTCCGTCCGGGATGGACGGGAGCAGTGGACGTAGCACCCCCTCCTCCATCAGCACTGTTAGCACTATTTGCCCAGGCGACTTGAAAGTTGCTGCTAAGATGGCCCCTAACATTCCTTTGGAAATGGAACTCCCCGGTGTGAAGATTGTCCATGCTCAGTTTAACACCCCCATGCAGTTGTACTCAGATGACAATATTATGGAAACACTGCAGGGTCAGGTGTCCACAGCGCTAGGGGAAACACCCTCGATGAGGTAATGCGAGTCACTTCAAACCGTGGGCATGCTAACTAAACACACGGGTGATGTCAGCTTTCCGGGTGGCTTTTAACACTGTCTTAGCGGAAAGAAAGCTGTGTGAAAAGCTTTTAGGAAGAGACACTAAGGATTTATTGCAACTCTCTAGGTCTAATGATAACAGTGACTTGAAGAATTCAGTAGAGCTTTATGTGACCAATTGTAATAAACTAAAAACATGGGAGGGCCAAATGTATATGTGTTTTGGAAAGCTACAATGTACTTTACAAATTATGGTGCAATCCCTTTCAAAGGGGAGCAATAATATAGCATATCTATGTTTCTCCTTGGAGGGTCAAAAATTGGGAAGGGATGACAGGTCCAGAGGAGTTTTAAAAGAAATGACATTTCTCCCTTCCAATGGCATCTTGTGGAGAAGTCACTATTTCCCACTTAAAATCTCTGCCATGAATAAGGCTTTATAAGTGAATATCTTAAGCTGTTAATGCAGATATTTAACTTCCAATGGTCTCTATTTTGATTTTTTCTTTATTATAAACATTTGATTAAATTACTTTTGCCATCAATTTTTTCAATTAAAAATTATTATAAGAAAAATTCTTATTATTTTTTAATATTATAGAACCACATTTTGTAAATTAAAATCATATCATTCTTAAGTGTGTTATGTAATAATATGTGAAAGCTATTTCTTGGGATGAATACAATGAGATAATAATAGCATGATGTATCTCAAAGCCAGTTTGCAAGGAAATTCAGATATAAGATAATTGTCTTCACCAATGATATAGGTAATAAAGTTGTGTGTGGAAAGTAATTACCTTTTCTAGACAATGTCATTAAATGACATAAGCTAATAGAGCATTTAGTGCCTGACATGTAGTTTTATTGTAGCATTTTTACTGCTCATCATGAATATGATTGTAAGAAGTTTACTAAAATAAAGCTTCCGGTGCTGTTCTAAGTGCAGTTTAAGGTGGTTATTCAGGAAAAGTAGTGTGGTCAATATAACTCACATATATGTGAAAGTTTCTACCTGAGGTGCTTTTAACCGCTGGCAGTATGGATTCCTTGCATTTGCAAGCAAAATGATACCTGTGTGGTTTCCAGGAGTTAACAAAGCAAATTAATCCTAAAAACAAAATTCAGCCACATACTTCGTAATTGCTTAAATTACTTTTGCCATCAATTTTTTCAATTAAAAAATTATTATAAGAAAAAATCTTATTTTTTTTAATATTATAGAACCACATTTTATAAATTAAAATCATATCATTCTTAAGTGTGTTATGTAACAATATGTGAAAACTATTTAGGTTAGCATCAGAAATGACTCTGAATGAAAAAACAATTTGATGACTGAGAACAGTCGCATTGGGCTCACTCCTGCCCTTCCCATCATGTGTCTCTTGTCTCTTTTTTTTCTGAGAAAAAGTTTATTCTGGCCCTATTTATAATTATCTATTCATCAAAAACACAGTCTGTTTTTATAAATTTTTAAAAATATATCTTATTGATTTTTTTTACAGAGAGGAAGGGAGAGGGATAGAGAGTTAGAAATATGGATGAGAGAGAAACATCAACCAGCTGCCTCCTGCACACTCCCTACTGGGGATGTGCCTGCAGCCAAGGTACACACCCTTGACCGGAATCGAACCTGGGACCCTTGAGTCCACAGGCCGACGCTCTATCCACTGGGCCAAACCTGTCAGGGCCACAAGCCTGATTTTAAATGATCATTTCCTAACCATGGCCTCTTGGGGGCCCTCCATAGTACCTGGCCAAATGGGGACGTGCCCCTGTGAGCTTGAGGTTACTGGAGGGTGTTTTGAAGGCATCCCTCTGCCCCCCCCCCCCAGTGAGTAAAAGCCACGTGGGAACTGCAGCAGGTGCACCTGAAAACGGGAGTCTCTGCGCAGGCTCAGGTGTAGCGATGACTGTGCTGCTGTCTGTGCGTGGCGCCCACCTGCTGCTCGCTCAGCCCTGACGCTGCCCCGCCCGCGTGTTGTTTCAGCGAACCCACCGCCTCGGTGCCCCCCCAGTCGGACGTGTACCGCATGCTCCACGACCATCGGGAGGAGCCCTCCCAACCCCGCCAGTCGGGCTCCTTCAGGGTGCTCCAGGAGCTGGTCAACGACGGTGAGTCCCCGGGACGCCGGGTGCCAGCGATGGGCAGAGCCTGTTGGCAGGCGAGGGGGCGGGGGGGACAGCAGACGGACTGGGAGTGGGAGTCCAAACACGGATTGTATTCGGAAATCAAAGGAGTCTTCGCCCAGAGCAGTGGTCGGCAAACTCATTCGCCAACAGAGCCAGGTATCCACAGCACGACGATTGAAATTTCTTTTGCGAGCCCAGTTTTTTTTACTTCTTCTAACGGCCACTTCTTCGACATAGACTCCCCCAGGCCGTGGTGTGTTGTTTTTTTTAAATATATTTCACTGATTTTTCACAGAGAGGAAGGCAGAGGGGCAGAAAGTCAGAAACAGTGGGGAGAGAGAAACACGGATCAGCTGCCTCCTGCACGTCGGAAAACACAGATATCTACATTACGATTCAGTAGCAAAATCACAGCGATGAAGTAGCAACCAAAGTGATGTTGTGGTTGGGGTCACCACCCCGTGAGGCGCTGTACCAAAGGGTCGCGGTGTTAGGAAGGTTGAGAGCCGCCGCTTTAACACATCCTAAGTGAACAAAATAAAATAAATAAAAACATAAAAATAAAACATCCTAAGTGAAGTAAGCTCGACCAAAGGACACGTTGTGTGATGGTGGCTCCGGGAGAGGAGGTGCCCAGCACAGACAAGTCACGGCACAGAAAGTGCAGCCGGGCCCCCGTGGTCCGGGAGGGGAGGGTAATGGGCAGGTATTGCTCAGGGGCAAAGAGGGTTTGAGATGACAATAACGTTTCCGAAGATGGGTACGGGCAACGATTCTGCACCGTTGTGAACGCACTTGATGCCACTCAGGTCCCTACCAACGTGAAGCTGGCCGGTGTTATGTTAAGTGTATTTTACCACGATAAAAAAATGCCGAATCTCTGCTCCTCTGAGCGTTCTGTAGAGCGTCCTGCCCCCACCACACTCCCGGCTGTGCCGGAGCCGCCCGCTCCTCCGCACGGGCGGCTGCGGGGCCCCTGGGCGCTCCTCCGGCCAAGGGCACGCCCTAAAATAGAAGCCGGCCGGGTTCACCCTGCAGCCGGCCGTGCCCTCGCCATAAAAGGCGACGCTTTGCTTTCCAGATGACCGTCCCTCGGGCACGCGGAGTGTGAGAGCGCCGGTGACCAAAGCCCCCGGCGGCGCGGGCGGCGCGCAGAGGATGCCGCTCTGTGACAAGTGCGGGAGCGGCATCGTGTAAGTCATGGGCGGGGGGGGGGGGGGGGGGGGGGGGGGGGGGTCCCCCGTCAGCCTTGGGAGAGCTCTCTGCTTCTGTTCCTTGACTTGAAATGCAACCTTCGACCAGAATTCCCTCGCGGCACCTCACAGGGGCGCAGAATGTGAGCCAGCAGATCTCGGCTTCCCATTTCAGATGGTCCTCAGGGGAAGAAAAATTGGCCAGAGTGTATCTAAAAAGCCATTTCCAGGAATCAGAAACTCCCTTCAAAGAGCCCCCTCCCCCCCTTTGTTAAGGAGCCAACTTTGAGGTTTCCTGTTCTGTCTACACCCAGGGAAACACACATTCTCTCCCCCCCAAACACGGTTTTTAAAAAGAGTCCCAGCTTCCCTGCCCAGGGCCTTTAGGCTTGAACTTGCTGGTTCACATCTTCACGGGAACCAGGTTGATCTCATGCTCTTCCCCCAAACGCCCACGGCCACTCCGCCATCCGGTCTGTTCTGCGCCGGGAGCCACACGGAGGCACCGAGTGTCCAGGCATCCAGAGGACACGCCTGGTCAGAGCAGAGCGGTTAGGAGGGGCCCGGTCTGCGTGGCTCAAGGGTTAAGCATCAACCTATGAACCAGGAAGTCAGTTTCATTCCCAGAGTCGGGCACAGGCCTGGGTTGTGGGCTCCATCCCCCGTGTGGGGTGTGCAGGAGGCAGCTGATCTATGATTCTTTCTCGTCATTGATGTTTCTCTCTCTATCTTCATCTCTGAAATCAGTAAACATATATATATATATATCTTTTCTTTTTTTAATTTCTTTATTGATTAAGGTGTTACATATGTGTCCTCATCCCCCATTACCCCTTCCAACCCCGCCCTCCCCACTCATGCCCTCACCCCCCTGGTGTCTGTGTCCATTGGTTAGGCTTATATGCATGCATACAAGTCCTTTGGTTAATCTCCTCCCCTTACCCCCACCCTCTCCTACCTTCCCTCTGAGGTTTGACAGTCAATGCTTCTCTGTCTCTGGATCTGTTTTTTTGTTGTTGTTGTTCATCAGTTTATGTTGTTCTTTATATTCCATGAATGAGTGAGATCATGTGATACTTATCTTTCTTTGACTGGCTTATTTCACTTAGCATAATGCTCTCCACTTCCATCCATGCTCTAGTTTGAAGCAGCCACCTTTTCCTCCTTTTTCTTCTTCTTCCTCTTCTTAAAGAACACCTCTCAGCATTTCATATAATACTGGTTTGGTTTTGATGAACTCTTTTAGCTTGTTCTTATCTGTGAGGCACTTTATCTTATCCTCAATTCTGAATGATAGCTTGGCTGGGAAGAGTAATCTTGGTTGTAGATTCTTGCTATTCATCACTTTGAATATTTCTTGCCACTCCTGTCTGGCCTGCATCGTTTCTGTTGAGAAATCCGCTGACAATGGTATGGGTGCTCCCTTGTAGGTAATTAAGTGTTTTTCTCTTGCTGCTTTTCATATTCTCTCTTTGTCTTTTGCTCTTGGCATTTTAATTATGATGTGTCTTGGTGTGGTCCTCTTGGATTCCTCTTGTTTGGGGTTCTGTGCACTTCCTGAACTTGTAAGTCGGAGTGCAGTGGTGCCTACAAGTAAATATATTTTTTTTTAAAAAATGGGGGCGGGGGGGCAGGGGAAGCAGGCAAGACAGGAAGCTCAGGAGCAGAGCAGATCTCAGCAGGGAGCTGGTGACTTTAGCAAAAGCAATTGCTGCTCCTAAATGGCAGCAAACAGTTTGCCAGGAGAGGCAAGCCCCTCCCCCACCCCCCCCCCCCGCTGTGGGAACGCCCCCCCCCCGCCCCCCTCTGCCCGGTGACCCATTTCTTCTGTGCTGCACAGAGCAGAGGCCGGGCCACCGCCACAGAGAGCCAAGCCAGGGATGTTCAGTTGTGGAGGCAACGGCCTTGGCCAAGGCCGGAATCCTCTGCAGAACCTCGCCTCCCTCTTTCAGAGAAACAACGGGGAGGGTGATGAAGTAACAACCTGTCATGTTCATGGCAACGACTTGTTTGCAAATCTGCCAAGCAGTCATCTCAGAGGGAGGCACGTGACGGTGTGTCCTGGCCGTCAAGCCTCCCTCCCCTCCCCCCCCACACACACACTGACATCCTGAGTACCGTTGGGGGCGGTGGCCTCTGATGTGGCTCAGACACCACCTGCCTCCCCCGTCGCGGCTGTCCCCGTCGCCTCTGTGGCTCTGACAGTCTCCTCTCCTCCCCAGCGGGGCCGTGGTGAAGGCGCGGGACAAGTACCGGCACCCCGAGTGCTTCGTGTGCGCCGACTGCAGCCTCAACCTCAAGCAGAAGGGCTACTTCTTCGTGGAGGGCGAGCTGTACTGCGAGACCCACGCCCGCGCCCGCACGCGGCCCCCCGAGGGCTACGACACGGTCACGCTGTACCCCAAGGCCTAAGCCCCCCGCAGGCCCAGCAGCACGCACACGCAGCTACACAGGACGACGGTCGTGACTTTGGGCAGAAGTCCAGCAAACTGCTGAGCCCCAAACCAACAGCCCGGGTTTCCATGTTCGTGCTGCAGCGGGCCGAGGACAGGGGTGGCGGGCTGCAGTGCCGTGTGCCGCTCTCGCTCTCTCTCTGGGGTCAGCAGTGACTTCCGGACAGGTGCACCGAGCATTTTCTTTGTGTATGTCCAACTCCACCATTTACACTTATACGCTGACCATCGAAGGCGCACACCTCAGGCTGTCGGGGGGAGTCTGTCTTCCTTACCCAGCCCGTTCGCGGTGCAGTAAGTACCGGGTGGCGGCCTCGCGCGCTAACAAGCCGGCAGGTGTCTGTGAAAGTGCGTGTCGGGGAGAGCCCCGGGTCTCCAGTGTCCACTGCAGCCCTCACACCGCTGCATGCGTGTTACACACGTGAGAACCACGTGAAACATCGACGTGAGCCCAGTGAGGTGGCGCTCACAACGCAGCGGACATCAACATTCCCGTGAGCGGCCCCTCCTCTGTGCCACTCGGCTTCTCTAAGAAAACGTGGCTTCTTTGGTGTTCCTTACCCACTTACGCTTTCTCGGGGGCCCCCGGTTTCTGCTGACATTTGCTAGTTAGAGGGGAATGCCGTCACTTTCCGATTAAACCAGTTTGTTTGGCTTTGAAATGGTCTCTCTCACTTCCAATGTCTCTTTCGTGTCGACATTCAGTCAAATTCAAGGTGCAGATGCCACGGGAGGGGAGAGTGCTGGGGGCGGGGGAGGGGGAAAGGAGGGGAGGGGGGACTGCTGGTCCCCCGGGCCCTGCTTGCAGCCCCCACCCTAGTTCCTGGTTTGCCTCCTGATCTGTTTTCTGAGCATAGTTGGGTCAAAGCCCGTGGTCGGCAAACTGCAGCTCTCGAGCCACATGCGGCTCTTTGGCCCCTTGAGTGTGGCTCTTCCACAAAATACCACGGCCTGGGTGAGTCTGTTTTGAAGAAGTGGCGTTAGAAGAAGTTTAAGTTTAAGAAAATTGGGCTCTGAAAAGAAATTTCGATCGTTGTCCTGTTGCTATTTGGCTCTGTGGACTAATGAGTTTGCCGACCATGGGTCTGGGCCATAACCCCACCTTCACCAACGCTGCCGTAGCAACCGCTCAGCCCTCGCTGGAGCCCTTTAGCCCTCTCCCACGGCGGGCTAAGACAATGCCCCTGACCTTCACGCCTCCCCTGTTTCCCATGCTCCTCACTGGGGACACGGGGGAGCTTCTGAACGGTCCCCTCCAAGGACAAACCACGGGGAAGCCGCAGGGTGGGGCGGAGGGGACTGTCACAGGCGCCCTGTCTCGTGGCCTCGTCATCTCTAGTCCATGGTTGCCCGCGATGGAGACAGGGCCACGCCTGCCAGACGGCTCCCGATTCTTCCAAATTCACAGCCGCCTGACCCCGGCCTGCCTGCGGTTTGGCACCAGTGAGGGGAGCCCGGGCGCCGGTCTGGCTGCTGTGGGCACTTGTGATGGCAACTGGAACCCCAGCGCCCACACGGCCATCCCTCCGCAGAGCCCCCAGACGGAAACACGCCGGCAGCTCCGAGGCCGAGGACGTGAGCGGCGCCGCGCGGCATTGCACTGGTGGTTCGGGGTGACGCTCAGTGTTTGGTTCTGGGGAAGACCCAAACATTGGGCAACGGACCTAGACCCCTGCGGAGGCCACCGTGCAGAGCAGGTGGAGGAGCGGAGAGCGACCAGCCTCCCTCCCGCACGGGGAGGCGGAATGGGCAGCCCGGCTTCGTCTGGACTAGAGCAGCGGTCGGCAAACTCATTCGTCAGCAGAGCCAAATATCAACAGTGCAACGATCGAAATGTCTTTGGAGAGCCACATTTTTTAAACGTAAACTTCTTCTAACGCCACTTCTTCAAAACAGACTCGCCCAGGCCGCGGTATTTAGTGGAAGAGCCACAATCAAGGGGCCAAAGAGCCGCATGTGGCTCTCGAGCCGCGGTTTGCCGACCACAGGACTAGAGGATAAAGGCGGGGTTCCTACAAGCAGGCGCCAGTGGCAGCTGCTGGAGAAGCACCAAACCCCCAGGGGTCCCCGCTGCACCCCGCACTGTCACACACCCCAGGGCACTTCCCCGGCTGCTGGGCAGTCTTCGGAGAGTGAGAACCGCATCTCTGACATGGACGCAGGAAGCCCAGTGGGGAGCACGTGCACCCACTTTTAAAAAGGGTTCGATTACTCGTGAGAAAAGGGCTCACGCACGAGCCTCAGTTGCCCCCACTACTCGCCCAGGGCCTTGTGGGGCAGGAAGGGCGGCCGGCCCCCCTGCTCGGCTGCCTGGGCCAGAATGAAAGCTTCGACATCAGACCCTGCTGTCCTCCGACCTCGTGATCCAGAGCCTGCCCGTTACCCGCCCCTCCCCAACCCCCCGTTTCTCCTCCGGACTCAGGGCTCCCACTCCGGCCCTCTCTGCCCCGCACTCGCCCTGCTCAGCCTGCAGACACGCTCAGAGCGCCAGGCCACTCTGAAAACAGCCCTCCCACCCGCTCCTTCCCAAGCTGCCTTACTGTCTCTGTCCATCCCTTCAGCACCCCACAGCTCTCAGGGTAGACCCTGCCTCCCCAGGATCCCCACCGTCAGCCTTCTGAAAGTGGCAACCAGCCTCCCAGGAGCCACGGCCGGTGGCCATCCCTAGTGAGTCGTGGGGGTCGTTTTCCCAGAGACGCACCCACGTTGCTTCCGGAATAGACACACTACAGCAGCGGTCGGCAAGCTCATTCGTCCGCAGAGCCGAATCTCACAGGACAGCCATCGACATTTCTTTGGAGAGCCAGATTTTTTAACCTCAAACTTCCTCTAACGCCCCTTCTTCCACACAGACTCGCGCAGGCCGTGGTGTTTGGCCGAAGAGCCGCCCTCGAGGGGCTAGAGAGCGGTGTGCCGACCACGGCTCTGGAGGAAACGCAAAGTTGCTGGCCTGGGGGCCTGTGCGTGTGGATCAAGCCTTCGAGCTGTGGGGGGCCCACAACGCAGCCGGGACGCCCTGAGTCGCCAGCACGCCGGCCCCCTTCCCCCGGCCGATGCCCGGGGTGTAGGACAAATGCCCAGACTCGTTACAGAAGGGGGCGCTGTGCTCGTGGTTGCACATGCTTGGGTCTCAGCTGTGATCAACCACAGCTGGTTGCCGCAGTCTTTCCGCAGCCAGGGCTCCGGAGCCTGGAGAAGGGGCCGTGACGTAAAGGAAGAGATTAGACAAGAAGTATTAATCTGGCCTGAACGGTTTGGCTCAGCGGTTAGAACGTCGGCCTGCGAACTACAGGGTCCCAGGTTCGATTCCGGTCAGGGGCATGTACCTTGGCTGCGGGCACATCCCCAGTGGGGGGCGTGCAGGAGGCAGCTGATGTTTCTCTCATTGATGTTTCTAACTCTGTATCCTCCCTTCCTCTCTGTGAGAAAAAAATCAATAAAATATATATTTTAAAAAAAAAGAAATATTATTCTGGGAGACATTGGGGAGCCAGGAGAGGCTCCTCTTTCTAGTGGAAAGGGGCTCCCCGAATCTCTGGACCTACGACTTTTTATTTGCCGGGAAACGCGTTGGCCCTTGAGGAATGCAAACAGGCAGAGTCTGATAAACAGGACAAGATGATGGGGTTAGGGGAAATTCCTCAGCTGTTCAGCAGCAGGTAACAGCATGCAGATTTTCAGCCCTGCTAAAGTGCCAAGGTCCACCAGTCTTCCGACGAACTTCTTGCATAATTGTGACCCGCTGGATTCTGCCACCAGTGGCCTGTGGCCTCGGGATTAAGAAGAGATCTTCAGGAGCTAAAAAACCCAGCAGTATTTCGGTCGGGTACTCCATGGCTAAGAACTGACTGGACCAGCTTGTTCGGGTGTGCGCTCTTGCACTGGTTCCAGATTCTCGGACCCACAGCTGTGCGTCCACGGGAGAAAGTGTGTTCCCTGAAGGTCTTGCCGTATTGTATGGCCCAGACGTTCTCATCGGCGGTACAGAGTCTCACCCTCCCTCCCGCAGCGCACTTCACAGGCAGAGGGGAAGCAGGCAGCTTCTGGGGTGGGCCTGGCTGGCCGGTGTGAGCAGAGAAGGCATCGCCCCCCGAGGCCAAATGAGCAGAACGGGTCTCAGCACACCGAGGCGGTTGTCCTGGGGAGTGCGATGTCCTGGGGAAACGGGAACTTCAGCTCTGGCAGGAACGACATTTGCCTCTATAGTTTTGTAAAATGTAGATGAGGTATTGTCCCATCTCACTAAACTGTAATTGGTTGTTAAAATGAACCAATTTGGGCAAAACCAGGGCTTCAGTGTTGGTGTCCCTTGTTTGGGCACCATCATGCAGGCAGGGGTTCTTGTCCCCACCTTCAAAGGGATCAGCATTCTGGAGAAAGGGGATGCGCGTAGATTGTTGTGGGGCGACTTCCACGACCAGTGGCAAATGACCGCGGAGACGGTTAAGTTGGTAATAAGCGGACAAGGATTTATTGAAAACTGGCCAGGACGGTCGGAGACCTAACACTCAACAACCGCCCGGCCCCGGGTGCAGGCAGGCCTTTTAAAGGGTCTGAACCATAAATGTTGTTGCCCTGCGTTTGGCGAACAGCCCCCGAGGCCGCTTCTGGGGAAGGGGTGCCAATAGACTATGAATGATTCTGTCGCTCGCTCCTTATCTTCTAACTGTGTATTCTGCTAGACGTGGGAAAGTGGTCCTATCTTGTAAAAACAGGTGGTGTAGCTACATAATTGGTGCCGACCGGTCACTCCTCTGGTTCTAGTCTTCAAAGGGTTTTTTCTCCAGCCTTCAAGGTCTCCAGCTGGAAACTAAAGCAATAATTCTTTTGTTTTAAACAAGCAGGGGCGAACAGTGGCCAAAGTTTCAGAGCAGCAGTTTGACCCTAGATAAATGTTCTTATGACCTTATTTCATAGATGATTAAAAAGTCCAAGGACGAAAGATAACTTTGAAAGGCCTGGGGGTCTGATGATAGAGGTAAGAATGTATCAATGTTAATTTCCAAACTGTCATGCTCTACTGACCCACGCTGAAGCGTATCCTTTTAAGAGATTCATTCTTGTAGTCGGGAGTATTGAGACATTGTGTAGTGGGGTATTTTTGGCCTACATTTTCCCTTCAAAATCTGTAACAGATGTTACTGCAAAATTAATATCTGCCCATTTAAAACGTTTACTTAAAGAGTGCCATTTTCTGAGTGGGTCCAAAGTGGAGGCTGGGCCAAGCAGCCCTTAGCTGACCACTCCGCCCTTAGCTGACCACGCCCCCCTCCAGGGCCATGCAGCGACAGCTTTAATGTGTCTGTTGGAATGCATTGCTCTTCTAAGGTCATTATTGGAAACAGGTGTCTCTTAACCTCAGCAAACAAAAGCCCTTTACCAAATTGGTCTGGGGCATTCACACCCCACAGCTGAAACTGCTCTGACGGAAAAGGGTGGAAATAAGAGGAACAGCACGGCGTAAAGCAAACAGACAATGAAACTGAGATCAGAAAGGCAAAATGAACTCTCACCCCTTCTGAGGGAGGTCTCCTGCCCCCACGGCTGCTTCGCCTCCCAGTACAACTCAGATCGGGACCCAGGTTGCAGACAGAGACTCGGCCAGCAACAGCTGCTCTATATCTAAATTCAGTCTAGTACCAGGAATGCTCAGGGCCTACTCAAGAATGCAAATAATCCTTTCCACTAATATTTACAGGGTAAACTAAGACTTTGCTTGAGTATTAAAATTGACAGTAAAATAGTAATCAAGTTTTCAGATTAATTTAAATTGGCCAAGTGAAATAAGTGAATACTCAAGAAAATTTAAGTGTACTGGACAAAAAGCTGTTCCTAAAACATTAACTAAACTATCTATTAGTAGTTCATCTCACTGTAAAATTGCCTAACATCCAAAGAACCTAAAGCAGTCATATTTGTGTGCAAAAATTAAAGTTTAAAATTACCAAGACTACAATATAAAATTTCCAGAAGCCCCCATTAATCAAAAAAAAAAGGGGGGGGATAGTGGGGTAATATCATGTAAGGAAAAATATCCTGTAAGTAAAATACATCTAGAAAATTCTTACTCCAGAAAAGTAACTTCCATTTGTAAAACCAACTGCAGGACACCCATGAAAAACACACATGGTGTCAGAATAAGCCAAAGGAAAATCATTTAGGCAAAAATAAAAAGAATCGCCAGTCTATTTTGCAGAGAGGATCCCTTTGTTAACTTTTGGTCGAGAATGTGTTTGTGTGTTTTCAGAGAACAACTCCAAGACCATGTGGGTTCCTGCGACAGTGAGGAACTGACAGGTCTGTTCCAGTCACGAGGATGGTCCAGAGATGGGGGACACTGACGACACCTTGTCATGCTAGCAGTCGGCTGCTGTGCGTGGCTGCAGGTGGCCCAGGACCAAACCAGAGGGGATGGAACTTGCATTGCCACGACGTGTCCACTATCTGGATACCATTGCTGACATGAACACATAAAGAACTATTTGACACTGAAACTGGGACTCAGAACAGTTGGACATTGAAACTGACACTCAAACTTTTTTTGTTCTTATACATTTATTTCTAGTCTGCAGAGGCAGGATATTTTTGAAGAAAAGAAACAGGGAGAGTGATTGATATAGAGGCAGGGAGGCATTGAACAGGCTGTCAAGCTACAGGGGGAAGGTTGGGGAGGGTGGGGGGCGGGTGTGGGGGGAGATCAATGGAAGGACTTGTATGCATACATATGAGCATAACCAATGAATGAAAGACACTGGGGCGGGGAGGGGGGCAGGTGGGGACATGTTCTGGGGGGTAGGGGAGGCTGGGGGGAGGATAATGGGGGGGGAATGAAAACATATGTATTACTATTAAATCTAAATTATACTGCAAAAAAATTTTTTTAATATTAAAAAGAAAGAAAGAAAAAAGGCAAAAGCCTTAAGTGTCTGCCCCTTTCTCCGCACAGCTTTGGCCCGTCCAGGTCTGGGCCCCCAGGCGGACGGGAGGGGAAAGCCGCCCTAGAGAGCCGGTGCCCGGGCCTGGGGGCACACCAAAGGGCGGCCCTTCTCACCTGCCGCTGTCCCAGGTGCGGCTGGGGGTACAGGGGGAGGCGTCCCGGCCCGGGTCCCCCGACCCCAGCGCGCGCCTTCTTCCTCCCCGACCCCCACCCATCGTGCGCCCATGTGCGCGCGCGCGCCTGTGGTGACCAAGCCATCCCGTTACCAGGCAACGGGCTGCCCCGGCGGGAAGCAACTGAGCGGAATGCAGGGGAGCGGGCAGTTGGGAAGGAAAGAGAGCTTGAGCAGCAGAAATGAGCCCGGGTAAGGGCCCGGACGGGTCCGTCCTTAGAGGGGAACCTGTGAGCGGTGGATGGGGGGGTGGAGGGGCCCGCTTCATCCCCCGGAGCCCAGACCATCCCATCCAGCCCTTCCGGGCTTCTCGACTAGCCGCACACCTGCACCCCGGGCTCACCCGCACACCGGCACCCCCGGCTCAGCACGGAAACGTGCTGCCTCCGTCCGTCCGTCCGTCCCTGCGCCCCGCTATCGTTCCAGCCTCCGGGCCACCTGGTCCGGCCGCCGCTGTGTGGCCCCAGCGCGCCCTCTGGCGGCCGCTTAGGGCATCGGCGTCCCGAGCCCCCACGCCCCGCCTCCCTGCTGCCACCAGCACCAAAAGCCGCGTCTGGTTCTTTCTGTTACAGAAAAGCTTCATCCGGAACGGGATGAAGTGGACTGCGTCCTCCTTTCAGCGTCCAAGATCCTCAGTCCCTCTGAGGGGGCGAAGGACGGCGGCGGCAGTGGGACAGGTAAGCTCCCCGGGCCCAGAGCTCCGGGGCGGGGCCAGGGCGTGAGAAACGCGGCCGCCTTCCGCCTGTAGGTCTCTGGTCAGTTGCTTAAACCCGGGGCGCAATGGGCGTGCTCCCAGGAACCGGTACGTGGGGCAGGTTAAGGACAGCTCAACAGCGCGCCTCACTTTGTGCCGGGTGTTGTTCAGAGCGTTTATTTATTTTTTTACTCTATTTTATTGATTTTTCACAGAGAGGAAGGGAGAGGGATAGAGAGTCAGAAAGTCAGAAAGTCAGAGATAGAAAGAGAGAAACATCCATCAGCCGCCTCCTGCACACTCCCTACTGGGGATGTGCCCGCAACCGAGGTGCATGCCCTTGACCGGAATCGAACCTGGGACCTTTCAGTCCGCAGGCCGACGCTCTATCCACTGAGCCACACTCGGCTGTTCAGAGCATTTAAATGCATCAATTCGTTTGGTCTCACGACGACCCTATGAAGTAGATACTGCCATTATCCCCATGTTAGGATGAGGAAACGGAGGCACAGAGAGGTTCATGGACTCCCAAGGTCACACAGGTAGCGAGCGAGTAACAGAGCCCAGTGTTCAGTGGGGCCGGCCCAGATCCAGGCCATAAACACCACACTGTTCTATGCTGGTTCTCTCCACACCAAACAGGAACTGTGGATTTTTATTTTTATTTTTTTTGAGACACCAGAAAGGCGTATCTTTTGTCCAAAAGCAATACTTCTTATAGTAAACTAGCAGCCCGGTGCACGACATTTGTGCACCTGAGGGCGGGGTCCCTCAGCCTGGCCTACACCCTCTCGCAGGCTGGGAGCCCACGGGGGATGTCTGACTGATGGCTTAGGCCCGCCCCCTGTACAGGGCAGTGGGACATCCTCAGTGCTCCCGCCACTGCCACTGCACTCACCAGCCATCAGCCCAGCTTGTGGCTGAGCAGCGCTCCCTCTGTGGGAGCACCCTGACCACCAGGGGGCAGCTCCTGCATTGAGTTTCTGCCTCCTGGTGGTCAGTGCACGTCATAGTGACCGGTCGTTCGGCTGTTCGGTCGACTTGCATATTACCCTTTTATTATATAGGATTATATAGGACCTTTATGGACGGATATTTAGGCTATTCTGTGGGGAGGGTGTTTGAAATAACCACAGAGCTCCGTTGACAGGCTCCAGCTAAGCACGCTGAGGGGGTGTGTGAATACCCGAAACATTGGAGTCTCTTGCCGGGGCTGCAGGCCGCTCGGAGGGCCTGGGGGTCGGCGTGAACCAGAGCACCTGGGTGGAAGGCGCTATCTAGCTGATGGGCCCGGCTCGGACCCCCAGGGGCACCTAACCTCCATGTGGACTGTGGGTAATCCAGGCGCAGAGGTGCTGAGAGAAGAGGTGACCCCAGAGCTGAGAGCCGAGACCAACGTGGGATTCCTGCACCCAAGACTTCCTGTGTCCACTGAGTGTGACCTCATCGTCTGCAAGCTCCTGAGTAAATCCCCCAGACCTTTTCTTAACCCCCCCAATGCCATCCCCATCATTGTCTTGTTTCTCACCCTGACACTCCCAGAGGACACTGCAGAGGATTTAGTCTAACCTAGTGGGAACCCTAGTGGTGCACTCCCGGGAGTGTGAGCTTCTTCAGGGCTGGGCCTGAGCCTCTCCGTGGTCTGTACCCCCCCCCCCCCAATACTGTGCCTGCCACAGGGGCCTAAATGGCCCTGTAGATTGTGTTCACCCCCCTGTGCTTCTGCGTTACTTTCTCTACCAATTCCAGAATTCCAGAATTCCAGAATTCTCCATGGTTTTCTTCCCTTTGGAAGTAAACAGCGGCCATAAGAAACTCCTCAGAAGAACAAACACTTACTTGAACAGCTTTAAAAAACAGAAAAGTCCCCCCCTCTGCCTGCTCTGTGCTGTCACCGGGGCGCCTGAGCGTGGCCGGGAAAACACTCGCTCTGAGTCGCACCGCGCAGCTCAGTGCTGCTGGGGAAGCTGTTCCCCAGAAAATGCCTTTGCAAACCCTCTTCCAGGTGACACTTCACTCTCCGTGTGTCCACGCCTCTCGCCTCTCGCCACTCCCTCTCAACTACAGGGTGTCACAGTACAGGGAACAAATAGAAGCAGTCAGACCCAAATTCCTTCACTCCGAAAGGCTTTCAGATCTGCGCGCCTCCTAGCTGGTGCCCATACCCTGTGCCTCCCCGTTGCAATCAAAGTCACAGCCCGGCCCAACAGTCCTCTCTCTCCAGCCATTCGCACTCAGCTTCCACAATCAGCCTCCCGGGGAGTTCCCCCGAACCTCTTCCTCCTCCGTCTCCTGTAGGGCTCCACAGCCCGCAGCCACGCTAGCTGCTCCCAGACCTGAAACGTCCTTCTTGATCGGCACATCTCGCCCACCGGACCCTGTTCCGCTGGCTCCCGTTGGCTCCCGCGGGAAAACAGAAAGAGGTCTGTGCTCAGTGCTGGACAGATCCTCCCAGCCCGCTCCCTTCTCAAGACACTTCCCTTGGGCTCTGTCCCGGTCACTGGTCACCGCACAGAAACTGCCCTCGGCCCCCCCAGCGGGGCTCAGCGGCTGAGCGGCCACCTGTGAACCGGGAGGTCACGGTTCGGCTCCCAGTCAGGGCACAGGCCCCATTTCCAGGCTCAATCAATCCCCAGGAGGGGGCGTGCAGGAGGCAGTTGATCAATGGTTCTCTCTCATCATTGCTGTTTCTATCTTCCCTTTTCCCTTCCTCTCTGAAATCAATAAAAATATTTAAAGAAAAAAAAGTAGCCAGGACCGGTTTGGCTCAGTGGATAGAGCTCAGTGGATAGGCCTGTGGTCTGAGAGGTCCCAGGTTCAATTCCGGTCAAGGGCATGGACCTTGGTTGTGGGCACATCCCCAGTAGGGGGTGTGCAGGAGGCAGCTGATGGATGTTTCTCTCTCGTTGATGTTTCTGACTCTCTATTCCTCTCCCTTCCTCTCTGTGAAAAATCAATAAAATATATTTTAAAAAATAAAATAAGTATTTCCTGTGGAAACAGGATGCACCTCCCTTTCTCTCAGCGCCTCGGTGCCTGGATTACCCAGAAATCACATCCTCCAACAAAGGCTCCAAATGACCCCCCTCCCCAGGCACTCCCCTAAGGATGAGGCCGCAGAGAAGCGCAGAGGGAAACACAGCGGCCCCAAAACGGTATCGCAGAGGGCTAGACCCCCGGGGCTCACAGAAGGGCCACGCGGGAGGAGAGAAACTCTGAGCAGAGCTGCTTGGGGTGCCCGTGAGCCACCTGAACTGCCACATGCCGTGGTCAGGGAAGAGGAGGTGGAGGGAGGGCCTCTCCTTATAGGTGATACAAAAGCTAGACCAGAATACAAACTCCATGTTCTTTCTTCCCAAGCTTTTATTTACTTAACTACGTCTTTCGATGCCTTTGGGCCCCACTTTTCTGACTTGGTTTTAGCAAAAGCAGCTCCTGTATTCATCCCTCGACTCGCAAGGCCTCCTAAGGAGACCAAGGGAGAAGAGGGCGTTGGCGGCCGCAGGTGCCGGGAGGAGGCGGAGCTGTGGCCTGGAAACCCATCAGGAGCCAAGCTGGGCGGAGATTATCCGCAATGATAACATCCTGGCTGTGTGCTAAATGGCTGGGCGGGAAGTTACGGCCACAGAACAAAATTAAACACCATAAACCTTCCCAGTGCGGAAAACAATGTGCGAGCCAACAGCATAACAAGTGGGGAGCAGCTGCGGGAGGAAGGATGGTGCTCATTTTCTCCTAACTGTGCTCTCCGCAGCGAGTAAGTCAACACTGAATACAATAGAAATGCTTGTTATTAAAAAAAAAAAAATCAACATTCCAACCTCATAATCCTCTTCCTGATATGTTTTCATTAGTTTAGAGTGACCTCAGAGGAAACAATCTCTCATAGTGAGAAGAGATCTGAATACTAGCAATAATTTGTAGTTTTTATTCTACTAAACGTAAACTGGATGTCGTTTATTTTCGAGTAGGATGTGTGATGTGACCCCACTGTTCCGAAGTCCATCTGTTTTTTCCACATGCATGCCTGAGAGTTGGGGGACAGGGGGAGGGGAGGACTCAAAGTGAACAACAGCTAGCTCTGGGTGGAGGAAATCCAGGTGAGACTCCTTTTTGATTTGCATTTTGGCCTCTCCGAGAACATCAGCAGAGGTTATTTTAGGGTCTGGAGAACTCTAGGAAGCTTTGCCGCACTGGTCCAGACCTCCATCCACCTGAGGTCAACGTTTCAGGCTCCCGTTTCTTCCCCAGTCAGATGCAAAGCTGACAGCACCCCAGTGGGCCTGCTGGGCCTGCCTGCCCACCCCTGAAGGTGGAATTCTTCCATTGGCTAAATGGCTCCAGGCCTGCTGAAACCGGTTTGGCTCAGTGGATAGAGCATCAGCCTGCAGAATGAAAGGTCCCAGGTTTAATTTGGTCAAGGGCATGTACCTTGGTTGCGGGCACATCCCTAGTAGGGGGTGTGCAGGAGGCAGCTGATCAATGTTTCTGACTTTCTATCTCCCTCCCTTCCTCTCTGTAAAAAATCAATGAAATATATATTTTTTTAATTAAATATAAATAAAAAAATAAATGGCTCCAGGCTCTGGACCCGAGTTGCCCTCTCAGTGACAAGGGCCCGAGGGCAGGCAGAGGTCATACTTGGCCACCAGCTTACAGACTGGGCGGTCCGGACCGGGCGGTCTGGCAGACTGTCATGCCACAGATGTGCTGACCTCTCTCACAGCCTTCGCTTCGGGCCCTGACCAGTTTGGCTCCCTGGATAGCGGGTCGGCCTGCAGACTGAAGAGTCCTGGGTTCGATCCCAGTCAACGGGCACATACCTGGGTTGCAGGCTCCCTGCCCTGGTCAGGGGTTTGCGGGAGGCAACCAATTGATGTGTCTCTCTCACATCAATGTTTCTGTCTCTCCCTCTCCCTTCTACTCTCGCTAAAAATCAATGGAAAAAATATCTGCAGGTGAGGGTTAAACATAAAGAAAGAAATAAAAATAACAAAAGATATTTAAAAGAAAATCTGCCTTCGTGTAGGGCAAAACTTGTCTGCCTGGGGGCACATTTTCCTCTAACTTTCATTTCATTCATACTGCACTGTTTTAAATCCTAAAAATTTACAAAGCAAGGGACAGCCAATCAATGGAACAGGGGGGAGGGAGTGTCAAGAAATGTACAGTCTCTCCCCGATGCAGATCTGGAACCGATTTTCTGGGAAAGAACATGCGGATCTTTATACGACCGTACGAGTGTGGCAAAACTCAGGCTCTGTTGCTGAAACCGGTGTGGCTCAGTGGACAGAGCCTCAGCCTGCGGACTGAAAGGTCCCAGGTTCGATTCCGGTCAAGGGCATGTACCTTGGCTGCGGGCACATCCCCAGTGAGGGGTGTGCAGGAGGCAGCTGATCAATGTTCTCTCATCGATGTTTCTGACTTTCTATCTCTGTCCCTTCCTCTCTGAAAAATCAATAAAATACTTAAAAAAAAAAAAAAAACTTAGGCTCCATTATCCAACTTGTTTTCCACGATGAGGAGAAAGAATATTACGCGGCTGTTTCATGCGCACGAAGGCCCGTACAGTAGTTTGCCACGGGCCTGTCAGAACATGAGGATTATTAGTATTTTTCCCCAACACATGCGTATCGTTTATATCCCAGAAACAAAAATATTTGAGTTTCTGAAAGTTTCCAGTTGGGTGTCACAAGTCAAACCACTTGTACAACCTCAGCTAGATTCTTTACGTGAGAACAATTCCTTCTGGAACTTACTGTGTGCCCGGCCTTGGGTTTGTCCCGCCGCGAGTCTCAAACGCTCTCCAGCCCTTCGCTCGCCCTCCGGAACCAGAGACTGGTCCCGGGACAGCTGCTCCCAGGACGTAGAAAAGAAACCCCACGGTTGTCCCCTTTTTCTCTTTAGAATACGGCTGCGCAGCAGAGCCGGAAAGTCAAGGTCAGCCACCGTCAGCACTGGAAGTGAGTATGTTTATTTTCTCCAAACACGGGTGCGAAGGCTGACGGCTTTCAGAAGCAGCCCGTCTCTCCCTGCGTGTGGGTCTCCCACAGGAGCCTTCACGAAAACGTGAAAACGCGCCGGAGAGTTAGCAAGAGCGGCGGAGGCTGTGCCATTCCCGGGTCCTTCCTGCCGAATGGCACTTCGGGGACAGGAGCACAGTCGAGAGGATTCGAGCACAGGTTCCCTCCCCGTTCCCTGTGTTACAGGCCCTGCAGCACCAGCTGGAGTCCTTTCAGGCGCTCCGCATCCAGACGCTGCAGAATGTCAGCATGGTAGGTCCCCCTCCGTCTGCCCCCAGGCCCCCCCGACGGAATCCATCCCCACACTGTAACGGAGGACCCGGCCAATGGGTCAGCCGATGCAGACTGTGATATACCACAGGCCACAGTATTCCTAGGCCCAGAATTTGGGGGAAACTATATTCTGTTATGTACACTCGGATGTGAGACAAAAAGAAATAGCGCTCACTGTTTTTTTGTTTTTGGTGTGTGTGTGTGTGTGTGTGTGTGTGTGTGTGTTTTAAACTATAGATAGTCTACAGACGGGGACTCTCATTATGAATAATACAAAATCTGCCTTAGCCAGTTTGGCTCAGTGGATTGAGCATCAGCCTGCAAACGGAAGGGTCCTGGGTTTGATTCCGGTCAAGGGCACTCACTGGTGTTCCATCCCCAGTGGGAGGTGTGCAGGAGGCAGCCAATCAATGATTCTCTGTCATCATTGATGTTTCTGTCTCTCTCTCTCTCCCTCTCCCTTCCTCTCTGAAGTCAATAAAAATATATTTAAAAAATAATAATAATAATAGCCCTAACTGGTTTGGCTCAGTGGGTAGAGCATCGGCCTGCAGACTGAAAGGTCCCAGGTTTGATTCAGGTCAAGGGCATGTACCTTGGTTGGGGACACATCCCCAGAAGGGGGTGTGCAGGAGGCAGCTGGTTGGTGTCTCTCTCTCATCGATGTTTCTAGCTGTCCATCCCTCTCCCTTCTATCTGTAAAAAAAATCAGTAAAATATATTTTAAAAATAATAATAATAAGTGACACAAAATTAAGTGCACTAGCTGGGGGTTTTCACTCAGGGAAGGCCGAAGTCACAGGGTCGGGACTCAGGTCATCAAGGAGCCTGTCACCTCTCCACAGTGTCTGCTCTCCAGCGATGGGTCCTCAGACCCCGCGCAGTGATGAAGGGACTGCCAGGCGAGCCACACCTTCCCCCCTCCAGATCCCCGCCAGACAGAGAGGGGACCATGCTTTCCCTCCTCCCGGTTTCTACCGAGGTCCCCGGCCTGATTCTGATTGGCCCGGGTCTGGTCACATTCGGGGCTGGGACCAATCACGTGCCAGGGGAGGCAATGCTCGCCCAGGTTAGCCTGGAGCTGGAGGTGAGGTGAGGATCCCCAGATGCATGGACCTGGCCCAAAAGGCAGGCAGGCGAGTGTGAAGAGGAGGTTTGGGTATGAATATTGGGGCTGCAGAGCACAAGGCTTACTCACTAAACACTCGATATAAACTTCACCCCAATATTCTTGCACCGAAAGCAATTTTAGGGAAATGGGAAGAGAAAATAGAACTCCTGAGAGTGACAGGCTGGGTTCCATTCTGATGTCAGAGGTCAGAGGTCAGAGGTCTCTGACGCGTCCAACAATGTAAAAATCAAACCTCTAAAACTATTGGAATATACTGCATAAGATTTTATTGTTTGCCCAAGTTTGGTCTTTATAATTTTATAATCACATAATAAGGGGATCGCTTTATTAAAGATATATTTAATTATAGAGATTACAATAAGTTTTAATTTATATTTTATGTGATGGGAAAGAATTTTTACATGTGGGAAATGAACAGTTATCTTTTAATTATACTATTATTCCTGGATATTCATAAGTTTATAAACCTGAAATCAAATTCTAACATTCTCAATTTATCTTTTTAAAGGTACAATCTGAAATCAGTGAAATACTGAACAAAAGTATTATTGAGGTAGAAAACCCCCAGTTTAGCTCAGAAAAAAGTCTAGTATTCAACACACACCATGAAAAGGTATGTAACTCTGTACAAAATCCTCCTGTCACTGGGTATTTCAAAAATGTTACCACAACCAGTTTATCTTCAGCTTTACATTTCTCCCTTCTTCACAGGGCAACTGGATCGTCAGAGAGGAAAAGAGGGAGCTTCCTGTCCTGAAAACCCTAAAAGGCGTGCGTTTGCCCCCATTCTCCTGCAGCACCCCATTTCCCCATGAGCGTGTATGAAGGGCATTGAACTTAGTCCAGACACCCCAAGATTCCCACATAAATGAAATACAAGGCAGCTGTTATTGCCTATCTGCCCACTTTTGAGTTTTTCTACTTTAGGGTTGACCTGGACTGGGGGTGAATGTGCTAGGACAGGTCCATACCAGTGTCCCTGTGTCTACACTGAGTACCACTCACATGGTTAGGATACTCACAGCCCTAGAATCATCTGGAACTAAGAATGCAAGCTGTGGGAGACAGAGAGCCCAGAAGTGGAAATGCTGTTTTTTCTTTAAACTTCCATTTGGCCCACTGCTTCTGTCTTTCCCAGCCATCGGTGATGGTCTCTGAGAGAGGTTCAGTGTCTATTTCTGACATTGAGGGGTTGGCCCAGGTACCTCCATCTCACCCCTGAAGGACATAAATATACTTTCTAAGCAAATTGCAAAGACCAGAGTTACAGATCTCAATGGTGGCTAGATTTTTCTGGAGGAAATGAATCGTACTTGTTGGGTTCCTTCGCTGTCGAGGTGATTAAAATGTTCGTTTGCTTGCAAAAAACAAATCCTTCATAAAATCTTACCTTAGTATGTTGGTCATGTGGTGAATGACAGCACACTTACAGTGTGCTTTTTATTGTTACTAGCCTACAGAGAATCAAGAAGAAATCCTCTCAGTGGAGAAAATTCATCATTTAGAGGACTCGAGGACTCTTCCTTCAATGGAAGAAAAATTCAGTAGCGATCATGGCAACAGTCTCTCTCCAAGTGTAAAGGTGCCACCCCAGATACATTGCAAGGACATATTAACTCTAAGAACTTCAATGGAAAATTCAGCCCCAAACGTAATTATGAACACTTCGGGAAATTCTGACACTTTGAAGAATTATAACATGTATAGTTTTCTAGCTAATACACCTCAAAATGTTATGCCTCGAGCTGATACAGTAATTCTGGGTAATTCCAAAATGGCTGTGCCTTTCCCCAAGCAGGGATTTCATGAGAATTTAGATGATATTTGCCATTCTATCAAGAAAATGAAGAAAGAGCTTCAAACATCACACGACAGGGAACTGGCACTCACAAATGAGCTTCAAACCTTAAAGATGGACACAGATGTTCAAAGTAATACCCCATATGACCTGTCCCCCATTCACAAGGACAAAATTAGCTTTGTGAAGGGCGAAAATATGGAAAGCAACTTAAATGAAGATATAAAATCAAAGCGAATTTTAGAATTAGAGGCATTAATAGGCAAATTGCTCCCACTCAGGGAATCAGTGTCAAAATTCCATCTGACTTTTTGTAGAAAATGTAAAAAACTGTCTAGGAGTGAAATGCATAGGGGGAAGAAGAATGAGAAAAACAATAAAGACATTCCCATCACTCACAGGAATACTGCAGATTTAAAACTCCATTCCAGACTTCCATTTACACCGTCATTCTTTGACTCCACAAAATATGAAGTGAACGACAAAGAAAGGCAGCCACTTGTGATAAAACGGGGACCAATCATATTTGAAAATGAGAAGATATCCAAAGTCAACTCCATGACTGAGCAGTGTGTTGCAAAAATTCAGTACTTACAGAATTACCTAAAAGAATCTCTGCAGATACAGAAAAAGGTAGCAGAGCTGGAGAATGAAAATCTCACCCTTAAGACCAAAATAAAACCTCTGGTATTTACCACACAATCTCTGATTCAGAAAATTGAAATATATGAAAAGCAACTTAAGGATTTGGTGGAAGAAAAGAACACTGTTCAGTCCCGACTGACTAAAACAGAAGAAGAGGGGAACGAATGTATTGAAGAATTGAAAAGAGTAATCAGCAAATATAATGTTCTCCAAGGAGAAAATAAAACTCTAGAGGAAAAAAATAGTCAACTTTCTCTGGAGAAACAACAATTGATAGAAACATTAGATAAACTGAGAAGTAAAGAGCACAAAACTCAGAATGATATGGCCATTGTCAATAATGAATATAATCGAATGAGCGTAGAAATGGAATCAATGAAAACAGATATTCTGCTGATACAAGATGAGAGGGAAATGTTAGAGAAGAAAACCTACCAGCTTCTAAAGGACAAAAGCTCACTTGAAAATGAACTGAAAGAAAACCAGCTAGATATAGTGCAGCTGAAAGAGAGAGAAAGTTTGGGAAAATCTGAACAAGAGGCACTGCTTCAAATAATAGAAACACTCAACAATGAAAAGGATAGTCTTGCAACAACATTACAGGAATCTACTGCTGCCAGGCAAATGATAGAAAGGGAAATTGAGAACATTCAAACATATCAGTCTACTACCGAAGAGAATTTCCTGAATGAAATAAAAAATGCAAAATCAGAAGCAAGTATTTATAAGAAAAGTTTATCCGAAATGAGCAATGAATGTGAGAGGTTATCAAAAATGGTCGTGGAAATTAAAACAGATAATCAGATTCTAAAGGAAGAACTAAAAAAATATAGTCAAGAAAATATAAAATTTGAAAGCAACATCAGTAGACTTGAAGAAGACAAAGTACTTTTGGAGAACTATGTGAGAAGCATAGAGAATGAGAGGGACACCTTGGAGTTTGAGATGCGGAATCTTCAGAGAGAATACTTAAATCTAACTCAAAAAATGTGTGTTCAGCATGGTGATCTATCAAAAATGGGCTACACATCAAGAAGAGAGAAATTCCATGTTGACAACTGTGATACTTACGGAGACACCTCTGGCCCCAGGAGTAGGCCTTCCGTTCCTGAACTGAAAGGTATGTATACTGTGGAGGATTCGTAGAAAGTACGATTCCTTTAGCCTACTGGGCACTAGTCAGAGGACAGTAATAAGAAGGAAACTTTCTCACCTGGTCCATGTGGCTCAGTGATTGAGCACTGAACTATGAAGCAGGTGCAATATATGGTTCAATTCCCCAACAGGGCACATGCCTGGGTTGAGGGCTTGATCCCCAGTAGGGGGTGGGGAGGAGGCAGCCTATCAATGGTTCTCTCACATCATTGATGTTTCTCTCTCTCTCTTCCCCCCCCTCTCTTCCTATCTCTCTCTCTCTCTTTCTCTTTCTCCCTCTCCCTCCCTCCCTCTCCCTTCCTCTCTGAAATCAATAAAAATATATTTTAACAAAAGAAGAAAACTTTTAAGATGATATACAATTTAGTTTTGTATGATTTGTATCCAATTTATTATATAGTGGAATTATGTAGAAGTTTTGCTCTTTTTTATGAAATTCATGGTATTTTATTCATATTACTTCTATACATTGTATAGACACAAAGCAACTGTGGGAGGGAGCAGGTTTTTTTAATTATTGTGCTTTTTTTTCTGAAGTATATGCAGCACTCCCACCTTAAAACAAATTATTTTTTCTTCCCAGGAATTCCAAGTAAACTGTATCAATTGCTCCCATCCAAGAGATGTAAATAAATTTCTAAAATCAATGTTTCAACATCCTTTGTGCAAGAACTTTTTGTCTATAAATTAATTTTAATTTGCTTTTACATATGATTACATTTACTCTGTAATTTATTACAGTGGACTAGTTTTTAATTAGAAATAGGAATTTTATATATATTATACATTATGTATTATATATTATTCATTGTATATTATATAGTACATAGTACACTTATATTCCAGAACTATGAGCAGTATGAGATGTCACCCAACTTGTAGGCTATTATGTTAGCCTCACAGTTCCATGAGTTCTAGTGGGAGACATGAACACCTGAGTCAGAGGTAAAGGACAGTTTGTTGCAGCAACAGCTGTAGCCAGAATATTAGCTTTTTTTGCATTGGGCTCCAAGCCCCAATTCCTATAAAAAGCATGAAAAGGACCGGTCAGTTCTATTGCAGGAGAGAGCTCTGAGGTTAGGGAACCCAAATCTCTCTATATAAAAGGCTAATATGCAAGTGTCCCCTTGGGAGTTCAACCAGAAAGTCGGGAGTTTGATCACTTGCTATGGTGTGTGCTGACCACCAGGGGGCGGTGTGGAACGAAGGCAGGCCCTGGCCAGGCCTAGGGACCCTACCCATGCATGAATTTCATTTGGGGAGGAAAAGTTGTTTCACAGGAAACTACCTAATGTTATATTTTCAAAATTAAAAGGAGAGTCAATAATGGTTAAAAAAAAAAAAATCAATGGTCATCACAAATAAAGCACCCCTCAAATAAAATGTGTATGTATGTGTGTTTTTCCATCATCTTAAAAATCTTAATTAGAAGCAGATTCCCATCTATGAATGTTACACAAAGTATGCATTGCTAGGAGAGTCACATTAATAAAAGCTACAGCTAATAAAGGCAGAGGTAAAATGAGCAATTATTTAGATCTTAATAAAATCTGAAATTATACGGCTCTATCTCAAAAGAACATATACATAAGACTTGTTGGGTAAGATTTATCAATGTTCAACTATATGATTTTTATGCAGTTTATGGACTTAAAACCACTCCCATTCTGAAGACACACATGTTCCCCTTTGAGTTACATTATACCCTTGATAATGTCTTTAAGATGTTCATTCTGCATTTATACTTCGGATAGGAAATAAGAATTTTAAATATACTTTTAGAAAAAAGTAAACAGGAGGCAAGACAATACAAACATGTACATTTGACAATAGGAAAAGTACTCTGTACCATTTGCAATCCTTTTAAAAGCCAAATTTATGTCTGGATTGACATACTTTCCCCCATTGGAATAAAAATGGGCCCAAATGAAGAGTACCGCAGCCTCCATACGTTCTGACTTCCAGTTCTGAGAAACCTAGGATGGCAGAAGGACAAGCCTAAGAAAGCACCATGAACCAAAAATAATTTACTGCCCAGCTGGTGTGCTCACTGGTTGAGCGTAAACCCATGAACCAGGAGGTTAGGGTTCAATTCCTGGTCAGGGCACATTCCGCAAGTTGCGAGCTGGACCCCCAGTAGGGGTCATGCAGGAGGTAGCCAATCAAATGGTTTTCATCATTGATGTTTCTATCTCTCCCTCCCTAAAATCAATAAAAATATATTTTTAAAAATACACTGATGAGCAAAATAGATCCAGAGACACAGAAGCATGGAACAGACTAATAAATCTCAGAGGGAAATAACTTATATGCATATATGCATAACCCATGAACACAGACAATTATACATTGTAGACAATAGTGCGGTGAAGTCCTGAGGAGGAGTGGTGTGGGGTCAAGAGGGTCAAGGAGGGAAAGAGGGGACATCTATAATACTTTCAACAATAAAGATAAATTTTAAAAATAAAAAAAAGTAGGGGTAACGATCATTAGAAAAAAAATAATCTCCCCAATGTATTACATGAATAGATACTGTAAATTTCTCTTCTATATTACAAACACCACCGCCAACCCTAAAATCAATGAGGACTAATGAGAGACCGCATGGAGAATTATAGTAATGTGTGTAAATGGTATCTTTTAACAACAGATGGTTTGAAAAGTGCTAAGGTGAGTGCAGAAGAGAGAACTTGGAAAGCAGAGGGCCAGGCCTAGGGGTAGGGGGACCCCGAGGAGGCAGCTGGGACAGCCCCACCAGGGGAGGGGCAGAGAGGACAGCAAGGACCACCTTCCTCCACCTTGTCAGTGTGTCATTTTTTACAAAATAATGAAGTCAAAGTGTGTTCCCTGTTCTCCCCTCCCCCAGCTACCCTTGGTGCTGCACTGGGTGATGCTGTAGAGGTCATGAATGGAAGGCAGGTGCCCCCTAAACTGTGACATCTGCCTTACTGTATAAAGTTACTACACTGCGGAAAGGAAAGAGTTCTTACCTTTTGCAACAGCATGGATGGCGATGGAGAGCATTATGCTAAGTGAAATAAGCCAGGCAGAGAAAGATAAATATCACATGATCTCACTCATTTGTGGAATATAATGAACAACATAAACTGATGAACAAAAATAGACCCAGAGACAGAGAAACATCAATCAGAACGTCAAATCTCAGGGAAGGTAGGGGGGTAAGGGGGAGAGATCAACCAAAGGACTTATGTGCATGCATATAATCCTAATCGATGGACACAGACAACAGGGGGGTTTGGGAGCATGAATGGGAGTGGGGGGGGGGTAATGGGGGAATAAGGACACACATGTAATGCCTTAATAAAGAAAATTTTAAAAATAAACACACACACACACACACACAAAGAATCTATGCAATATGAATTGATCCTTATTTATCCTTGATAGGAATGCTTTAGTAGGCTGACACTTGATAGCTATCAATCCAATTTTCACCTCCAAGTTAAGAATTTACTGTGGAGAGAGGAACCAAGATGGTGGCATAGGTGAACACCTATCCTGCTGCCCCACACAACAATTTCAAAACTACAACTAAACAGCAGAACGGACATCATCCAGAATCACCAGAAAGCTGGCTGAGTAGAAATTCCACAAATAAAAGTAAAGACAGGACACTGTGACTCAGAGGAGCTGCAGAGGGCAGCGTTGCAGATATGCATGTGGAGTCAGAGGTTCGGAGCTGTGCGTGACCGGAAAGGGCAGGCGGCTGCAAACCCAGCTGGTTTTCTCAAACGGGGAGGGACACAAAAGTGTCCCACTGCACTGATTCCTCATTTCTGGGCGAGGTCCTGGGAACCCACACTCATATGGGGTGAAACTGGACTGTAAGGAAGAAGCACGCTGAAACTCGGGTGCTGCAGAGGTCTGAGAGCTTGCAGAGAGGGCGCATAAACTTGGGAACTGCAGAAGCGCACGAGCACACAGAGAGGACTCGTGACTTGCTCTCTCATTTGGGAGGGGAAAAAAAGAAAGAAAGAAGGAAAACCACTGGTCTGCATTGTTTTACAACCCTGGGTGAGACTTTGGGTGTGCAGACTCATTTGGGGAAAGGCTGAATTGTCCGGCAGCGGGTAGAGCTCGGCAGCAGCTTTCTCTCAGAGGTGCATGCAGCCATTACTGCCAGGCACAGAGACTCAGGTGCCACATAGGGCGGAGCTGACAGGAAATCAAGGCTGCCTGCTCAGCCCAGAGACTTCGCCCATCCAACCTGAGCACAGCTGACCCCCCACAGCCAACTGGCCTGGAGGTCAAACCCTCCTAGTGCTAACAACAATAATCTAGGCTTAACTTCAACAAGACTGTGCAACCCATAAAGGGCTGCACCAAGAGTATCCACCTCAGGTAACTGGGGAGGCTGACCCACTGTCCCTTAGAAGACATCTACCACACAAAGCTAATCAACCAACTCAAGGAAGCAGCCAAAATGCAGAGACATGGAAAGAAATCACATTTGAAAGAAATGGAGGGAAAAAAACGACTGGACATAGAGTTCAAAACCACAGTTATAAGGTTTTTCAAGAGGCCGATGAACTTAATGAAACCTTTGAGGATATGAACGAGACCTTCAAGGATATGAAAAAGGACCAACTAGAAATTAAGCATACACTGACTGAAATAAAAAAATGTTATACAAAGATCTAAAAACAGTCTAGAGGACCGTGAGAATCAAGTCAAAGATTTGAAATACAAAGAAGCAAAATCCACTCAGGCAGAAAAGCAAGAAGCAAAAAGAATCCAAAAAAATGAAGATATTGGAAGGAGCCTCTGGGACAACCTCAAGCATACCAACATCCGAATTATAGGGGTGCCAGAAAAAGAGAGACAGCAAAATAATGAAAACCTATTTGAAGAAATAGTGACCAAAAACTTCCCCCAACTGGTGAAAGAAATTGACTTAAAAGTCCAGGAAGTGCACAGAACCTCAAACTATAGGAATCCAAAGAGGACCACACCAAGACACATCATAATTAAAATGCCAAAAGCAAAAGACAGAGAAAGAATATTAAAAGCAGCAAGAGAAAAAAAGTTACCTGCAAGAAAGCACCCGTACAATTGTCAGCGGATTTCTCAACAGAAACTATGCAGGCCAGATGGGAGTGGCAAGAAATATTCAAAGTGATAAATAGCAAGAATCTACAACCAAGATTACTCTACCCAGCAAAGCTATCATTCAGAATTGAGGATCAGATAAAGTGCTTCGCAGATAAGAAAAAGCTAAAGGAGTTCATCACTGTCAAACCAGTATTATATGAAATGCTGAAATGTATTCTTTAAGAAGAAGAAGAAGAAAAAGGTAAAAATAAAAATTATGAAATAAAAATTATTATTTGTTAAATACACATCTATCAACAAACGAATATAAAAATCAAGTGAATTGAAAATCTGATGAACAGGATAAACTGGTGAATATAACAGAATCATGGGCATAGAGAAGGAATGGACTGACAATTCTTGGAGAGAAAAGGGATGTGGGAGATGCAGCAAGAAACTGGACAAAAATCATGCACCTATGGAAGAGGACAGTGGGGGGGGGGGAGGTAAGGGCAGAGGGTGGGATGGGTACCGGGTGGAGGGGAACTATGGGGGGGGAGGGGGGACACTGTAATTAATAAACTGAACAATAAAGATTAAAAAAAAATTTTTTTAAGAATTTACTGTGTACTTTCTACCCCTCCTCAGCTTCCACATTCCCCTCCCGGACAACCCTGCAACTTTCTCACATTAGGAGTAAGAACTCTCAATTGATACATCACACTTCAAAATTGTATAAAAGTTCTAAACATTATATTCTCAAAAGCACATACCAGCCCAAGAGGGCATTGGCTCAGTGGTTGAGTGGCAACCTATGAACCAGGAAGTGACAGTTCGATTCCAAGTCAGGGCACACGCCCCAGTTGTAGGCTCCATCCCCAGTAGGGGGCCTACAGGAGGCAGCTGCTCAACGATTCTCTCTCACCATGGATGTTTCTATCTCCCTCTCCCTTCCTCTCTAAAATCAATAAAAATTAATTGGGAGTGAGGAGGAGACACATACCAGCAATCAAATTATCAGCAAATTATATTTATTCATTAATAGTACTAAGACAAGAGTATTAAAGTGGTAGGATTAAATATCTTTTAAATGTTTGGGTTATCTATCCTACAACATGTTATATTTTTTTTCAAATAATTTGCACTTGATAATGAAAGCTACTTGTCTTCCAGAGCCTAAAAGGATGATACTGAAGCAGTCTTGTAGTTCTTCAGATTCAATGCCCTAAAATTAAAAAATAAATGTCCATTTAATTGTATAGGTACAGGTAATGTATCTGTAGATCCTTATAAAAATGTTTTACAATTTAAAAAATTAACAATCCAAAACCACAATTCCTCACCAAATTAAAAAGCTTCACTTTAAATAAACCAAAAGTATTTTTAAAATGTCATTTAGGAAGGAAAGATTGATTTGTGGGACCGATTTTAAACACTATGACAGATATTGACTAGTTTTAAAATTAGAGTAAAAGGAGCTTAACCTTGATTTAGGGTAATATTTGGGATAAGGTAAAGAGCAAGAGATTTCGACAAACTCAAAATTACTAAACAGAAGATAAACTTCTGATTTTTCAAAACAGCAATCAGTTGCTCTTTCTGCCCAATTTTTCTGTCCAAACATATTTGCTAGGGCACACAGAGAACTCTCTCAGGTCTGTTCTCTGCAGAGAAAAGGACTCAGAGAAAACTGCTCCTAGAATATTACTCCTGTAGACACAGTTAAACTACATAAACATGAAAGGGCAATTCTACTTTTATGATATAATAATAATGTCGGTATCGCAATCACTGTCTACAGTTGATAGGGTGTACTTACTTGTGTATTTTATAAAAGAATTTGGTATCCTTTATCTAATACACCGCAGAATTACACTGAAGTCAGAAATATGTGTATCCATTTCATTGGCATTAAAATATTTTTCAGTGAACAGATAGAAATGAATCATTTCACTTTATGATACCGCACACACAAAAAATGATGGAGTGTCCATTTCTAATGTACGTTCTGAGCTCCTGAGAACTTAATTTTCAGAGTGCTCAAAACCGGGGTAGCATTGAAATGTTAAGATACTTTAATAACATGCTTTTCCTCAAAGTTTTATAAAGTGGTGTCAATAGCATTTTTTTCAGGAAGAGGAGTATTTCCAGTTTTCATAAAAGATCATTTCAAAGTTAAGAACAGAAACCTTCAGTGTCATTAGGATTCTTCTGCGAGCCTGGCGCCCTATAACAAGGTTCAAAAACCCTCTCTGAGAACAGTCAGCACGGGCAGCTAACTGGACGATAAATACCTAAGGAGTTTCAAATGACTTGTAAGATGTACAGATATGCTTAAAACAGTATGGACACAATAGTTTGGAACATAAATTAAGTTTTTTCAATTGAGAATTTCAGATGGGAAAGAACTTCTACAAGGGAGGGAAGGTGTGTGGAAACAGCTGAGATTTCTAAAATCACCCAAACTTGTCATTTTTAAAAGTGTACAAATGAAAGATATTGTTTTGAAGAAATCTAAAAGTTGAAAACAGTTTTCTTAGTTGATGAAGTAAATGTAACGTAGTACTACCTTTTGATGTTCAAAGTCATTATACTTTCGATTGGTCTGCTTTTCAGTCCACCTGGTGGGTGGAAAATCTTAGTGGGCTTGCTGGGTTTTTCCAGTTTCACCATGTACGGGTCAGAGGAATGTGAAGGGTAAGGGTCGAATGTCCCCGCCTTCATTCCACCAGCCTGCGAATCAAAGTGAGGCCCTTTTATGTGGTTCTGCGAAAGGCTTCTTAAAAACATTCCATGTTGAAGTTTACACATATTTTGTATTATCTATGGAGTTGGTTTTACATTTTTTTAAAAAAGTTGTCCATTTTGTTTCATTCAGATACCAGCAAAAAATCTTCCTACCAGCAATTTCATGGGATTAAGACACTGTAATTCTAAAAGTTCTCTTATACTAAAATGCAAATGCTTAAGTTTGACTACATCAAATTACTAAATTTTTGAATAGCACAAAATATCATAATCAAAGGAAAACATTCAATAAACTAATATATATATATATATGTGTGTGTGTGTGTGTATATATATATGTATATATATATATGTATATATATATGTATATATATATATATATATATACATATATATATTTAACACACATGAAAACAGAACAATATCCTTAGCATTCAAAAAGATCTTACAAATACCCTACTAGAAAATCTGCAGAGAAAGTAAACAGCCAATTCACAGAGGGAAGAAAATAAATAAACCAAGGTTTATAAATTAAAAGAAGCATTTCCATTTTTATTCAAACTTGTAAACTTTAGAAAAGTTGAGAAAATTCATTACAATCATTTCAAAAACTAAAAGATGGTCTGGCTTTTTATGATTTTGAGAAAAAACTATACCTAAGATTTAGAGAGGCACTTAGAAAAATCAACTGTAAGCTCAAATATATTTGAACTGATTAACCCTATTTAATAAAGACATAATATGCAAACTGACCATCACTCCAACACATAAGATGCCTGCCCCCATGTGGTCAAAGATGGCCACCACAAGATGGCCAGCAGGGGAGGACAGTTAAGGGTGACCAGGCCAATAGAGGAGAGCAGTTGGGGGCGGGGGGACCCAGCTGTGCAGAAGAGGACAGCTGGGGGGAACTAGGCCTGTAGAAGAGGGCAGTTAGGGGTAACCAGGCCGGCAGAGGAGGGCAATTGGGGGGAGGCAATTGGGGGAGGGACCCTGCAGAGGAGGACAATTGGGGGCAATAAGAAAAGTAGGGGAGGGCAGTTGGGGTGACCAAGCCTTCAGGGGAGGGCAGTTGGGGGGACCAGGCCTGCAGGGGAGGATAGTTAGAGGCAAACAGGCTGGCAGGGGAGGGCAGTTGGAGGTGACCAGGTGGCAAGGGAGGGCAGTTAGGGGCAATCAGGCTGGCAGGGGAGCAGTTAGACATCAGTTGGGCTGGCAGGGGAGTGGTTAGGGAGTGATCAGGCTGGCAGGCAGAAGCCGTTAGGGGCAATCAGGCAGGCAAGCAGGCAGGCAGGCAAGCAGTTGGGAGCCAGGAGTCCTGGATTGTGAGAGGGATCCCAGATCGGAGAGGGTACAGGCTGGGCTGAGGGACACACACACACACACACACACACACACACACCTGTGCATGAATTTCATGCACCAGGCCTCTAGTAATCATTATAAGAGCTTCCTTATTCCCATACACTGGTCATACTTTATGACTTTTCATAATTTTATAAAAACTGGTTTCATGATTCTTGGTGTGAATACAAAACAAAAGTTTATTGTTTACATGGGCAATAAAACAATTTGACAGCAAGAGGCATTATTTCTTTAAAATGCTTAATATTAAAAAATAATAATAATAAATGCTTAATATTTTTTCATTGTAAAACTCTTAACTTACCTTTTTACCAGGTGAAGAGGGCTTAAAGGGGCTTGGGAGTGCTCCTTTCTTCTCTGCTTGCTTAACTGGAGGTAAAGTTTTCTCAGAAAAATAAGGATTGGTATCAAAATATTCTCTTGGGTATAAGTTTAACTTGAAAGGATTCCCTTTGAGTAAACTATGGTGCTCTTCGTTCTCTTTCTGTAAATCACAGAGTTAGACATTATGCAGCCTAAGTTACTCTGACTGATAATAACGGAGAATCTAATCTCCTTTCATATTATAATAGAAGCACATAGATTTTTAAATTATACACTGCTAGGCTCACATTGTTTTAAACATCCCTTTGTTAGGTTCTGTTTTTATGATACTTATGAACAACAACTAAGATTGTTCATTTTGGATATCAATGTATTTGAAGTATAGAGATCTATTAGTCATCTGAACAAATCTCTACTAACTCTCTGAGGGATATGACATAGTGACAAGAGCTTGGTCTCCAGTTCAAACTCTAACTCCCTCCTGCTTTTCAGCATTTCTTGGGGACTCCGGGACCTTTCAGTGCCACATTTTCAACCCTAAATGAAGATAATACCCCCTCCTCCAGGCATGCTGCTCTAAAGATTAAATGAGATTCTGTGTATAAAATACCTGGCATATGGCAGGCTCTTTATAAATGTCAGTTTTACTTCTGAGAATGAGGAATGCTTACTTTTTACATTATAACATGCTTATATTACAATATTTTTAGCTACCTAATACCCAAGCAAAACGGAGGGGAGGGGTCGGGGGAGGTGAGAGGGCCAGGGAAAAGAGGGAAGAAGAGAAGAGGGGAGGGGAGGGCAGCAGAGGGGAAAGGAGAGAAGAGGAAGGGAGAGGAGGAAAAGAGGGGAAACTTAAAAAATACCTGCATAAATAATAACTGAAAATATTCTAAATTTAATGAAAACTATAAACTCACAGATCCAAGAAGCTCAATAAACCCCAAGCATAAGAAACATGAGAAAACTACACCAAGGCACATTGCAATCAAATTGCCCCAAGTGATAAAGAAATTTTTGAACGTTACCAAAGGGAAAAGAGGCAGTACAAAATAAACATGATGACAGATACCTTGTCAGAAACAATTCAGACAAGAAAACAGTGGAGTAATCTCTCAAATTCTAAAAGAAAAAGCAACGGTACATTTAAAAAATTATTTCCAGAATTAATTTTAGGAAATCCAAGATTTCTCACTTATAAATAGTAAGTTATGAAAGTAAGAACAAAAGATCTCTATCTACTATGAGGAAAGAAAAGTATCTTATGCCCAGAAAGTTTAGGATGGAAGACTAATTATTGAGCCATATGTATTTATATATTATGTATTATTACTATTCCTACAGATGAAAAGCAGTTTATATGTAATTTTATATAAGCTGAATTATCCATACATAGAAACAGATGCTTCATTTCAAATGACCAAGGCTTCTGCCCAATTTAATGAAAAATTTTTGGGTTTGGACAACCCATTTGTCAAACGATCACTATCCTTCTATCTCTCGGCCCACCCAATGCCACTTGAAATCAGCACAGTAAAATGATAAAAAAAAAACTGCCTGCCGAAAAATACAAAAACAAAAACACTAATTAAATGGTTGTCATTGCCCTATCTGGTTTGGCTCAGTGGATAGAGTGTTGGCCTGCAAACTCGAGAGTCCCAGGTTCGATTCTGGTCAAGGGCATGTACCTTGGTTGCAGGCACATCCCCAGTAGGGGTTGTGCAGGAGGCAGCTGATCAATGTCTCTCTCTCATCAATGTTTCCAACTCTCTTTCCCTCTCCCTTCCTCTCTGTAAAAAATCAATAAATTATGTTTTAAAAATAAATAAATGGTTGCCATTTAATTTCTGTTGCTTCATGTCCAACAAATTTGACTTTTCATTACTACCAGCTCTCTTTAAGTTACATTGATATTATTAAATTTATGTTGATATTTTTCCAAAATGTTCCTCCATTCATATGCAGGTGTTCTCCACATAAGTGAATATGTTTCATTATACATCAAATATTGTATAAAGTGAGTGCAAAAGGCATATCACAGCTATGCTTCAGTGTTTATCTCTGCTCTTTAATGAAGTGGGGAGTTTTCTCCATCCTTTCAGTCTCTCTTCTGTAGGCATGCATCCATTCTCTACTTCTTTCTCGATGTTCTCCGTCACTCCTCCATTCCATCACTCACCCTAATGGAGCAGTACTCCCACGACTTCGTTGTGGTGGAAACATGGCTAAGGGTTAGGATATGGCTCCTCTATTCAAAATAGAAGGTATCTGAACAGGCTGAGTTAACAGAAGTCCCACAGATAATTAGAGAGAGGTGAGAGATGTGACCAACTACAGCAGCAGGTAAAAAGCTCACCCTGGGAAGAGCTGGAAGGATCTATAGTAAGATGTGGAAATATAATATCAAAATAGAAACCCCCTTTTGACCCAGTAATCCCACTTCTAGGACGATATCCCAAGAAACCAGAAACACCAATCAGAAAGGATATATGCACCCCTATGTTCATAGCAGCACAGTTTACCACAGCTAAGATTTGGAAACAGCCTAAGCGCCCATCAGCAGATGAGTGGATTAAAAAACTGTGGTACATCTACACAATGGAAGACTATGCTGCTGTAAAAAAAGAAGGAACTTTTACCACTTGCATCAGCATGGAATGAACTGGAGAGCATCATGCTAACTGAAATAAGCCAATCGGAGAAAGATAAATATCACATGATCTCACTCATATGTGGGATATAATGATCAACATAATTTGATGAACAAGAATAGATCCAGAGACAAGTGGCAGGTGAGGTGGGGGGAGGAGTTAGAGAGCAACCAAAGGACTTGTGTGCATGCATATTAGCATAACCAATGGACACAGACACTGGGGCAGTGGGGGTTTGCCCAGAGTGGGAATGACTGGGGGATTGCGGGGGGAGGGGGGGACATTTACATACGTAAAACTTTAGACAATTAAAAAAATGAAATGTAAAACTATCCCAATTCATAAACATCAGTCTGCCCGCCACTGCCCGAGTAATACAAACATGGAAAACATAGCAAACCATCACTAGATCATAAGTGAATTCTCCAAGTCGACTAAATAAGAAAGGTTGAAGAAGAGCTGAAGTAGATTACTTTACCTTAAAATTTAGTCTTGGTGCATCATAGACATCAGCAGAGTGTGAGAACTGTTTACCGATTGTAACATTTGCATAGCTAAGGAAAGAAAATGAGTAATGGTGACTTCAAAGTTCAGGAACTTTAAATTTTACCTTTTTAAGTTCAAAACAAGTGACATAGGAGTATTAAATATGTCTTACCCATATCCGGTTCCTTTCTTCCCAGGGCTTGTGTATAAATTCTTTCCAGGTGGCACATACTTTTCTATGGGTTTGGACTGTGCGCTGAAGAATGGGACTGAACCACCTATTGTTCCATAGTAGCTTCCTACTCCACATCTTACAGTCAAAATGAAAAACACAGAGCAGGTTAAAATGGCCAGTTGTGTGTTATATACGCATATATCAGCACAATGTATAAAAACGATTGAAAAGGGAGCAAAATGGGGGAAGCCAAGATGGAGGCATAGGTAAACACCTAAACTGCTACCTCGCACAATAATTTCAAAACTGCAACTAAAAGACAAAACGTCTATCACCCAGCACCACGGGAAAGTGGAAGTTCTGCAGCTAGAAGGAAAGAGAAAAGAGCATTGAGACGTGCACAAGCGCCGAAAAGCTGAGGTTCGGAGGCACACGAACTGGGCTGGTGGCGGGTGACGGGGCGCTGCCCCGAAGGAAACAAGCTCCTGATTACTCTGAACTCCAGTTTCTGGGGAGACGCTGGCGACCCAGACTCCTATGGAGAGAAGCTGGATTGTCTGCCATTGGGTTGGAAAGTGAGGGTGTCTCCCTTACAGAGGGGCGCGCAGCAATCATTGTTCACTGCGCAGAGGTGCGGGACGTGGGGACTTGGAAACACAGAGAAGCAGAGAGGGTTGACTGGCAGCCCTAGCCGTTTGCCACACCCTAGCTTAGTGACTCCCTGAGACCCCGCCCCGCACAATCTGCAAACCCACCCAAGCTCTGTGCAGCAGCATTTCATATAAATGGCCTGCCCTATCGCAGCTTAATCGAACAAATGGCAGCTCTGGCGAGACAGCTCCAAAACCTCCAAACTCCAAGCAAAGAGGAGAAAACTATAGTTCTCGGTGTAGCTCCTGCTGGGTCGCCTCAGACAGCAGGTGTTCTACACCCCATTGTTGATCCAGAAGCTAGTGTGTCTAGAGGTCAGTGTGAGATGACACCAGAATTCAACTACTCACATCCATAAGTGACACATTCAAGAGGCAGACTTGGGGAGCACCAAAGCCCCACTGAAGCAAGACCTGCCCCATAGATGTGTCTCCAGTACAGCAGTTCTTCCACTCCATCAGCACAGGGAAGCATCAAAACGCAGAGACAAAGAAACATGTCATGAATGAAAGAAATGGAGGACATAGAGTTCAGGACCACAGTTATAAAGTTACTCAATAATCTTCTAAAAACCACTGAGAAATTTGATGAGACCTTCAAGGACCTTAATGAGAATGCCAAGAAAATGGAAAAGGACCAGTCAGAAATTAAGCATACACTGTCTGAAATAAAGAATATACAGAAATTCAACAGTAGATCAAAGGACCCCAAGAATCAAACCAAAGATCTGAAATATGAGGAGACAAAAAACACCCAACCAGAAAAACAAAAAACAAAAAAAGAATCCAAAAATATGAAGATAGTGTAAGAAGCCTCTGGGACAACTTTAAGCGTACAAACATCCGAATTATTGGGGAGCCAGAAGAAGAGAGAGAGCAAAATATTGAAAACCTATTAGAAGAGATAATGACAGAAAACTTTCCCTACCTGGTGAAAGAAATAGCCTTACAAGTCCAGGAAGCACAGAGAAGAAGAATCCAAAGAGGACCACACCAAGTCACATCATAATTAAAATGTCAAGGACAAAAGACAAAGAGAGAATCTTGACAGCTGTAAGGGAAAAACAGTTGGTTACCTACAAGGGCATACCCATATGACTGTCAGCTGATTTCTCAACAGAAACTATGCAGGCCAGATGGGAGTGGCAAGAAATATTCAAAGTGATGAATAGCAAGAACCTACAACCAAGATTACTCTACCCAGCAAGGCTATCATTCAGAATTGAAGGTAAGATAAAGAGCTTCACAGATAAGAAAAAGCTAAAGAGTTCATCACCACCAAACCAGGATTATGTGAAATGCTGAAGGGTATTCTTTAAGAAGAGGAGGAAGAAGAAAAAGGTAAAGATAAAAACTATGAACAACAATATGATAACAAATATATACCTACCAACAAGTGAATCTAAAAATCAAGTGAATGAAAAATCTGATGAACAGAATGGACTGATGAATATAACAGAATCAGGGAAATAAAAAGGGAGTGGACTGACAATACTCAGGGGGAAGAGGTTTTGAGGGGTGTGGGAAGAGACTAGACAAAAATCTTACACCTATGGATGAAGACAGTGTGGGTGGAGGGGTAAGGGCATAGGGTGGGGTAGGAGATCGGGTGTAGGGGAGCTATGAAGGGAAAAAAGAGGAACACCTGTAATTATCTGAACAATACAGATTTATTTAAAAAATAAAAATATAAAATATATCCAACCTGACCACTTAGTCAGGGGCACTGAATTCTTTTCCTTTGGATTGTCAAATTAAAAAGATGACCTTGGCCAACACAACAATAGCCGCCCAGCGAGAATGAATCAAAATTATAGCTATTTTGCCCTGTACAGTGTCTCTCGGTGGTTAGCGTGCACAGAAAGGTCTGGGTTCGATCCCTGGTCAAGGGCACACACCTGGGTTGCAGGTTGATTCCCAGTGGGTGACAAGCAGGGGGCGGAGCCCCCATGCCGGAGGCAACCAATACACGTGTCTCTCTCACATCCATGTTTCTTCCCCCCCTCACTGTACCTATCTCTAGAATCGATGTGGAAAATATTCTCAGGTGAGAATTAACAACACAAAAAATTATACCTATCTATTTTTGTCAAACTGGCAAAAAATATATTTTTGACGTTTGCAGAATTTTAGTAATTAGTTTATGTTTTGCCATAAGATGGAAAAGGTAGAAAATTGCAGTTATAACCTAATGGATCAAGGCAGCAATTTCCAATGATTATCACAGAGGTCAAAGTTCATGGGGGGAACACTTAAAAATAGGAAAAAGTTATTTAAAGGGTACAATAACCATATTACATGTAAAAGATTCTTAATATATCTTTGATGATTTAACTTCTTTATTTTTTAAAAAAAAAAGGCTTCTCTTCATTTCACTGTTATATTAATTCTTTGTAAAAGTCTTTTTTTTAGTAAAAAAAAACAGCCTGGGCACAGATATGATGACTCAAGGTGATTTTTTCCCCCCTGACTACTTGCAGGTTTTTTATCAACTTTATTTTCATTATTTAGTTGGCCTTTATTAAATAAACTAATTCGGAACAATAACATAAATAATCCCAAATGTAATGTGATAAAGACAATCAATTTAGCAAAAAATACCTGCCAACTTCAATCTCCCAATATAACTATCCCCAGTTAAGACAAAGTAAGAGAAGGGTCATACTTTAGAAAGTGAATCATACAGTGTAAGCAAGTCCTGTGGAAGGGCTAGAGGAGAGAAAGTTGCAGACGTATTCAGGAGTTTTCCCCCAAACACTTACGATTTTTTATCTCCGCTGCTAGGGAGGAAAGCTTTGCCTATATTTTTTTTTGCTTCTTCCACCATCCGCTTTCTCCTCAATTGATTCACATTGGTATAACCTTCACCTTCAAAAATCCTTACAAAACGGGGCTCAAAGTAACCTGGCTGGAGGTCCGACATTTGTTTGGACCCCCCAGGTAGCATCTGTTTATTTTTGCTTGCAGCTTCATTAAAGGGTCCTTTAAAAATAAGTTAGGAAAATGGTCATTTTGAGCTCACTAGTAATTAAAGAACATGAAAAGTAACCCAAAAAAAGTCTCAAAATGGGACATAGGCTAATACGTTCTGAGGCCTAAAACTTGTTTCAAATGTTCCCTGAAAGCTCTGTGTGAAAGGCTCTGTGTTGACAATAGGCCTACGAGGGTTGCAGGGTAGACGGTGAATTTCAGAGCTGGAAGAGGCCTTAGAGATGATCTCATCCGATGCTTCCCCATCGACATAACGGAGGACAGTTTGTGTGAAATGTCAATAAGTGTGTGTGTGTATTTATGTGTGTGAGTGTGTGTGTATGTATGTGTGAGTGTGTGAGTGTGTATGTATATATGTGCGTGTGTGTGTGTGTGAGTGTGTGTGTATGTGTGCGTGAGTGTGTGTGTGTATGTATGTGTGAGTGTGTGAGTGTGTATGTATATATGTGCGTGTGTGTATGTGTGAGTGTGTGTGTGTATGTATGTGTGAGTGTGTGAGTGTGTATGTATATATGTGCGTGTGTGTGTGAGTGTGTGAGTGTGTGTGTATGTGTGCGTGAGTGTGTGTGTATGTACGTGTGAGTGTGTGTGTGTATGTATGTGTGAGTGTGTGTGTGTGTGTGCAGGTTAGAGTGGAGAGTGTCCCACACTCACACTGAAGCCATTTCCGTCCTGGGTATATACTCAAGACACATGAGTGCCTTTATGCACTAAAAGACATAAGCAAGAATGTTCATAGCATTTCAGTCACAACAATCACAACCAAGAAACAGTTCTGCCCTCGCTGGTTTTGCTCAGTGGATGGAGCATCAGGTTGTGGGCTCGATCCTCACTACAAGACAGCCAGCCAATGATTCTCTCATCATTGGTGTTTCTATCTCTCTCCCTCTCCCTGCCTCTCTGAAATCAAGAAAAAATACGCATTTTTTAAAAACAACAAGAAATAGTTCAAATATTTATCATTAGAACAGACTAAATAAACAGTAATCCTATAATTTTTATAAATATTTGGGACTCCTTTTATCATTTGGATTAATGTTAGAAGTCCTTTCGTGATGTAAAGTATTTTTTGAAGTACAAACAATCCTTAAATCAACTGGTTATTTCAATGTGAATTTGTATCACTGATTTTTTACCTTAAATTTTTGAAAAGTAATATATTCACATCAATCCAAATGCAACAGTATAAATATCTGTACAATAAATCTTCCTCCCACTCTTACCCACTCAGTTCCTCTCCCATAGGCAAATCATGATACTAAATGTGTTTCCTAAAGCATGTTGAGGCATGTTCCAATACATATTCTCATATATTTTCCTCTCTATTTTTAGTGTTCAGCATACCATATACACTACTCTGCACTTTAATTTCTATTTTATTTAATAACATACTTTGGAGATGTTTCATATCAATATATTATTTTTCATTGCCACATAGAGGCCCTTCAAAGCCAAAAATTTGACAGACATTTTAAATGACTATTTACTTTAGCTCTCATTCATAATTCTTCTAAAAAAAAAATCCCCGGGCTATTCATTTGGCATTTTATTTTTCAAGAAGGAATAGTAGGTGGCCTTTTCAAGTACAAATGTAAACACTATTTGCATAGTAGAGTGCCTCATTTGAGGGAAAAAAGCTAAAAACAACATATTCTGGGAGAAAACTGTCATGGACTCTTTGGAAAGAAATAAAATTACTTACGAGGAGAATACTTAAAAATAGGGTGGTGCAAAAAAATGAAATTCTTTTAAGTCTATTGCAATTTCTCAAGTTTATTCAACTTTAGAACTAATACTTTAAAATACGGTTCCATTGCAGAACCGGTTTGGCTCAGTGGATAGAGCGTCGGCCTGTGGACTGAAAGGTCCCAGGTTCGATTCCGGTCAAGGGCATGTATCTTGGTTGCAGGCACATCCCTAGTAGGGTGTGTGCAGGAGGCAGCTGATCGATGTTTCTCTCCCATCGATGTTTCTGACTTTCTATCCCTCTTCCTTCCTCTCTGTGAAAAATCAATAAAATATATTTAAAAAATAAAATATGGACCATTAGAAATGACTTTTGGGCCCTACCAGGGTAGCTAAGTTGGTTAGGGCATCGTCCCAATACGCCAAGGTTGCAGGTTCCATGGCAGGCCAAGGGCACATACAAGAACCAAGCAATGAATGCATGGATAAGTGGAACAACAAATGGTTGTGTTCGTGTTTCTCTATCAGTGGTCGGCAAACTCATTAGCCAACAGAGCCAAATACCAACAGTACAACAACTGAAAATTCTTTCGAGAGCCCAATTTTTTAAACTTAACCGTGGTATTTTGTGGAAGAACCACACTCAAGGGGCCAAAGAACCACGTGTGTGTGTGTATGTATGTGTGTGTGAGTGTGTGTGTATGTATGTGTGAGTGTGTGAGTGTGTGTGTATGTATGTGTGTGAGTGTGTGTGTGAGTGTGTGTGTATGTATGTATGTGTGAGTGAGTGTGTGTGTATGTATGTGTGTGTGAGTGTGTGTATGTATGTATGTGTGTGTGAGTGTGTGTGTATGTATGTGTGTGTGAGTGTGTGTGTGAGTGTGTGTGTATGTATGTGTGAGTGTGTGTGTGTGAGTGTGTGTGTGAGTGTGTGTGTATGTATGTGTGAGTGTGTGTGTATGTATGTGTGTGTGAGTGTGTGTGTGAGTGTGTGTGTATGTATGTGTGTGTGAGTGTGTGTGTGAGTGTGTGTGTGTGTATGTGTGAGTGTGTGTGTATGTATGTATGTGTGAGTGTGTGTGTGAGTGTGTGTGTATGTGTGTGTGTGAGTGTGTGCGTATGAGTGTGTGTATGTCTGTGTGTGTATGTGTGTGTGTATGTGTGAGTGTGTGTATGTATGAGTGTGTGTATGTATGACCACTGCTCCAGATAAATAAACTTAAATATCTTTTAACCAAATTTCCATACAGAAAATGCCCACGGTTAGGCTGTAAAGGAAAGCAAATATACTTACGATCATAATGTGACACATATTTATCACCAATCGTTACATATTCCATCTCACTGAAGAGGCCAATCCTGTCCATATCGGATTTCCCTCCCTCGGCAGGCATCGTTGCGTCTCCTGCAGGCGTGCCCCGTATCAGTAACTTCAAAAGGTTCCTTTGGGCTACGTCTATTAGAGCTCAAGCCTACCCTGCAATGAAAAACACAGGAAGGGATGTTCAGGAAAACGGCGATTATTACACTTCAGTCTCGGTTACCTTCAGTCTGAAAGCGAATGTTCTCTATAAAACAGGAGCCCCAAACTGTGTGGGGAAAGAACCGATTTGGTGGGGCTAAGGCTGATGGCATTCAAAAGGGTCACCATGAGCCCTCCCTTTGCCTCTTCAGGTGAAACATCCACAAACTACCAAGTGTGTATGACAGCATTGCTGCATTGCCATTCATCCTCTGTAAATGATAAAAGTATGACTGTAATCATTTCTAGTGAGCTCTAAATACTGTGCAAACAACATCCTTCCTTTGAGTGCAAGTTATTTGAACTTGAGTTCAAAAAGCCCCCCTGGATATGCTCAACATTGCCACAACTCTAGGTGTGTACTCAACACTTAAAAGTAAACTTGTAGCCAAAACCGGTTTGGCTCAGTGGATAGAGCGTCGGCCTGTGGACTGAAGGGTCTCAGGTTTGATTCTGGTCAAAGGCATGTACCTTGGTTGCAGGCACAACCCCAGTAGGGGGTGTGCAGGAGGCAGCTGATCGATGTTTCTCTCATCGACGTTTCTAACTCTCTATCCCTCTTCCATCCTCTCTGTAAAAAGTCAATAAACTATATTTAAAGATAAAAGGCATAATTAACTAGGGCAGGTGTTTTCAGTTTAGATCATATGACTTAAGGGTACTGCACTATCCCTCAGACTGAAAATTAGAACCTAGTTTTTCAGAATGCACAACACATACAGGGATTACCCTCTAGGTCCTGCGTTTTTTCAAATTTTATGGGGAGAGAGAACAACTTTCTAACCAAGAAAAAAAAAAGAGCAACAAAGCAAACAAAAATCCACCCTTCAGGCAGGTTACTAGTACTTCACTGTGCCAAAGCCTTTCATTCCCGCAATGAACACTGAATCTTCCTACTAAGTTCATTCACTACTCCAAGTCCCTCTCTCATAGCCACATGCTTCTCTTTCCATGCCTCATCATGGTTACCCAGGGGGTTATCATTTTATATCCACATGTACGGATCCTTAACAATTGTCTTACCTCACACACACATACACAATTGTTGGCTCTGCAAAGCAGGAACCAAGGTCTGAGCTTGGTTTTTATCACAATACTAGAGGCCTGGTGCGCTAGATTCATGCACTGGGGGGGGGGGGGGGTCCCTCAGCCAAGCCCCGTGCCCTCTCACAGTCCAGGACTCCTGGCAGGTGGGGAGAGATGTCCTCCTGCCGGCTTATGCCCCTAAGCTAGCAGGCAGACATCCCTCTCACAGTCCAGGACTCTTGCAGGCCAGGACCCCTCACTCCTTACAACCTGCCTGCAGTGGAAGCAGGAGAGGCTCCAGCCACCACTGTTGCGCTTTCAAGCTTGGAGCCCGGCTCCTGGTTGAGCCGTGCTCCCTGTGAAGCACACTGACCACCAGGGGGCAGCTCCTACTTTGAGCATCTGCACCCTGATGGCCAGTGTGCATCATAGCAACCAGTCATTCCTCTGTTTGGTGGATTTGCATATTAGAGTTTTATTATATAGGATTATATAGGATTCCCAGTGTCTGCATAGCACCTGGTGCAACAGAGGGAAAACAGAAGTTCCTGCATTGAGTTTTTCCACTACTTAACTCTTCTTGAGCAACATTTACAAAACCCTTTATTCACTTATTTAGCAAATTCATTGCAAACCCCCCTTCCAGGTAAAACTCATTGGTAGAAGCTCAGAAAACTGAGATTTTAAAAGGCGTAGATGCTGCCGCAGGTAACTACACTGAACATAAGTACAACACGAGCGGAACGTGCCAAGTTCCCTCCAAAAAGATGAAGAAATGTTCCAGGGGTGGGGGGTGCAGGAGGGGGTCTCCGGAGGGGTGTGCAGGAGAGGGTGGGGGTGCAGGACAATGTGTGGGGTGCAGGAGAAGGGGGGTGCAGGAGAGAGTAGGGGGTTCAGGAGAGGGTGGAGGGTGCAGAAGGGGTGGAGGGGTGCAGGAGAGGTTGGGGGGGGCGCAGGAGGGGCCGAAAACTTCTGGCTAAGGGGACCCGGGAAAAGATGTCCCATCAGGGAAGCGGAGGCTCAGTGTAGGTGGGTACCTAAAGACCAACACCTGGCGGCTGCGAGGACCAAGTCACCTCTCAGAAGGGCACTCAATCCGACCACCCAGACCAGATCGTCTCAGCTGCTGGAGAGCCCAGGGCTGCGAGCCACCAGGAGGCATGCGCTCCCCGCCCGGGACCTTGCCCCGCTGAGCCTCGAACTGCAGGTGTTTATTGTGACGCGTTGCCTGGAGGATAGGCGAAACCATCCCACGGACCCTGCGGGGAACATGTACAGGCTTCGAATCCTCATCGAACAACACGCGGAAAGACTTAGGAATGGGTTGGGATACGGATGACTCAAACCAAAAAAATATTAGTTTAATTTTTAATAAACTTTATTGCATAATTAATTACAATAAGACTTCTGCTTTCCGCCCTATTATCTATCCTTGGGAGCTGTGGAATGGTACAGCCCCAGATATACCGCGAGGCGTGCTGGGAGTTGTAGTCCGCCTCCCGAGGCCCCGCCCCTCGATGACGACACTTCCAGACCAGCCTCTGTCACCGCCACGTCGCAGACATGGTGAGTACCTCTGCTCGCCGCCGACCCCGGCGTTTGCCCCGGGGACTTCGGTGGCCCCACGCCTGCGGCCCCACAGCCCATGAAGGAGCTGGGCCCGCCGGGGCCCGCGATGGCAGCCGCGGACTCGGTGGCGTGGGCCGCCCTGCCCTGCCCTCGGCCTCCCCGCTGGGGCCGGAGGCACCTCGCCCCACACAGTCCTTGGTCCGCCGGGTCGGCCGCGTCTGGACACCCGCTTCCTGCGCCTCCTCGTTGCGAATGCATTTTGAGGGCGACGGATGATTCGGCGTTTTTGAAGGTTTTGAAGGAGGATCGGATCTTGGAAAGATGAATAACTTTCTTCCGATACTCTCTTGCCTTAGTGACAGCGATGTGACACTTCCGGTTTCCCTGGCGCGTCATTTGTTCCTCCCGGTCCTGCTGCCCCTGCCCTACCAGGTGGTGGCGTTCTGGGACACTCTTCTTCTTTTTTAATACATTTTATTGATTTTTACAGAGAGGAAGGGAGAGGGTTGGAAAGTTAGAAACACCCATGAGAGAGAAACATCGATCAGCTGCCTCCTGCACGCACCCTACTCGGGATGTGCCCGCAACCAAGGTACATGCCCTTGACCGGAATCGAACCTGGGACCCTTCAGTCCGCAGGCCGACGCTCTATCCACTGAGCCACACCGGTCACTGCCGGGACATTCTCTTTACACACTGTGCTTCCTCCCAGATGTGTGTCTCCAGCTTAGACCTTTATTCCGAGTTACTTTCATTCTGTCTGTTGACTATAGCCCCACGTGGGTAGCTCATGTAGCTCAACCTCAGCAAGTTCAAAACTAACGAATTTCCAACTCACCTCACCCCGCCTTGCTCTTCCTCCAGGGATCCCACCTCAGTTACTGTCACCCTCTACCCTGTCCTGCATCCAAAAACCTGGATGTCATCCTTGACATCTCCCTTTTCTCAACTCCTGAACATCTGTCTGATCAGTCTTCAAGCTCCATGGAGTCCGCCATCTCCATGGCTGTGACTTCTCACTCTGGACTCCTGCCATCCTTGTCCTTGTCACCATCATCTAACCGCCTGCCCAGTCTCTTACCTGGTCTTCTAGGCAGGCCTTCCTCAACCTGGGGCACACCTGGAATGGGCTTTTCCATCCCCCACCCTCCACCCCCAGCCCTCCACCCCCCGCCTCATCTTTTCTCTGGAATTGCTCATGCCCATTCCTGCCCATCCTTCAGATCTCAGCTCAAATGAGAAGTCTAGAGAGAGTCTAGTGCTTTCACATGTGACCTTTTATGGAGTCTTCACCGCCATCCTATGAAGTTGTAGATTTTCCCAAATTTACAGAAGACTTGATTTGTTAAATTGTGCAAAATCATACAATAAGTCACCGAGTTAAATTTGCTCAAGCCTGTCTTTTTAACTTTTATCTCCTTCAGTGTCTTTCTTTGTCATTAAATATTTTTTTGCTCTAATGGGTACATCGTGTTTTGTAGGATAGTATTGTTCTTTATTTAACAAACTTCTTATTGATAGCTATTTAGGTGTTTGGGGAGTGTTGCTATGAAGAGCAAGAGTATTATAAGTGGCCAACACTGAAGCTAAATTTGTATTGACCTTTCTTGATTATTTTCTTAGAATAAATTCCCAGAAGTAGAATAGGAGTAAAGGTTATGACTTTTCAACAGGTTACAATTGATGAAACAAATAAAAGCAGTTGCTCTTTTAAAAGTGTGACAAGAGATTTGTAAGCACAAGAATACTAATGGTACCTACTTCATATTCTGAGGATCAGAGTTAATATATGTCCAACCATTTAGCACCATGCCATTTATATTTTTAAGAGCTCAGTAAATGTTTGTACTTAATCATGTATTCAAAATAGGATTCTTATATGTAGTGTGGTTCGCCAGCCTGTTTGGGAAATGTTTTGAGATGCTGATGAACTCTTTGAAACCTCTTCCCAGAGGTTCTCCTCCTCCTCTTCCCCCAGCAAAATGGTAGATGCTATTTGTCATAAGTCTTCAACTACCTAAACTCAGCATGTGGACCCAGATTAAGAACTGCTGATCGATTCCACTTTACAAGTGCTTTTCCCCCTTTATAAGTTGCAGGTATTTTCCTCTGCTGTGAAATATTCTTCTAAAGCATGGTTTTTTCATGGCTATAGAATACTCATAATTATTTAACCACCTGCCATTGTTGACATTCAGATTAACATCCTTATACCTGAGTCTTTGTTTTGCAGATTTCCTCAGACTAAATTTCTAAATGCAGGCTCTCACTACTCCAAGAATGTGAATATAAGGCTTTTGGATCTTTTTTAAAATTTATTTTATTGTTTTTTTTACAGAGAGGAAAGGAGAGGGACAGAGAGAAACATCGATGAGAGGTTGATCAGCTGCCTCCTGCACACCCCCTTCTGGCGATGTGCCTACAACCAAGGTGCACGCCCTTGACCGGAATCGAATCGGGACCTTTCAGTCCACAGGCAGACACTCTATCCACTGAGCCAAACCGGTTTCGGCAGGCTTTTGGTTCTTATTGCCACATTAACTTGTAAGAGTTCTACAGTCCGTACTCCCACCATTAACGATGCCTTCGTTTTATTATACTAAGTTCAGTGTTTCTGTCCCTTTCTGAAACTCGTTCTTTACCGTTGGTGTCCTGGTGTCATTGGTAAGGCCGCTGTTGACTGCAGCTCAGAAACGTGGTCTCCCAGCACTCGATACTAACCGAGCTATCTGCGTCCCAGCCTTGTGTCAAAGGCCTGAGATGCGCTGTGGTAACTGGGTTGAAGAAGTGCGATATTAAAACAAAAGCCGTGAGTCTTTAAGCCCAGTGTGTGAAGACGCACTCTGAGTTATAACTCAGTGGCACAACTGGAAAAAGGAAAAAAAAAGAAGAAGACGAAATATGTCTTAAGCAGTAGTCCTCAGCTTTGTCACCTGAGAATCACTGGTGTGGGGCGCTTTTAAATATTCTTATGCCAAGACCCTCCCCAAGACCAGTTAATCAGCTTAAGTTCCTGGTGATACCAGAGGGGGACAAAAGTCGAGAACCCCTGCTTTACAATGGAGGGTGTTTTGTTTTCTTTTTCTTCAGAAAAAGAAGAATTGGTGAAATGATTTGCAAAGATGAGGTTCATTAATGCCTTACCTTAAATCAGGATTTGAATTTATACAAGGCTGATTGTTTTGTTTCACAGTGGGGTTTTTGCTCCCTTTGTCTCAGGTGATTTCAGAGGCTACGGATATACTCTTCAGAATCAGAGGGGGCCTTGACCTAGCTTTTCAGCTAGCCACCGCGAATGGTAGGTCAGCCAAAAAGCTCTCCGTTGTTACTACAAAATTGATGATGAACTAGACTGATTCTCACCAGTTTGCTCACGGAACTGTGTGGGAGGTAGGACGAATTGCCCAAGACCATATAGTTAGTAAGTTCTGTAACTTAGACTTAAACTTAGACAACGTGTCCCAACACCACCACCAACAGGACTCCTCTGTACACATTCCAAAAGGATGAGCTTAATAGATGAATCTTAACACTGTTGTGCTGCGTGGAAGAAGCCAGACACCAAAGGACACATAATACATGATCCCGCTTATGTGAAGTGTCCAAAACAGACAAGCCTACAAAGACGAAAAACAGACGAGCGATTGCTGTCAGTAGGTCTGGAGAGAGTCCGCATCTCCAGGTTTAGAATGTGGAATGACATTTTGGAAGCATTTTTAGCCATCTTCAAACATACTCACTGGATATGAGTATATGTTTCTTTTGGGGTCATCAAAATCTTGTGGAATTAGGGAGTGAGGGTTGTAAAACCTTGTGAATACACTAAAAGCCACTGAATTGTACAAATCTTATGGCCTGTAAGTTTTTATCTCGGTTATTTCAAAAGAAAGGCAAAAAAATGTGTATAATTTTTGAATCTGGGGAATGGACATTTGGCAGCCAATCTGACTTCTACTTTTGTGTGTTTGGAAGCATTCATGTTGACAACTGTAAAACTTTCCTCACTCACTTCTATCTTTATTCTTTTAATGTAGAGATTTTTACCCAGAAGGCACTAAAACATGTGCTGAGTGACCTGTCAGCCAAGCTGTCATCAAACGCACTGGTGTTCAGAGTTCGCCACAGCTCGGTGTACGTGTGGCCTAACAGTGACGTCAACACCATCCCAGGAGAACTGACAGACAGTTCTGCCTGCAAGGCCCTTCTGCGCTTCCTCCAGTGAGTGCGGTGGAAGATGGGAGAAATGTTTCCAGAATGTCACGTCGTTTTCTAAACATCTCTCTGTGTTAAAAATTTAGATTTGAACAGGAAGAAGATACAAAACGAAAATTCATGAGGAAGAAAGACAGAAAGTTACCAGATGTGGTGAGCAAATCATCTGCCTTCCTAGTGGTAAAAAATGTAAATCCTTGAATGTGGAGTTGAGATCTTAGAAATCATTTCCTCCATCTCTCTTTAGTGGTTACAGATCAGATGACTGAGGTCCAGAAAGATCAGTGACATGCCGGACGTTATAGCTCTTCTTTCATATCTAAGCTTTGCCTCCATTACAATACTGACCTTACGCTTTTTTGAATGTTTTATTTCCACAAAGATAAAACAGCTTGAGTACGTTTACAAATTATTTAAAAATAAATAAGAAGGAGTCATTCTGACACATGACAGTAACACCTTATGCCATGTGAGATACTAAATAATATACTTTTCTTCATACTGTTCTTAGTTCTGTTGATTTTTGAACCTTACTGTTGAGTACCTGCCTGCCGTGTGCTGCAAACTTTGCCTGATATTGGAGATTTTAAAAAATGGAGCTCGTTCTGCAAGGCAGGAAGTTGTGTGAAATTAACTTGGAGTGTTTTTTCCAGCTGGTGGAGGAAAATAGGGTGGACATGAGGTTGGAGAGGTGGGCTGGGGACACTTCAGGAGAAGCCGAACTAAACTAGTAGCCAAGGCAAGAGAGAGGAGGGAAAGAATACAAGAGGTGTTTGGGGGACAGAATCGATTACCCTTGGAAACTAACGGGATATGGGATGACCATTTCCTGCTTGAGTGAAAAATGGAAATTGAGGTTGGTTTGGGTCATATTCAGATACCAGTGTCCACATGAGCTGTTGGTTTTACCAATCTAAAGTGTACACAAAAATCGTGGGCTGTCAATCATTATTTGAGAATTACGGGCATTCGGAGCTGGACATTTTGAGGAGTGCTGGTCAGCTATTTTGCAGACCGTTTTACTCTTCCTCCTGATGAAATCCAGGGTGTGCATTGTTGGTGGGAATACCAAGAGGTAATCTTGTGCTCTTCTCAGCACGTGGGATTGAAGAGGTATGTGCTACCTTGGTGTTGGTGGTAATAGCTTCGATCACTTAATGTGGGATCTGCCACTTTTCTCCACTGTGAGGCCACTGTTTTTCCCTCTATAATTAGTAAGTGGCCCGGGAGAAGTTAATTCAAGACTATGTCTATATCCTCTCCCACATCAAATGCTACCTCTTCTAGCATCAGCTGATCATTTTTGCCAGAATCCAACATTAAGCTGATAGTTGAAAAGTGGCGCTTTTCCAGAAAAGATCTCATTTCATAGCTAAATGTCATGTTTATTAGATGACAGGAAGACTATGAGGAGAGCTTTTCCTTTTCCTTATTTATGGGTTTCTGCACAGAAGCCTGGATTCTTATTTCATGCCCTGAGTTGTAATCTGTTACTGTTATTAGTTGTTTGAGGCTCGCATTTCCCAAGATTTGGCCGATAGAAACTTCTTCAGGCGAGCGCCAGTGCTGTTCAACACTGTTTTTCAGAACTTTCCACCTTCTTCTACAAGCTGTTCAGGCACATCATGTGCTCTCCCTGCTCCAGCTCAGAGTCAGCCTTCCTCCCAGGAGCGTGCACATGTACAAACCCGTACCATCCACACACACACACACACTCACGTTTATCTATGTAAGTCATCTCTGCACCTCCAGTCCTGTCAGCCTCACACGGTTCCTGATGTTTCCCTGTGAGAAACCTGGCTCCCAGTAGCCTCGGTATTTTTCTACATCTGTTCAATGTTCAAAAAGTATTTCCAGAATTCGCCTTCCATGCCAGTCAGAACCAAGCCTGGTGATAGAATCCAATATTGGTTTATAGTTCTCCATGTCTTTAGAGCGGGCGTCCGTAGTTTGAAAGTTCCTTCAGTGTGTGGTTATTGTGTCTTGTTCATTGGGTTTTTTTTTTAATTAAGTCTAGAGCAGTGGTGGGCAAACTCATTAGTCAACAGAGCCAAATATCAACAGTACAACGACTGAAATTTCTTTTGAGAGCCCAATGTTTTAAACTTAAACTTCTTCTAATGCTACTTCTTCAAAATAGACTCACCCAGGCCGTAGTATTCTGTGGAAGAGCCACACTCAAGGGCCAAAGAGCCGCATGTGGCTCGCGAGCCACAGTTTGCCGATCATTGGTCTAGAGAATAATACAATAATGAACCATGGTGAACCTATACCAACTCTCATGTTTAGCAGTACACAGTCAGTCTGATTTCATCTTCACTCCCCACTCACCAGCCACATCTCCTCAGGTTATTTTGAAGCAGAGAATAATTTTTGTTAAGATTTGAACGTTCAAACGACTTACTGTATGTAGCTTTGGTCCTCAAACAGTCCTTTTACTCAGCCCTTTTATACTTGTGTTCAGAGTGCTGTAAGTTGACTACTGCTGTTTATCTTTATAGCATCAGGTAGTCAACATAGACCTCATGCTGGAAATGTCAACCTCTCAGACCGCCGTCACCCCCGTCGTCGAGAGGGAAATCGGAGGACACCACTATGTCACCATGACGTTGCCGGTTGATGCCGTTTTCTCTGCTGCCCCCGAAGAAGCCTGGGGAAAGTGGGTGTTCCAGAGTGCTCCCGCCCCGTCAGTGAGGACTGCCCCAACGTGACAGAGTCCACTTTTTAAAATATATTTTATTGATTTTTCACCGAGAGGAAGGGAGAGGGATAGAGAGTCAGAAACATCGATGAGAGAGAGACATCAATCGGCTGCCCCCTGCACACCCCCTACTGGGGATGTGCCCGCAGCCAAGGTACATGCCCTTGACCGGGAATCGAACCCGGGACCTTTCAGTCCGCAGGCCGACGCTCTGTCCGCTGAGCCAAACCGGTCTCGGCAGCAGAGTCCACTTTTGAGTCTCCTGTGGGCACATGCAGGTGGTGGTGGTAGTTTTTAGTGTGATGTACTCGCTGGGTTTTAGTAAGGGACATCTAGTGATTAAACATTTGGACGAAGGTGGGTTGTCTGCAACACCTGGTATAAGGTCTTCCCGTTATCCACACAGAGGAAACAGGGTTTATTCAGCCTTTCATGAGTTGGAACTCCTTTAATTAGCCTGGCCCAATCCAGCGGGCTTTTGTGTATACATCAGGGATACATTAACGCCCCTCTCGTTTATCATTTGTCAGAGCCCCTGTGATTTCTGTTAATCACTTTATGTTTCCCCCACAGGGTTCGCAAACGTCTCGTGGAGGCAGTTCACAGTCAGCTGACGGACATGGAAAAGTGCATTTTGAAGTACATGAAAGGGACCTCCATTGTGGTCCCTGAACCACTGCACTTCTTACTACCGGGGAGGAAAGCCCTGGTGACGGTGTCGTACCCATCGGGGATTCCAGATGGGCAGCTGCAGGCCCACAGGGAGGTGAGACCACGCCGTGTGCTCCTAGAAGAAACAAGGCCGTCGTCCACTTCCTAGTTAACCACATATTTGTAATAAACGGAAAGTATCTTACGATTGACTAGTAATTTTAAAGTGTGGAGCCCGGCCATCAATTGTACATAGTATTTCACCTCTGTTCTCATGGAACTTCTTTTTTAAATATTCCGAGTGAGAAAAAATACGCGGAACCCATATGTAACATTTGAATTTTATACGCTCAGAGTGGCTCATAGGATCGATGAAACTATTTAGTTTCCCATAATGAAATGAGGAATTGAAATGTGCTTCCGTCCCTAGAGAATCTGATGAGCATGCATAAGTGCCTTTGCCTTTCATTCCTCCCAGGATTGTGGGAGATTACAGTTGGGGGCGGGCAGGCCGGGTTCATGCTAATCCTGGTTAGGCGTTACAGTCACTCCTCCCTCCTCCTCGCCCCCGGCTGCTTTGGGTTTTATTGGCGGCCTTTGAAGAAAACGTGATCAGCACTCAAAGCAATGAGGTTTACTGGCAAAATGACTGGTTTTAGAGTTCGTATCTTTCGTGTGTGGCCTTGTCTGGCCACGTCAAAGTCTCTTCCTGAGACGCCCTCTCGTGCCCCTGAGGCCTGGACCCTCTGCTCACCTCTGGGCTAGACGAAGTGATGCGGAGAGGCAACAGCTGCATGGGCTGTGATCCCCTTCAGACTGCTGGAGTACACAGAAGACATGAAGAAGAAAATGTCCAATTTTTCAAAGGAACTATTGCTTATTTTTATACTAGTGGGAATATTTTTGCATTTTAAACATGTGTTTTTATTTCAGTGCCACATAGCTTGGTTTCATACCACGGATTTCTACTCTGAAATTTAACCACTACCCCTTATACTTGGTAAATACTCTAAGCATGACTTTTTAAAATCATTATATCACTGTTAGTTATAAATTACTCGTTTACAAGGCTGTCTGAAAACCAGTCTTTATCCTGGATGTATTTTGACAGACTGTGTTGTAACAGATAGTTCATGTGAAATGACCTCAGTGCCCTCACATGTAACAAATTATTTTCATTTTCCCGTGTTCTCTTTCAGTTTCTGCCCACACACATAGATAAGCAGAAATAAATCTTGTTTGGTTTTAGTTTGCCCTCACGCCCTTTGACCTTAGTGAATGAAATCATAAACGTATTGGATGACTCACAACTGATACATAATTTTGTTGCATAACTTTAGTTTGAGTTTATTGACTAGAAACCTAAATCGTTTAACTGTTTTCCCCTATTGATTCTGACCTCCTTTAGGAGTTACACAATCGCTTCAGTCTGCCTCGTGACAGACCTTATTTCAAAAGGTCTAACGCTTATCACTTTCCAGACAAGCCATACAAAGATGGTTACATTAGAAATCCCCACGCTTATCTCAGCCCGCCCAACATGGAGTCTGCTATGGTGAGTTTAATAATTGCTTATGGGAGTCAGCTGGTCACTATTGTCACTCACTTTTTATTTGTACCCAGTGGAATTTGTAAGGATTGATTCACAATGTATGTCACCCCTAAAACATAATTTACGTTCCATTTCTTTTCATAATCAACTGCTTAAGATAGCAGTAATTCACAGTGGTCTAAAAGGGTTAGGAATAGCTAGCATGGACCACATTTCTCTTACTAAAATTCCATTCCCCAACTTCTTCTTTTTTTTCTTAAATATATTTTATGGATTTTTTACAGAGAGGAAGGAAGAGAGATAGAGAGTTAGAAACATTGATCAGCTGCCTCCTGCACACACACCCCCTACTGGGGATGTGCCCGCAACCAAGATACATGCCCTTGAAAGGGAATCGAACCTGGGACCTTTCCGTCCGCAGGCCGATGCTCCATCCACTGAGCCAAACCGGTTTTGGCTTTCCCCAACTTCTTTATAGGCATGTCCAATTTTACTTTTGTTCATAACCTGAGAAATCACGCTAATTAAGGGCATATTCTGCCCAAACCACGCTGTAGCAGAAGTCTAATAAGACCCTACAGTGTTTTTCTATGCAGCATGTACCTTGCAAAGCGTAGATGGGCACTGAAGTTGCGGAAATAAGGAGCGAGAGGCAGGGTCCCTTTAAGGATGCACGTAGGCCAGTTGGAAAAGATCTTGAGACACCCAAGATAGGCCTGTTTGCACTGCTGGCCTCCCAGCTCAGAGCCGCTGCCTCAGTCTCGGGCCCCCGTGGACCCTTGGTGACCTCTCTGCCGCTCTGTCTGCTGTTGCCCGACTGGCCTGTGCTTCTCTCTGCTCCGTCCTTTCTCAGCCTCGGAGCTTCTGTTTCCTCACTGTCGCTGCTTATGTGTAGCTTTTCCTGCTTCCCTGTCGCAGCTCACGGTACACATTGTTTCAGCCTCATACCCTGCTCCTTCCCGCCCAGTTCACTCTGCACCTTCAGAGCCCACGGCAGGAAACTCCATTGGCCTCCTGTGTGGCGTTTCGTCAGGCCCTGCTCAGTCTCCAGGTGCTCTGTAAGGAAAGCTGCAGAAGGAAAAATGAATATATGGCACCGTGTCTGCCCTGGAGGAGTCAGGGGCCCACTGCTAGGCCTGGCCAGCGGAGTGCGCTCAGGACAGCTGTCCACCTGCTTCCCATAGACTCGGCTGGGCACTCACGCTTACTTACGTACAAATGCATCTTTAGTCAGCATGTCAGTGATCCGATTTCATTTATTGTGCTTGTACGGGAGATCTTGAGACACTTACTTCTAGTTAAAAGTCTTACTCTGCGAGGCATGGAATCACAGAAGAGGAAATACAAAACTTAAGAGTCTCGCCCTAACCGGTCTGGCTCAGTGGCTAGAGCGTCGGCCTGCAGACTGGAGAGTCCCAGGTTCGATTCCGGTCAAGGGCATGTACCTTGGTTGCCGGCACCTCCCCAGTGGGGGGGGGGGGGGTGTGCAGGAGGCAGCTGATGTTTCTTTCTCGTCAGTGTTTCTAACTCTCTCTCTCTCATCCTTTCTGTAAAAAAAATCAATAAAATACGTCATAAAAAAAAACCTTGAGAATCTCCAGCAGTACCTCTTGATGGTTTTCCAGTGGGTTATTATATAAATGTGTTCTCTCTCTCAGACTCTCTTCTGTTCGTATAGGTTCACGTGGTCCAGGGCGTGTATGGTTATCATCATTACATGCAGGACCGGATGGATGACAACGGCTGGGGCTGTGCCTACCGATCGCTGCAGACCATCTGCTCCTGGTTCAGACACCAGGGGTACACAGAGAGGCCCATCCCCACACACAGGGAAATCCAGCAGGTACAGGATGAGCACGTGTACATTTCGGTAGTCCCTAACGTACCATTCGTTGTTATTAACTCGGAGCACAGACTGGTTTCTGTTTTGAAGGAAAACCGTGTGCTGCTAGTCAGGGAAGAGGCCTCCATGTAATTTTAATAGCTGTCTGTGTGTGGATTTCTTTGTATTTTCGATACAAAAAGGCTCTAGTTGATGCCGGGGACAAACCAGCAGCGTTTGTGGGATCACGGCAGTGGATTGGGTCTATCGAGGTACAGCTGGTACTGAACCAACTGATTGGCATAACTTCAAAAATACTGTTCGTCAGGTAAGGACACGCTGAGAAAGTAAAGACATCCTTTTAAATTGAGATTGTCGTCTTATTAAAATAACAGAAAAGTTATATCTTTCCCCCACATTTGTTTTCACTCCTTTCTCTTCCTCCACATTGCCTGATTACTTTGTAAATCTCACTTTTTAAACCCTAATTTTTTTTTTTTTTAGTTAATCTTCAGGAGACTTTTGAGTTTATGATCTATAATACATACTTTTATGGTTGAGGCCTAACTTTAGCCGAGAAGAGAAAAGCTTGGATATGTGTCAACTTTGAGTGTAGTTAAAGAAAATCAAGTTTTTTTGTGCTCAAGATTTTTAAAAGTCTTGAAAGGAGAAAATCAAATGTTGATCTACAGCTGACCTTCTTGTTTATCTCTTTTACTTTTTCTCCTTAAAATGTTAATAAACTAATTATGTGTCTGAATAAAATATTCATTTCACTTTTTCCAATATAGCTTAACCATAATTCCAACATTAAGCTATGAGCACATCTAAATTAAATACTACTGATTTCTTTTTTTTTTTTTAATATTTTTTATTGACTTCAGAGAGAAAGGGAGAGGTAGAGAGGGATAGAAACATCCATGATGAGAAGGAATCATTGACTGGCTGCCTCTTGCACGCCCCTTAATGGGGACCGAGCCCACAACCAGGCATGTGCCCTCCACCGGAATCGAACCTGGGACCTTTCGGTTCGCAGGCCGACACTCTATCCACTGAGCCAAACCAGCCAGGGCAGTAGTATTGATTTGTGGAACAAAAAGTAGCTTCTTCCTGTTGTGATCTTATGTTTTAAACACATTTTCTATTATGACAACCTGGTAAATATAGTGACTTTATCCTTATTTAGCCAAGTACTTTAATACCTCTGGTTTCACTATTGCAGTCTGGATTTGCTGTGGAATTCAGTGCCAATGGATAAATGATAGGCTAAGTAGTGAACTATAGCTGATTAAAAGTTAAAAACTGGAAGTTTCGGCACTTAAAACATTATATGTTCCTTACTAAGCAAGAGCTAAGGTTTAATACCACCTGACACCACAATTCTAAAAAGTCTTCATCCGTCCGTCTTTGTCTTCCCAACAATACAAATTGTACAGAACATTGTAATGTTCCCTGAAAACATTATGTTCTCGCCCTGGCGGGGTAGCTCAGCTCGTTAAAGCGTTGCCCCGATACACTAAGATTCTGGGTTCAATCCCTGGTCAGGGCACATACAAGAAACCACCAATGAATGTGTAAATAAGTGGAACAACAAATTGATGTCTCTCTCTCTCTCTCTCCCCCCTTACTCTCTAAAATCAATTCAAAAAATAAAAATGTGTTGTACTTGAAAATACAATAGATAGATAGGATTGAATCTTTTCTATCATGAAAATGTAAGTTTATCTTTTCAGAGTGTATCTGACATTATGGTCTTTTACAGTGTAGGCTGAAAACAGACACTGTCTGTTTTAGTCCTGGGCTCTCCTGTCCTGTAGACAGGGCAGGCATTATGCTCCCGATTTAAAGATGAGGAAACACAGACTCGGAGTCTGACAGCATGAAGACAAGAGCCCAGGGTTTAAAACTGGTTCTCCTGAAGTAAATCCACCCATACGGGCCCTTTGGGTATCCAGGTGACCACTGTCAACCTCATGTTAAAAACCCAGACCTTGCCCTAACCGGTTTGGCTCAGTGGATAGAGCGTCGGCCTGCGGACTGAAAGGTCACAGGTTCGATTCCGGTCAAGGGCATGTACCTTGGTTGTGGCCACATCCCCAGGAGGCAGCTGGTTGCTGTTTCTAACTCTATCCCTCTCCCTTCCTCTCTGTAAAAAAATCAAAATATATTAAAAAAAAAAAAAAACAGACCTCTTTTGTGCAGTTCCAGGTAGTGTGCTTTCCTGGTGTATCCAATGGCCTTAAACATTTAGAAGTTTATATTGGTTTAACTTGCTCAGTCAGTTCCTCCCCACTTAACTGCACTCAAAATCATACGGGTGGGTGTGTGTGTGTGTGTGACTTTTAGATGTTTCTGTTGATTTCAGAGAGAGAGGAAGGGAAGGGATGGAGACGGAAACATCCATGAGGGCAAACTGTCAGGCGCTGCCTCCTGCACGCCCCCCACGGGGAATCAAGCCCCGACCGGGAACCGAACCGGTGGCTCTGAGGCACGGGTTGACGCTCAGGCTGGGCTGCATGGCTTCGTGTGTCTGTAACCACGAAAGCAAGCCACAACGGCCCCGTGTATCTGGCCTCGGCGTCAGAAATGATTCACCTGCTGGAAAACGGTTTCTTTCAGCCAGGGTTCGGAAATGGCCGCGCAGGGACGGGCACTGGCCAGCCACTTCCAGAGCGAAGGGACTCCCGTGATGATCGGTACGCGTGTGGGACACCTGGGCCCTTCGGGGGCTGGAGAGGATGTACAACGTACCTTTAGCATAAACGTTTAACGTCACCTGAAGTCAGTAATGCTAAGCCATTTTAAAACCTACACCATACACACTGACCCCCAAATTCCTTTGGAGGGTTTTGCATGTGCAAGGCAGAAGGAACGTTGTAGAAAAGGTTATAATGACCAGCAAATGCCAAGGAGATAATGATAAAGGTGTGCGTTTCGGTAAGAGTTGAAAGCATTGTGGAAAAGAGGCATGCGCATCCTAAGTCCCGGGGCTGTCACTGACTCGGCCGGCGGGATGCCATTACTTACCTCTCCGGGCTTCATGCGTAAAATAAGAGGATTGGATCCGTTCATCCAGAGATTCATATTCTATGAGGAACAAGACGGATCCTGGGATGGCAGGGGAAAGCTCCCGGGGGTGTGCAGGAAGGGGAGGAAGGCAGATTTCGGCAGGAGAGCAGGAAGAACTGAATGAGTGGATGGCTGTCTCCATGGAAACAGCAGTGAGTGGACCACAGCAGTGACTGTGTCTCTGGGGGGAGGAGTTGACCAGTAGACCCTCTGTGGCCCTTTCCAAATCCAGTTTGGGTCATTCCATGGATAAACCTCCTGATTATAGGTATGATTGAATCTTTTCTATCTTGAAGATGTCATTTTATGTCTTCAGAGTGTGTTTGACGTTGTGGTCTTTTACAGTGTAGGCTAGAAAATGTCGATGCTGTTAGATAAATTCACAGGCAGACCAATCTTTTAAAGCTGAAAAGAAAGGTGAGGTTAATGTATGTTCCTCATCTTTCATATTTCCTCTTCTCTAGGGGGAGGAGTCTTGGCCCACACCATACTGGGAGTCGCATGGAATGAGATTACGGGGCAGATAAAATTTCTGATTTTAGATCCACATTATACAGGCGCTGAAGATCTGCAGGTTATTTTGGAAAAGGTAAGTATCTGTTTAACACAAACTTAGAGGCAAGACAAAGAAACCAGAGCCAGAGGACAGGGCAGTGGCTGCTAACAGGGGGACAGACAGTAAACCGAGGGCAACGACCCTCATTGTAAGGAGGCACCTGGGGCTGTGGGGAAGGACTGTCTCTCTAGCTAGGGAGGGTCAGAGGGAAAAAAGTGAATTGCAAAAGAAACAATTTGGGTTAGGTTTCTAAAAATGTTCTACTGAGCTTAATAATGGAGCACAAAGCTCAGACATGTATTCCTTGGGAGATTTTTCAGCTTTGCACAAACAAATGTAGTGAGGTCTGTCAGTGCCTTGAAGTAGCAAAGTATAAAACCTTTATCATTTTAGAATTAACCAAAAATAGCTAAGCAGTTCGCTGGACGTTGTGGAGGCCTGACTGTTCAGCTGTTTACATACAACTCTGTCTCATGCTGTAAAGGGTCTGACAGAATAACGGGTTTGCTCCGTGAGTGCATATAAGAAACCAGGGCGCCGTGGCCATCAGTGCAGAACTAATGACTCTTACTCGACTCAAGAGTCGAAGGCACTGAGTCCGCTTGGGCTGCGGCCATACGGAACACCACAGACTGGGTGACTTACAGACATCTGACATTTGTTTCTCAGTGCTGGGGGCTGGCGCATCTGAGATCAAGGCACCAGCCGATGAGCTGCCTGGTGAGGCCCACTTCCTAGTTCATAGGCAGCTGTCTTCTTCACTGTGTTCACATGTAGGAGAGATGAGGGACCTTTCTGTGGCCCCTTTAAAAGAGGGCACTAATTCCGTTTGTGAGGGCCCCACCCCCATAATCTAGTCACCCTCCAGAGGCCTCACCTCCAGCTATCATGTTGGGGTTAGGTTTCAACCTATGAACTTTGAAGGGACACCGTCAGTCGGTCTGTAGCAGGGCCACGGGGAAGGTCTGCTTCTGCCGCTTTACCCTCTTGTGGAGCTTTCCTGCTTGACATTCCCGGCCAGTCCCCCCTCCACTCCCATCAGTCTCTGGTTTGGGCACTCTCTCTCCCCATGTCCCTTAAAAAAACGGAGCCTGGTTACCTGGGGAAGGCCCACAGGTGTGAAAGGATCGCAGGGAGATTACACAGGGATGGTGTATGCTTTCTTTCCTGTTTATCATTGACAACAGGTTTTAGGACATTAAATCATTAGAGGAAGTTGTGCTGAAAACAGCAGATAATAATAAAAAGCTTATTATGTCCAGCAACATGTCTCAAACAAACCAAATTTAAAAATATATATTCTTATTGATTTCAAAGAGGAAAGGAGAGACATCAATGATAAGAGAATCATTGATTGGCTGCCTCCTGCACGCCCCCTCCTAGGGATGGAGCCTGCAACCAAGACATGTGCCCTGCCCGGGAATCGAACCCTAGCCTCCTGGTTCACAGGCTGATGTTCAACCCCTGAGCCACGCCGCCGGGCCACAGACCAAATTCAACAGCTGGGAGCAGGGGCAGTAGGACTGAGGGGGGAGAATGGGGGGTAATGTTTTACTTTCATGTCATTGGAATTTTTATAATGTATATGTTATTTTTGCAATCAGAAGAAGCAAAAAGAACAAAACAAACCCACTAAAGAGCATCTCTAACTCACCTCTCTGGCCTCCACATAAAGGACCGGCTAACACACCCTTTGGAGGAGGGCTGACCTCCGGCTTGAGGCCCCGGCCAGCACCCTGCAGCCCCCGAGTTAGGGAGGGTGAGGAGCAAGGCCAGGCTTGTCCCGCACTCAGTGGCCTCACAAGTACTCAGCAAACAAAGCATTTCATTTCAGTCATACAACACAGACAAGTGTGTGCTGGGTCCTTAAGAAAAGAGGTCACTGGCCGTAGGAGAAATCTGATAAACTTTTACGTTCACGGTGAGACTTTGTCTGAAAGTAATTCTCTCCGCTGGAGAAAAGGCTGCCTGTGGACACGAAGAATGGAGAGTGGGCATGTTTACAGCCCGAGGAAGGCGAATGCCACTCAAAGGGCAGGTTTCTCACGGCCGTGTTTCCTCAGAGCCGTGATGCTCCGCATGGCACACACGGTCGTTTATGAACGGCCACCCAAACGCCAGGCCGCTGCCTGCCGGAGTGGCAGAATGGTACATCTCGGCGTCAATAACATGTGGAATTTAGAGCAATAGTTACCACAGGAAGCTTTTCTCTCTCTTTTTTTTACTGATTTCTGATTAAATACAGTGCAATTAATTTTTTATTCTATCTGAAAGGGACCCAAGTAAATTACTTTTCTATGCTTTATACAAATTTGGACCTTTAAATTATATAGGTACTTCTAAGAGTCTTATTCCAAGATCCTAATGGAACAGGATGGTAAATTTCTACAATTCTGGTCCTATAGTCCTGTAACTTTGTAAGATGTTTTCCTTTCCCTTTTCCCAATCTAGGGCTGGTGCGGATGGAAGGGTCCGGACTTCTGGAATAAGGATGCATACTATAACTTATGTCTTCCTCAGCGACCAAGCATTATTTAAAACTAGAGGCCCAGTGCATGAAATTCATGCACTCAAGATGGGGGGGAATGGGATCCCCCAGCCAGGCCTGTGCCCTCTCACAGTCTGAGAGCCCCGTGATCGATCGCCCCAAAGAGGTAGGCCCCGCACACCCGCTGCAGCCCTCTGGTCGGTGGCCTGGCCCCCCTCTGTGGGTGGCCCATCGCGTCGCACCGGCCTCGGCTGGCCTGGCGCCAGTGGGTGTCATAGTTGGTCGTCCGGACGGCTGTTCTGCTGTTCAGCCGTTCGGTCGATTTGCATATTATGCTTTTATTATTATAGATATCTTGGACTCAAAGACTGTAGTAAAGTTTATTATAAATTTGTTAATAAAAAAAAATAAGTTTAATTTACAAATGAATCCTAAGTGTAGTTTGATGGTTTAACCTTCATTTTTCCCCCCAAAGGTTATGAATACTACCCCTAAAAAAGAATTTAGTCTTTAGACATTCCTTTAAACACTTAACAAACAAAGCATGTGCAACCACAATACTGTAGGCATGTAAATACATGTATTCATAAATGTTATCTTCACTTAGAAGAAAGTTCTCCTCCTTCTCAGAAGGAGTTTGGACGCCCGATGAGCAGAAGCCATGGCTTGTAGCTGAGCAGCAGATGTGCACGAAGTGAAGGCCCCTTCACCCCTTCTCACTCCCGAGTCATCTGTTGTTAAAAGACATGTTCACGTTAGAGTCTTCTTTAACAGGTATCTCCCCAACCTTCTACAGCACAATCTTTGTCTTTTCTAGCAGTTACTCTAGTAGTTACTATAATAGATCGGAAATGTGTTAATGAGAATGAAAAAGACACACTAGAAATAAGACTGCCAATATTTAAATGAAACCATAATTTCTGTGCCAAATCAGAGGCCCTGGAGGAAGGAAGGAAGAAGAATGAGTTACTTACGGACACTTCCTTTTCCCGCTTGTATTTCCTGCACTCGCAAAACTTCGTTTCCGCCCGAGCACGGGGGCGCAGTGGTCTCCATGGGAGGGTTCGCTCGGGGGCTTGGTCTGCGTACGTTTAATTGCTGTAAGGAACTTGGCACATTCGGGAAATCCACATGACCAGGCCAGATCTTCAGCTGTTTGCCCATTCTTATTACATAAACTGAATTTAAAATAAAAATCGACTTAAATAAAGCTTGACAATTGTTTAGCCTTTTAACAATATCTTTCTACCAAAGGAGCTGTGGGCTCATACAAGTGTTGGCTGCAGAACAGAAGAGGTGAAGGCAGCACAGAGACACTCCCTTTTTGTTCACTATGGTGTCCTCACTGGCTAGCAGAGTCCGGCACAGAGTGGGCATTTCAAGTGAATGAATGAAGGGGTATTCTGTGTTCAATACCGTGGTAAGTACCAAGAAAGTCCGAGAACTTGGATAGAATGGAGTTTCCTAAACCGAAACAGGTGTGATTCTGCCCCTCTGATTGCTCAGGACCCACTTCTCACTTCTTCAATGTGGACAGTATCAGATATAACAGTCTGAGTTAACATTTAAATAACAATTATCAATGAGACAAGCATCTTTTTAAAATATATTTTTATTGATTTCAGAGAGAGAGAGATAAAAACATCGATGAGGATCATTGATTGGCTGCCTCCTGCACACTCCCCCCTCCCACCCCACTGGAGATCAAGCCTGCAACCCAAGCATGTGCCCTTGACCGGAATGGAACCTGAGACCCGTCAGTCCGCAGGTGGATGCTCTCTCCACTGAGCCAAACTGGCTAGGGCAGTGGACAGCAAACTCATTAGTCAACAGAGCCAAATGTCAACAGTACAACGATGGAAATTTCTTTTGAGAGCCGAAAACCGACTTCTGCGCATGGGCCACGAAGTTTCAATCGCACTGTATGCGCACGCCCGCACGTGGTATTTTATGGGAGAGCTACACTCAAGGGGCCAAAGAGCCACATGTGGCTCTCGAGCCACAGTTTGCTGACCACTGGGCTAGGGCAAGCAGCATCTTTTTAAAAGCACGTCATTAAGCTTCCGAAGTCCGATTCATTTAGTCCAATGGAAAGCCACCAAGTTGAACACTTACTCAGTTTGGGCATCGCTGGCTACAAGCAGGCGCAGGCATTCCAGGCTTCCCACTTCTGCTGCCTTGTGGAGTGGAGCTTCTCCAAACACATCCTTAAATATAAGACAACACGTTTTAGTCTCCAAAATACTTTCTTTGGAAGTTGGTGGGTGAAGTCTAATTACTGTTTGAGGAACTATGTGAGGAAGCTAGTTGCACCTGCACTGTACTGGGCTGAATTTTTTAATTCAGGTTTTGTTTTTTTAAATAAGGTCCTCTTGATATGTTATTAAATACAAAGCTTTCATTAACAAAAGCGTGTGCAGTCACAGCACATACATTAAAATTTAAGTAAATAAAAGTAAGATAGAGTTCTATAAAAGAAAAGAAAAAAAGCAGCCAGAACCGGTTTGGCTCAGTGGATAGAGCGTCGGCCTGCGGACTGAAAGGTCCCAGGTTCGATTCCAGTCAGGGGCATGTACCTTGGTTGCGGGCTCATCCCCAGTGGGGTGTGTGCAGAAGGCAGCTGATCGATGTTTCTGACTTTCTATCCCTCTCCCTTCCTCTCTGTAAAAAATCAGTAAAACATATTTTAAAATAAATAAATAAAAGCAATTTAAAATTCACCATACTTCAATGTTCAATGGAAGATGTAGTCTACCATAAAAAAGTTATATCGAGCCCCAGCTAGCTGGCTCAGTAGCGGGCAGACTGAGGTCCCGGGTGGGATTCCCAGCTCCACCTGCAGGAGGCAGCCAATAGGTGTGTCTCTCTCATCAATGTTTCTCTCTGTCTCTCTCCCCCTCTCTTCACTCTCTAAAACTCAAAGAAAACATATTCCCAGGTGAGGAATAACAAAGAAACAGTTACATAGAACATTTTAACAGTTGTGAGCACGCATCACAAATATTTAAGTTGCCACACTGAGACTTTTCATTTGATATCACAGTAAGTGTTCCTCTTGAAACTGCAGACCTATGTATGCTGTCCAGTGTAGGAGCCAGCAGGCATATGTATGGCTAACGAGCACTTGAAATATGGCTTGGCTGAACTGAAATGCACTATAAATATAAAGTACACACCGGACTGGAAAAACATACACGCCCTGACTGAACAGTCCCAGGTTCGATTCCGGTCAAGGGCACATCCCCAGTGGAGGGTGTGCAGGAAGCAACCGATCGATGTTTCTGACTTTCTATCCCTCTCCCTTCCTCTCTGTAAAAAAATCAATAAAATGTATTTTTAAAAAACATACGAAAATGTAAATTATCTCAGTAATGTTTTATACTGAAATGTTAATATTGTGGATACGTTGGCTTACATTATAAAATTAATGTCATGTTTCGTTTTACTTCATTATTGTGGCTACTCCAAAAATTTTAAAGACATCCGTGGCTCGTATGTTTCTCTGTTGGACGTCGCTACACAGACATGTTTCTAACAACTGAGCTGAAGCCCCGAAGACTCAGAAATGTTTGTGGGTGGGGGGTGGAGCGGGGGGCTGCGCCCGGGATCAGTTTCCCCGGTACCTGTTGGTTGCGGTCCGCGCCCGTCCGCAGCTGCCAGAGGAGAAACCAAGCCGGGCCGCCGCCTGCGGCCAAATGGACGGGCGACTGCTCGCGGGGATCCGGGGGCGCGTTGACCGAGGCCCCCGCCTCCAGCAGACCCGTCAGATTCCCCGCCTGCAGGACGAGAGCAGCTCCAGCACCCCTCCTGCCTCTGTCCAGCCCCGCGCCCTCCCGGGGCTGAAAACCTTCCAATCCCTAATCCAGCGCCCGGCGGTCACTCCACAGGCACCTCGCCGGCGCTCCCGAGCAGACGGACGGACATCTGGAGGACTCAGCCTGCGGAGCACAAAGGGGACGGGCCTCACCTCCGAGCTGCAGTCCAGCAGCAGCATTTCCGCCCGCAGCAGAGGGCAGGGGTCCTTGGCCTTGCGGAGCGGAGGGACACCCGGGGCAGACCGGCAGGTAAGGGTGCACCAGCCGCCCAAGCGCGGGGGCATTTAAAGTCGGCGGGACGGGGGGGCCGGCCCTCGCCGCCCCGCCCCGTTGCAGCAGCCTGACCCCCGGCTGCACCGCCGTCCCAGCCCCGCGGCGGCCGCACGTACACAAACACTGACACGTGCAGCCCGGAGCCCGCGCCGCTGCCGAGGGGGAGGGAGCAGCAGGAGAAAGCGGCGCGGGCCCGCCGGCCGATTGGCCACGGGGAGGCGCCGGGCCCGCCCACCTGGGGGCGGGGCCTATGCCGCCGCGCGGAGCCGCAGGGCGCGTGCGCCGTGGAGGGCGGCATCCATGCGGCGCCCGGGTTTCGGCACGTCTCGCGCCTGGGGGCCCGCCCTCGGTCCCGGTGGACAAGTGGGGGGCGGGGGGGGGGAGCCCGTGGTGACTGCCGGCGCGCACGTAACCAGGAAACGGGGAGCCGTAAGCGGCTCGCAGCCCTCCCTGTTCGAGCCGCCTCGCCCCTCCGCCCGAGAGGAGGGACTGAGCTCCTTGTGCCCTGAGTTCAGGCTCGCCCCCCTCTGTCCCCCTCCACCAGGACAGGAAGGATAATGGGGGTGGGGGTGGGGTAGGGATGTGAAAGGTGACCTAAGGGGGTAGGTTTTTGTTGTGGGGCGGCTTCCAGGGCCAGTTGCAAATGACCACAGAGGCGGTTACGTTGGTAATAAGCAGGCAAGGATTTATTGAGCTGGCCAGGACGGGCTCGAGGGCACCACATGCCCTGGAGAGCAGACAGGGCCACAGGCCCGGTGCAGGCAGTCCTTTCAAAGGGGTCTGAACCATAGATTTTCGTTGTCTTACGTTCCCAGAACATCTGTCAAGGTCATGTCCAGGGTAAGGAGGGGACTAGGATTGACCCTGTTGCCTGCTCCTCTCTAACCACACCTCCACTAGACGTGGGAAAATGGTCCTATCTCGCAAAAGCAGGTGGTGCAGCTCCACTTCCAGCGCCCACAGGTCACTCCTCTGAGTTCTGGTCTGCTCTTCCAAGGGGCCTCTGCAGCCCCCAAGGTCTCAAGCCGGAAGTTTGGTTTCAAGCGAGCAAGCAGGATCAAAATTCAAACAGCAGTTTGATCCGAGATGAATGCTACCACATTTCAGTTTTTCCACAGGACTGCCCTCTCACCCCCCTCCCGCCCCCCAATTTAAATGATCTCACAAGCCGGACCCTCTGGCCTTGCTGGGGGTCCGTCCCGTGCCAGAAGCCTGCCATCGGGACGTGTCCCCTCCTGGCTGCTGGGCCGGTCCCTGGGGAGATGGGGAGTCCCAGCTAGCGGACTGGAGCTCGCGGGGCTGGCGGGGAGAGGGCAGGACGAGGAGGGAAGAGTTCCCAGACAGCTGTCCGGGCCCTGGAGGGTATGACATGGGCTCCCGTGGGCAGCGCCCACAGGTCTCAGCTGGTCCCAGGGAAGAGGGGGTAGGGACCTCCGCTCTCCTGAAGCTCTTTATACTTAAGTTTATAAACTGTTAGCTCGGGTCATTCCTTTTTTGTTTGTTTGTTTAAACTTCAGAAACGGACTCCCTGACTGCAAACTGTAGCCACTGCGCGCACATACCGTATAGCCTCTCACACAGGCGCTCAGTGTGAGATGGATTACTGTCTGTTCCTGAGCGCTTTTGTTTTCAGGTTCATCCAGCGAGACGCTGACGCTGCAGCCCTGTGTGTCCTCCCCTGAAAAAGCCTTGAGGGAGTCCTTTCTCTCCACTGTGACCTCTGAGAGCAGGACTGGAAAATAGGTTACTATTGTGCTTCTGAGGACGAGCTCATTGTCCTCCAAAGGTAAGCGCCCTTTTAGTTACAACTTTGGTGGCAGGATAGCGTTTATTCTGTAATAGGCCATGAAATGACTTTTGCAGTAATAAATTTATGTCACTAGACTGATGCCCTGACCCAACGGGTAGTTTTAAACATGTTTATTCACATGTGCACTGGAACATAAATGTGGGTATATGTTTATGTTCAAACACCTACATGGAGCCATGCTTTTTAAACTCTATTTTTTTAAACTCTCACTCTAAATGACACCTTCCTCCTGGAAACATACTTACACACAAGTTAAACCTTAAGTGAAACTCTCGCTGCTTAGATGAGTGTCCCTATTGCCCATTTGCCTTTGGCACTAGGGACACGTTGTTTGTCAGCTAGGGAAGCACTTTTTTAAAGCGAGTAATTAAGCTTCAGGGCCTGCACAGACACTCCGTCAGGAATTCCTAACTGAGGCGAGGGATTAGCAGAGAAGTTCTTAGAATTCTAAACGTGCGTGACGGTGAGGCTGGGGCAGGCTACCTAGCATGCTCAGGCAGTGAATAAAGATAAACTGAATTTATTTAAGGTAAGGAGCCTGGGGGATGGGAATAGCCGAAGGTATTGGGTCTGCGATGGCAGCAAACCTGTGCTTAGGACAGCGCAACAAGGACAGGCATAGAAGAAGCAACAGGAAAGCCTGGGCTGGGCTGCTTTGGCTGAGAAGTCGGAGAAAAGGGGGCCTTGGAGGCAGGTTGAGGGGGTGAGCCCAGGACGAGCTGCCACTGCCCATTGCTCCCCTGGTTGCAAGTATCATGGGGTCCCTTAGAGCAGTGGTGGGCCAACTCATTAGTCAGCAGAGCCAAACATCAACAGGACAACAATTGACATTTCTTTTGAGAGCCACATTTTTAAAACTTCTCCTAACGCCACTTCTTCAAAATAGACTCACCCAGGCTGTGGTATTTTGTGGAAGAGCCACATTCAAGGGGCCAAAGAGCCACATGTGGCTCTTGAGCTGCAGTTTGCTGACCACTGCCTTAGAGGGTAGGGGATATGTGCCTGCCGGGCAAGGGGAAGGGGAAGGGAATGTGTTCTGTGGAGGGAGAGAGAGCTGGGTGCTTCATCCTGAGCTCATTTTCTCTCCTGCAGGTGGCCATTTGGGGCGGTCCCAGGGGAGGGTCTCAATGGAGGGTCAGCTTTCCAGGGGTGCTCTCTCAGGGGCTTGGTCTCCACTGTAGCCGGTCCTGAGACAGCCAGGTGTCACTTCCCTGGTTTTGCTGCTTTTCTAGGCCTGGAGCTGAAATGCAATGGAGGCCTAGATGTTATCTTTAGGGGGGAAAAGGTCAGGGGGTCTAAACCACATGACCAGTGACATGCTAGGGGAGGAGAGGTTACCCTGGAGACGTTCTTGTTTTCCCAGTTTTGCCCCTTGCTAAGTTTCCAGAACTTTCTGCCTGGTGAGTTTCTGCTCCTGGCTCATTATCCTTGCTCTGCTCATGCCTGTCTAACAATATGGACTGCAGTTAACATGTGATGGGATATTTGTGTGATAAATGTGCCTCCCTATTAGATCCTTTTCCTTTAAAACATGCGTTAAGTCTAGCAATTGTTAACTTCCTGGTACATGTGTCAGCTTCACAAGGAAAGGGAATTTTGTGAGTAGTTTTTAAAGCTTTTCTCTCTTTACTCACTGTGTACGTCTTATTGCTCACATTGTTTCAGAAAAAAAATATTTGTCTTATCTGGATAGCTGGCTTATCCTTAGTCATGGCCCCAAAAGCTTTCTAAGAACAGAACAAAGCTGGGGGAGCAGAATCAGTTCGTGCGGACAGTGTCTCATTGGCAAGTATCTGGAGTTTTTAGTAAACGTGCAGCTGGGGGATCAATTTTCTTAAAAGGAAGATGATCTAAGATGATTGATTATTCAAGATGCATAGTCTCAACAGGCACTCATCTCGGGAGTGACAGTTTCACTTAAGGTTGATTTGCAGATAAGAAGGAAGAGGTCATTTGGAGTGAGAGTTTAAAAAAATAGATTGAATGCTGACTACGTGACCAAATGGACTGTCTTGAAGACTGAAGCAGTCCAGGAAGGTCAATGGGACAGAGAAGTCAACCTAAAAGAGATCCCACTGGCCAAAGCAACTTGGATGACATAATAATGCACTGTTAGATTATAAGTCAATAAAATAGATACCCATAAGTCCCTCCTATATAATAGTCTAATATGCAAATTGTCCCCTCCAATGGGAGTTCAAGCAGGAGTTCAACCAGTGGGCGGGGCCGGTGGAGGGCAGGGGCTGTGGGCTGTTAGCTAGCCGGCCCCGCCCTCAATCAACCCCTTCATCCCGATCGGGGGTGGGGCTGGCTGGCCAACTGCCTGCAGCCCCTCCCCCGAGCTGGCCCTGCCTGACCGGCCCTGATTGGGGCAGGCCGGCTGGACCCCACCTGTGCATGAACTCATGCAGTGGACCTTTAGTCCTCATGTAAGTGATTGAATCGATAAAGAAACAAGAGCAAAAAGACAACTTTGGAATTCCTCACAAGAGAATTCCAAACTCTTCATGTGGATACTCCCCGCTCCAGGAAGTGGAGAGAATGCTCCCCACCCTGCCCTCTGGAGTGTGGGTTATACTTAATGACTTCCTCCCAGAGGGCAGAGGATGGGAAGGGGGGAAAAGTAGGTTTATGGTGGAGAACCCTGGGAAACACGGCCTCGGTCCGATCACTGTGCCCATCGTCAGTGACGAGTCATGCTAAGAGCATGAAGTGGTGGGGTCACTTCCCTCTCGCTCTTCTTTCCTAAAGAATGTTACACATCTAGGAACAGACATTAGAAATCCTCCAGTTCCTTGCCGAGACCGGTTTGGCTCAGTGGATAGAGCGTCGGACTGCGGACTGTGGGGTCCCGGGTTCAATTCCGGCAAGGGCATGTACCTTGGCTGCGGGCACATCCCCAGTAGGGGGCGTGCAAGAGGCAGCTGATCGATGTCTCTCTCTCATCGATGTTTCTGACTTTCTATCCCTCTCCCTTCCTCTCTGTAAAAAATCAATAAAATATATTTAAAAAAATAAAAAAATAAAAAAAAAAATCCTCCAGTTCCAACTACCGATAATCCAAACTACAGGTGAAGAAATTGCCTCTTAAAAACATTAAGTGACTATTCCAAAATCACAGATACGTAATTGCTTTTCCCCCTAATATACTGAATGGTCTCCCTTTCTCATTAATGAAGCAATTTATTATCCAACATAGTGTCATATAATTGTATAAACGGAGCTTTCCCATCACACTCAAGGGTTGCTGAGTGTTCTTCACCACCAATCAGGAACCTCCACTGGAAGCTTGTTCCTGATTGGTGAAGGCCACAGCCGTCACTACGGAATGCGGAGGAGTAAACAAAAAGCATAGCAACAACTGAGTTTGCTGTCTCACTATCCTCAGCCTAGGCCAACCTGGACTTCTTCATCCCAGATGAGGCGGCCCCTCCATTTTTATGAAAGCTCTGATTTTCCGTTTCACCGCGATCCGTCCTGTAGCATGGCAATCCAGTACCGACAGGAAGGTGAAACTGGGCAACACAGCTAAAACAACGCGCATTCCCAGGTAGGACAGACAAATGCTTTGTTGTGAAATGGATTATCAGCGGGATGAGATTCAGATACAGGGCAACCGGAAGGTGCCAGAGCCCAAGAACTGTATCTACGGGCAGTGTCATCAAATGCTCCTAGGGGCAGCAGCTGTGGCGGGTGAGGTGACCCATGGCAGCAGGTAAATTTACAGAGAGGAGGTGCAGAGAGCTCTCGTTAACCCCACGCACGCTGTGGAGACAGGCATGGAGGGTGGTTGTGCTTCTTCTCATAGCTACAAAGGACCCTGGTTTCCTAAGAAGGAATAGTAGTTTGGTGCCCTAGCCCTAGACAACGTGGAGATGGAGTGTCTTTTCAAATTTGTCTGGAGGAAGACATTTCTATCTTATTTTTTATGTTCCTCTACAGAATACACGTGGAAACAGGATGCAGCTGAACAGTGAAAAGTTGCCCAAGGACCCCCTTTGTGCTTCCGTATCCCAGCATTCTGCCGAGAACTCCAAAGCGTTCCAGTGTCCAAAGGACAAGACTGGTGGTACAAATTCTGATAATATTTTCACTTAAAGTTAGTCTGTACGCCAGGGAAAAAAAGAGACAAGAACTATGAGTCTGATTGCTGTGGAGGAGGCAGTTAACTTTACAGTCCTTCCTGTCTTTCCTGTAGGAATACGTGAAATCGCGATTTCACGCATCTGGGAGCAGACCATCAGATAGAGCCCGATCTTGAGTGAATTCGGGGGTTTAGGACTCTGCTGGAGAAGGGAAGACAGGTGGCTTGTCTGTTAAGGAGGACAATGTCATACTTGAAACTGGCCTTTAAAGCAACCTTTTTTTTTTTCCTGTAGTCTTTTTAAAAATTAAATTGGGGATGGTGAGCTCATTTGGTGAGAGTAGCTCTAAAGAAGCCTCACATGAAGAATTTCACTTGCCCCTTGGTTGGCTTTGCCTAAAGAATTGCACGTAGACTGCTTGCTAGAGCTCCTCCTAGCGGTAAGCTGGGTTACTTTGAAAGCCAACCAACAGATATTTGAGTGTACTAGGCCTGGCCCTAGGGCCCAGGATAATACTTTCTCCTTTAGCCAGGGAGGAATGGGAACTGGGAAGGAAGCTAGTGTAAAGTGATGGATGAATTCTGAACAATTGGTGGCCTGAAGAGAGAAGATTCATATTGTGTGAAAGTTGTACTTCCTTACCTTTCTTAAATCAGACCGGGACAGCCATGCTGATTTGATGGAAAAGGCACTGGAGATCTTGAAGGAAAGAATAATAAGAGGGGATGCTATGGCATATTTCCTGCGAGGTCAACTATATTTTGAAGAGGTATCAGTCTTTGTTTTCATTTCATTTCATGCTGCTGTTAGAGCCTCATAGCAAAATATCTCCCACAGTTCCTTCCATTGTAGTATCAGGGAAATTCTGTCAAATTCCACAGATTATGATTGTGGCTTCCAGTGTGATACACTGGTATCAGCTTAAGGAGCTATCTGGCCTTTCTCAATAAAAGACATTCTAATAAAAGTCATTTATAGGAGACGTCCTAGCTAATAAAAGTCATTTGCAGATTGACCATCACTCCAACACACAAGAGGGCTGCCCCCATGTGGTCAAAGATCCTGCCCCCATGTGGACACAAGATGGCCACCACAAGATGGCCAGCAGGGGAGGGCCATTGGGAGGTTCCAGGCCTGCAAGGGAGGGCAGTTGTGGGTGATCTGGCCAGCAGGGGAGGGCAGTTAGATCTGCAGAGGAGAGAAGTTGGGGGAAAACAGGCTGGCAGGGAAGCAGTTAGACATCAATCAGGCTGGCAGGGGAGTGGTTAGGGGGTGATCAGGCAGGCAGAAGCAGTTAGGAACAATCAGGAAGGCAGGCAGGCAGGCAGGCAGGCAAGCAGTTGAGATGTAGCAGTCTTGCATTGTGAGAAGGTTGTCCGACTGCCCATTTAGGCCTGATCCTAACAGGGCAGAGGATATCCCTCGAGGGGTCCCAGACTGGAGAGGGTGCAGGCTGGGCTGAGGGACACCCACGCCCATGCATGAATTTTGTGCACCGGGCCTCTAGTTTTGGTATAAAATTAAAAATCTAATGTTTATATTTTTGCCCCAAATATTTAATATCTAAAGTATTTTCACTCCAGTGTCAGTAATACAGCTTCAGTTCTTCACTGAGGGAAGGTGTGAAAGGGACCAGCTGTCCCTAATCCCTCACCATCGTTGAATACTCGTCTGTACCCCGCTTACTCTCTAGTCTTTTGATGGCTCCTTCGTTCATTCTGGCGACAAGTCTTTGCTGAGGACCCATCATGCCGCTGGCACTGTGAGGAAAGCACAACATGATGGTTAAGCAACGGATCTTTTAGTTTTGCACGTACTTTCGAATATGGCTGTTGCTTTTGCTTATCCTTAGGCACAGATACTTAACTTCTTGGTGCCTCAGTTTTCTCCTCGTTAAAAGGGGGGCAACAATGTGTGTTTCATAGAGCTGCTGTGAGGATGTATTAACTGTAATACAGGGCCTTGCACCTAATGAATGCTCTCTAAGGCTTCGCTATTATGCGCTATAGAACGAGGAGGGAATCAGAATGGTCCCCATTTCACAAAGGTTACAGTCCAGTAGGGGAAGAAAGTAAATACATGTATAATTAAAAATAAGGAAAGTACTATGAAAGGAACTGACTGCATACAACGATAGAGAATAACTTAGAGATAGGGTGGAAAGACCTGCTGTTGAAACTGACATTTGCAGAAAAGGAAACACAATGCAAATAGCCAGCGGAAGTGCGTTCCAGAGGGAGAACAAATAAAAGGTTTCCCCAATGAGCGCGTGCTGAGACAGAGGAGACCAGTGTGAAGAAGCAAGGCGGCGATGGCTCTAGATGAGCTTTGCTTAAAATGCAGTGGGGAGCCTCTGAAGGGCTTTGAGTCTGTGATGAACGGATTAGAAGGCAAGCATGGAACCAACACCAGTGCAGAGGGACATGTCACCAGTTCAGGCAAGAGAGGTTGGTAATCCAGACCCAACTTGTAGCAGTGGCGCTGGGCCCTGGATTTATTCTGGAGACACAGACAATGGAATAACGGACTGAAAAACAGAGACTAGCCAGAGAGGAAAATTAGTCTTAACAACTCGGTCATTCACTCATTGATATGTGCTCTTTAAAATAAATATTTTTTAGGATTTTGGTGTATTTTTTGTTAATTTTTATCAATTTGTTGATTGATTATAGTTTATGAAAAGAGAAATTTCATTATTTTTGTATTTTCTAAAAGTTGTTTTTCTCTGGCCTGCTCTTTCTAACAATGGCCTTCCAATTCAGTAACAGACTCTTTCTACCACCATAGATGACTCATTCTCTAGTGTGAGGCATTTTCATGGTGCATTAACATATAAAATCCCTATTAATCTCTTACACCGTAGCATGTTTGTTACCAGACTGTCGAACTGCTGAGGAGCCTTAAAGTGATGACATGTAGCATGCAGGTTTTTATAGGAAGTCTGGGGAAAATTAAGTTTGGACAAACACACACTTGTTCCATGTCTTCTCAGCTGGAAAACTGCAAAAACTGAAGGACATGAGCCATAATAATAGTGGATGTTTAATAATCGTGAATGTGCTTCATAAGGATATTCACTACTATTAAAATAATAGATGAAGCCACTGTAGCAGAATGTGATTACTAAGAATTTATATGGTAGTTATGCAGATTTTTATTGTATAGTCACTGCAAGTGATAGCCTATACAGTCCCTTCTTGACCTACCCACAGCATAATGTGGGCAGAGGTCAGGTCCCCCCTTACTCTGTGCAGAGCAGCCCAGGGGCCACCGGTTGGCGACCTCTCGTGTAGAGGGACATAAAAGCTACCTTTAAGTACAAGGTAAGAATCGGGGTTTCGGAGAAACCAAGATGGCGGCATAGGTAGACACCTGAAATTGCTGCCTTGCACAGCAAAACTACAACTAAAAGGCAAAATGGACATCGTCCAGAGCCACAGGAAGGTTGGCTGAATGGAAATTCTACAACTAGAAGGAAAGAGAAAAGCGCACTGAGACTCAGAGGAGGTGTGAAAGTGAAGTGCAGAGGCACAGAGGTGGGCTTGCGGAAAGAGCTGGCACCTGAGGACGCGGTTATCTTTCTCAATCGGGAGGGAGACACAAACTCTCAACTGCTCTGAACTCCGGTTCTGGGCGAGACTCTGGGGACCCAGACTCATATGCGCAGAAACCGGACTGTCTGGCATTGGGCGGAACTTGAGGGTGGCTATCTCTCAGAGGTGCTTGCAGTTATTACTGTGGGACACTGAGACCTGGGGCCTCTTAGGGCAGGTCTGAGGATCAGCCATAGCTGTTTGCTCTGCCCTGTTGATTCTCTGAGACCTCACTCCACCTAAACTGTGTGCAGAGGCTTTTGCATATGAATGCCTGGTGCTTTGTAATCTAAAATTACTTAACAAACTGCAGCTAGGTCAGAGAGACCCAGAATATCCAAAAGAAGGCCCAAGACCCCACAGCAGCTTGCACTGCTTCACAGCTGGGCCTCATCTGGGCACCTCCAAACCCCAAACAAAGAAGAGGAATCTACAGATCTCTCTGTAGTTCCTGCTGGGTGGCCTCAGGCAGAGGCTAAATTAGCACCTCCTTGGAGATCCAATGGCCAGTGTACCCAGTGGTCAGAGTGGAACCATCCAGATTACAATGTCTCAGATCCATAAGGGACACATTCAGGGGACAGACTCAGTGAGCACCAAAGCACAAGTGAAGCAAGTCTTGCCTCATAAGGGTGTCACCAGCACAGAAGTCCTCCCATCATAGACACAGTGCTCCTCACAGCCAACTGGCCTAGAGGTCAATTCCTCCGAGTGATACCAACACTAAACAAGGCTTAATTATAACAAGACTGTGCACACAGCCCACAAAGGGGTGCACCAAGAGTGTCCACCTCAGGTAACTGGGGAGGCTGAGCCATTGGGCCCTAAGGACACCTAGCACACAAAGCCACTCTATCAACACAGGGAAGCAGCCAAAATGCAGAGACAAAGAAACAGGTCACAAATGACAGAAATGGGGGAAAGTACACTACTGGATACAGAGTTCAAAACCATGGTTATAAGGTTTTTCAAGAATTTTCTAGAAACTGCCAATAAATTTAGTGAGACCCTAAAGGATATAAAAAAGAACCAACTAGAAATTAAGCATACACTGAGTGAAATAAAGAATATATACAGAGATCCATCAGCAGACTAGAGGATTGCAAAAATCAAGTCAAAGATTTGAAATATGAAGAAGCCAAAAACACCCAACCAAAAAAGAAAAAAGAATCCAAAAATATGAAGGTAGTGTAAGGAGCCTCTGGGACAACTTAAAGCATACCAACATCCTAATTATAGGGGTGCCAGAAGAAGAGAGAGAGCAAGATATTGAAAGCCTATTTGAAGAAATAGTGACCTAAAACTTCCCCACCTGGTGAAAGAAATAGACTTACAAGTCCAGGATGTGCACAGAACCCCAAACAAAAGGAATCCAAAGAGGACCACACCAAGACACATCATAATTAAAATGCCAAGAGCAAAGGACAAAGAGAGAATATTAAAAGCAGCAAGAGAAAAACAGTTACCTACAAGGGAGTATCCATACAATTGTCAGCAGATTTCTCAACAGAAACTATGCAGGCCAGATGGGAGTGGCAAGAAATATTCAATGTAATGAATATCAAGAACCTACAACCAAGATTACTCTACCCAGCAAAGCTATCATTCAGAATTGAAGGTCAGATAAAGTGCTTCACAGATAAGAAAAAGCCAAAGGAGTTCATCACCGCCAAACCAATACTATATGAAATGCTAAAAGATATTCTTGAAAAAGAAGAAGAAGAAGAAGGAGGAGGAGGAGGAGGAGGAGGAGGAGGAGAAGAAAAAGGTAAAGATAAAAATTATGAACAACAAATATATATCAACAAGTGAATCTAAAAATCAAGTGAATAAAAAATCTGATGAATAGGATAAACTGGTGAATTTAATAGAATCAGGGGCATAGAAAGGGAATTGACTGATAATTCTCAGAGGGGAAAGGGTGTGTGTGGGGGGGGGTGAAGAGACTGGACAAAAAGTGTACACCTATGGATGAGGACAGTGGTGGTGGGAGGGAACTAAGGATAGAGGGTGGGTGGGAACCTGGTGGAGGGAAGCTATATGGGGGCCAAAGAATAACAACTGAAATAATCTGGACAATAAAGATGTATTAATAAGAATCAGGGCCTTCAATTACCATGAACATGAAAATATTTTATAGATGACATTAAATATTTTGGGCAAAAATATAAACAGGTCTTGAATTTATAGTGTAAGGATGGATTTTATACTACAGCTAGAGGCCCGAAGCACAAAATTCATGCAAGGGGCTCGGCTCTCACAGCCCCACCTGCCTCGGGCCTTGCAGACTGTCGTTCTGCTCTTCAGTCTAATTAGCATATTAGCTCTTTATTATATAGGATGTCTCAAATCTTCTCTGAGGCTTTGGTCCCAGCTCTGGAATTTCTCCGATTTCAGGAGTGGAAGGGGAGGTGGCAGGCTAGACTGAGCGGCCGGCTAGGTTGTCATTCCAAGAAAGGATTGCCAAAGGCCACGAGTAAGCGTGAAAGATAAGAGAATCTTACCTAACTTCCTGCCGTCATGTTTAGGTCTACTTAACTGACTTTACAGTGTTTTGCCATGTTTAGGTCTATTTCATTGACTTTATAGTATGTTGACTGTTGTCAGTGACTTAACTTGCAAATTCCATAAATTTGTGGCTGTCCCTTTTTTGGTTTATTTGGTGCTACTGGTTAGATTTGGGTGGGAATTAAATAATTGGGATTGCTTTAAGATAATAATTCAGTATTTCCTGTGAGCTTGCAGGGATGGTATGAAGATGCATTAGGACAGTTTGAAGAAATCAAGGAACATGATCATCAAGCGGTTTACCAGCTGGGCGTGATGTATTATGATGGGCTGGGGACAGCCGTAAACGCTGTAAGCTATTGATTTGTTCACAGTGTTTAAGATTTTATTGTTAATGGATTATCTGATACAATTGAAATTATTCATATTTTAGTCACACATTTCTATCCTTATAGTTCAGTAATTTCTAACCTTTTAGCATTTAAAGGATAGAACTAGTCGTTTTTCGTTTGTGTGAAAAACAAATTTTCTTTTTTGCTCCTTCTTGCTACCTTTAGATGTCAATAATTTTCCCTTTTAATATGCTTTCCTGTATTTTTAAAAGTTATTTCAAAGCTATATAAACATGGAGAAAAAAAAAGCTAGAAAATAAGCACAAAATAGGATCATTCCAAATCTGCCATTGAATATAAACATTGATATTTTAAAGTATGAATTGCCCCATGCAATTATATAAGTTTTATATAATGTTATTTAGAAGTGACACATTTGGTATTTGTACTTCTCTTGCAAAGCATACTGAAAAATTTAGGTGTGAACTGTACTGATATTGACATCTACAGATAACTTGAAACAAAGCAAAAAAATATAGGAAGCAAATATAGCAAAATATTATTGAGACTTTATATGGTAGTTATACAAACTTTTATTGTATATTTTTTCTGCTTTTCTGTATGTTTAAAAATTTTATGTATAGAGAAAAAACCAAAGAAACTCATAATTATTGCAGCCATCAGACAAATGTAATTAATATAAATTTCCTTGTTAAGAGAGTAAATATGTACTTAAGAAAATGACATGTATTTTTTTAGATGTTCAAAGAAGCATTAAAACTTAACGTAGAAATTATAATCCCATAGCAATGAAGCTGTGTTTAATCTGAAAATCATAATACAAAGCCTATATGTGCCAAACATCATAGCATCAGACCACATAAAGGAAATGTGTTAAAAAATTAAGTTAAAAATATTAAATTTAATTTCTAGACATGATAATATTCAGCATATAATAGGTAAGTTTTATAAACTATGCAGCATCCACACCATAAAATTCCTAACATGAAATTTTAAGACTCCTTGTTTGAGATACCAAGATTGAAAATATACTAGGATATATGTTTGAGCACAAAGAAAACCATAATAAACAATGCTCCCCTCCCTCCAAAAAAAAGTTGTGTGATGACAATTTCATTCATTTAAGATTTAAATAAGCAGAGCTTCAAATTTGATCTAAAATATTCACGTTTATTTTCTCACAGTCACTTCTGCTTTTCTCCTTCCCAAATTTTTCCTCTGTCCTCTTCATCTTTGTGGCTGTACCATTATCTCTGCCCTGGCATAGGTCACTGCTATTGTCCTCGCTGGTCTCACAAAACAGGACTGTGCTTTGCAGCATCGCTTTTCACGTGGGGGCCGCACCAGGTCCCCCCAGTGAACAGCCTGTATAGGCTTGCTCCTCAGTCACGTCAGCTGCCATCTGTCGAGCACCTCTCACTGGCGGCCCCACCTCACAGGATTCTTCACTTGCTGAGGACTCTCCCTACCCCACCCTTCCCCCTTGCTGTGTCTTTTCCCTTCACTCTCTCCTTTGCTGATCCCAAAATGAATTTATCCCGTTTTCTCTCACAGCCCAGTTTAGTCACCTCTTCATCTGCCTTCCTTTCATTGGGGTCACTGTTCCAGCACTCCCTCTGAAAGGTTTTCTGTGGCCACGTGACCAAAACAGCCCCTTCGTTTTTTCACAGGCTTGATGGTCTCCCTTGTTACTGCTTAACTTCTTTCTCCTTATTGCAGTGCTCGGCAAACTCATTAGCCAACAGAGCCAAATATCAACGGTACAATGATTGAAATTTCTTTTGAGAGCCACATTTTTTAAACTTCTCCTAAGGCCACTTCTTCAAAATAGACTCGCTCAGGCCGTGGTATTCTGTGGAAGAGCCGCATGTGGCTCGCGAGCCGCAGTTTGGCGATCATGGCCCTATTGGAATGTACGCTCCTTAAAATGAGGTGGTTTTGTCTGTTTTCCTCACTGCCGAACCCCCAGGATGTAGAGCAGTGTCAGAGCCACAGCAGAGCCTGCAGTGCGGCTCGTTAACTCGTGGCCCTGTGCTGACAATGCTGCTGTCGGGGTATCACCTCAGGAGCTTGTCAAAGAACTTTCCTAGAGAAAGATAGCGTCTCTCCAAGAAAAATTACGGTGGCCGCTGTTAGGATAAGAAAATATTTGCCTTGTTACAAACAAAATCAATACCCATGAAAAGAATATAAATAACCAAGTAAGATTTAGCCCAGAAATTTAATAATTTGTTGATAAGGAAATCTATGACTATAATATACCACTTGAATAGTCTGAATAAAAGAAACCATATTGAAAGTTTCATAAAACTCAGGGGAGGGCAGTTGGGAGAGTCCAGGCCTGCAGGGGAGGGCAGTTAGGGACAAACAGGCTGGCCCTAACTGTTTGCCCCTAACTGCATAATAAAAACATTTTAAAAAATTAAAAACAGTACTGGAAAG